>JACEFZ010003402.1:0-16350 GCA_014155875.1 Cepaea nemoralis | reverse complement strand
TTTTGGGGGATTTTGGGAAATCAAAACCCGGGACCAACATTCATGACCAAAAAATTTTAAATGTACGTTACTTACATTACTTTGGGCACCTTGCCTCTTGACAACGATGTTTGGGCTCAAAAAAGCATAAAAACTTTTACTATGCGGTAGGGGTGTGACTGAAAAGGCCAATTTGCGCTGAAAATGTCCGTTCACAGGGGGTGCATGGAACACGTGTCTTTCCACCATCATGCACCATCTTACGTCTCAAACGCTTGGTTGTGATTTTTTCTGCAATAATTTTCTCCTTTGATTTTATTCCATTTCTGATATTTCCCTCCATCACACGTTCGCGGCGACTTGCCCCCAAATGTGCATTATCAATCCCTGTATCAATCATGTCCCCCCTTACACACACTTTGTATCGTATAGGGCCGCCCCCTGAATCTCTTCCCATTGAAATTCACCAAAAAAGATTAAATTCTTCACATCATCAGGGAATCGAGTGTCGGTGTATCAGTAAAAATGTGGCAAACCCACAAAGGTTGCCAAGCGCGGATAATGTCTTTCATTTCCTCCTGCGGGAAATTTCAATCATTCCATGCGAATTCTTCCTGCAAAGCCACACCGTGTTCCCTTTTTTTCTGCCTGCCCTCTCCCCTTCCAAAAAGGTATAGTTTTTTTCCCTGTGACCCTTCCTCAGCGGGGCGGTCTCCTCAGGCCAAATATCAATTTTAAAGACGTTTGAGTTCGGCTAAATCACACCCTTTTTTTCTCAATCGTCAATATTGGCCCAGTCAGGGGAAAATTTCCCTGGACACTGGTTCTCCGTTCCGGTTCAAGCCGTACTTGGGGTTTCTTTTTTTTATTTTTTTTTTGACCGGGTTGCATTGGTTTTTACAGCCTGCATTCAGATTTTGTCCTAGCCCCAAGCACCTATTGAAGCGGGCAGGCTGTGGCGGTCACACCCAATTGGTGGGGACGCCCAGCTTGAGGCGGGCGGTAGCTGATCAGTGACACCTATAGGTGTCTCCCACCGTCAGAGGCAACGCGTGGCGCCCCATGTCTACGCCAACTGACAAGGACTTATAACTCGTAACAGTTGCCTCTCGCTTTGATTCCGAGACCAGTTAAGACCAGGGATGGAGTTATTGCCTCTCCATAGCACAAAGCCTGGGCTAAAATATAGAGATCATGTGTTGCCCATGCAGCATGATCCCTCTCTCGGCCTGCCTAGTTCACTCCAGAGTAAAGGTAACACCCCTACATCTGGAACAAGACAAGCTGCAGAAGCTGCCGGATCAGCAAAGCAATGCTCTAACTGTCCGCCTGTCGGAGCTTCGATCCTAGACCAGTCGCCACCAAGGCTTAGGGCCTGGTCTGCCCTGCCATGACAATTTTGTCTTTAGCTTGCATTTCCTCGCACCAGGGTAAGGCTTGTACCCTCCCAATTGCGCTCTTCCGCCCGAAGCCGTTGGCACAATGTGGGGTGTCGGGTTTGGTAAGCGCCGCCCAACGTTCGGCGCTAACAGAAACCAGGTAGTACCGTCTACTGTTATACTGTTATAAATGTACGTGCCGACGTACTAACTGACTGTGGTAAGAGAGATCACTAGGAACAACAGGCTTTGAATGTATAACTACCGGGCCATCACATTCGAAAATTCTTTGGTTTTGTATTGTGGCACTTCTCTCAAGATGCAGCTACGAAAGCCAAACTCGCACATCTCGGTCATCTTGAATAGAGCTCACTAAAGTCGGATTTGTCTACCTAAAGGCACAAGTAAACAGGCACAATGTAATTACGTCTGGAGGCAAAAAAAAAAAAATACTCCGGATGGAAGCAGACAAAGAAGAAAGCGTTTAACAACCCTTGACCGGAACAAAGACGGAATGGACAATAAACAAGCCAACTATATTAATTATTATCAACAAAGTAGTAATTAAATTATAGTGCCGGGCTCCGTGGCTAAGCTAAGGCTTTACGGATGAGACTTGTAAGTACGCTCACCCGCTTTGTAAACACAGTTGCGCGCGATATGGCAGCAGACTGTCACCAACCGATGTGTCAGGCATTACGGGATAAACTTCTCTCGCACCACACAAAAAGATTGTAAGTCGTACGAGAGGCATGGATTACACATTTTATTGCCGCTGGCTCTTTACACTACATCAATACACAAAACGGTCGCTAATAAATCACACACTAAGATACAGAATGTCCTATCACTAGTCGTTTTCCTAACCCTACTTCTACTCTATCTACTTGGCTAAAGAAACACGCATCGACGCTAAGCGATGCGCTCACTATGAAGTCAGTCCCCAGTCTGACTCTATTCCTCGCGTGGCTACACACCACGCGGAAGGACCTTGTATGCCCTTCGGCTTGGGCGTGCTGCGTCACTCAGCACACTCAGAGTCCCCGTCTCCTCTTGAGTGGTATTCCACTCCTTCGTGTCTATCACGTAGGCGTGATAGCGCCGTGACCAGAGTGCTGACTCTCTGGTTGACACCTCCATGTCTCATGAGAGAACTATTTAATAGTTCCCCTTCCTATCACCTACGCTGCCCACATGTAGGGGCACTGAGTTACCTCTAATCTACTTGAGGTAGACCACTCATTCAGGGTGGTCTTCACTACTGCCTACCTAAGTCTTTGACACACACCCTTCCCTCCTGTGTTGCGTTACAAACTTTGACTCATGGTTGTGACGCAAGAGGTTTCTAAAAAAAATTTGTATCTAATTTTTGTCAAAGACTACTGATAACCTGGTTCTGGGTAACCCAATAGACTTCTACTGACTCTTGTCACAATGTAGTATCACTTTACTTGGCTACTGGTGATCGCCACAAACTTGTCTGGTTGGCGTGAGCCCTCTTCTCAATCGCAATATTATATTAATTAGAGGTTTGTCTGAACCGGACCATTGTCTTATAGACCTGCCCTCAAATAGTAAATTAACTCACTACCCATACAAAGTTGACTTTCTTAGGGTGAACACATGAATTGCTTCATGTCCCCCATATAATATTAAACAACCCTTACACAAGCTGTGTGCGACAGGCTTTACCTATCTCGCTTCCGCGTGTAAAGTTATCTTTCACTGTTAAGTTAGTGTTTCGTTGTCTATTGTGTCCCCTGACCCGGAGTTATCTTCCTTTGCTCAAAAATGTATGTACTTTATATGTTTGTTTTCTGGTTGTTTGCGTGTTTGGATGTAACCTATAACATAATTTAACGCCTAATATGTGTGTCTGTCTAAACTATGTATGTAAGTTAGTTTTCAAGTGCCATAATTCGGTTAAATGTGGCCACAAACAAGTGTATAACACTAATTCGTGACTACGTTTCCGTCTTATGAGACTTAAAATACTTTATATAAGATCTACACTAAACTACACATAACACATTCAAGACAGTACATTTTCAACATTGAAAGCAAACGCTTGACGCAGACAAAAAATAAAAAGTAGCGTTGAGTGGCAGAAAAAATCCGCTAGTTGTCCTCACTCTCCCTTGTATATTTTCCATTTACTCTCACTTTCACACTTCTGTCACACATCTTTTATCCTTACAATTATTTAAAAACCTTGAAGTGACACTGTACAAGTTTGGCTCAGTTTGAAAAAAGTTGAGCTTAATGACTGTGCGTAACTTGCTGCACGAGTCATGTATTTACAAAATATTTACATGTAAGAAAATGGGTTGATGGTTTTTACCCTGATATTATTACATGGTATGTTCTACTGAAATCCTAATACTACTTTGTACTACTACTTTTATAAACATATATTAAAGTTGTTACACCAATTTCCTCTAATCTAAGGGAAGTAATCTACCTATCTAAAAAAATGACAATAATGTGAGATGAGTTATATACCTTTCTGAAATGGGTGATGTGAAATGCAACAAAATTCTAGATAATGTTTTAATGTTTAAATGAAACCATATATGATTGATATTTATAATCTAAATGATATAAATGATGTATGTTTATCTGTATAATCCTATAAGGTATAAACTACTTTTAATCCTACATGATGAGGTTGTTAAAGTGTTCATTAAGATGGAATGAACTAAAGTGAAATAAAATGAACTAAATGGTGCTGTTCTTACCCTACACTAAATGGTACTGTATCTGTCTAAACTTTTTATCCTAGTCTTTAATTAGCTGTTATTAAGTTTAAAGTACTATACTATTCTACTTTTAAGCTACGTAAGTGGGTAAATTAATGATTTATTTACACTACACAAAAAAAAAAAATAAACATCTATTATATTCCCTAAATCTAATCTAAATCTATATTAAAGTAACTAATCTAACTCTAATTTATCACTATATTAAAAACATGTTATAATACATATCACATTAAATCAATATATATACATAGTATTCAAGTACCCCAGGTTAGTGGTTGCCGTCACGTTTAGAAATTCCTCTCGTTGGCCTAGTTTATATATACACACTTCTACTGGGTATACTAAATACACTACACCGTCATACATGTGTCTTATGGGTATTATCACACTCGTAGATTCTGCTGGTGTCGTAGACCAGTATATTCGTGTCTGTTATTTATGTATTGTTCTGACACTGTTCTACTCTGATTAACATAGCTGATTCACCGGAACACAAATGGAGCATAGTAAATAATGAGCTGTCTATGTACACACGGTGAATAACTTGTTATTGGAGCACAGGTCTCATTCTGTTGTCTACGGACACATGGTAGTTCACTGATATTAGCACACAGTCCTGAACATGGTAGTTCACACATGGTAGTTCACTGTTCTTAGCACACAGTCCTGGACATGATGTCTATGTAATACATATGATATTTTTTTACACAGGATAATCTAAGTGTACTAACTAACCATTCCTTAAACTATCTATTCCTGTGGAATTTCAGGTATTTCTACCTCAGATGGTCGACTAAGGGTATCAGCCAGAATGTTGTCCTTACCCTTAATATGCTCTATACTAAAAGTATAATTCTGCAATATTAATGACCACCTGTAAATGCGGTCGTTACGATGCACCCCACTTTGTATGACCGTGATCGGGGAGTTGTCGGTCTGGACCACAAAGTGAACACCCGCTAGAAATCGATGTAACTTTCTCACCGAACAGATAACGCTTAGGGCTTCCAACTCTGTTATGGAATATCTGGACTCAGCGGGTGTGATTTTGCGGCTCACGTAGCAAATCGGATGGAAGATGCCATCATAAAACTGGCCTAGTACTGCAGCGATGGAGATCCTGCTGGCATCTGTCCTAAGATAATAAACGAGCCTAGGATTAGGCAAACGGAGGATTGGTACATTGCTAAATAGGAGTTTCAATTTTGACAATGCAGAAATTAATAATGCATCTTTAACATTTAATTTTACTGATGCCTTTAACACATTTGAAAATACACTTGTAATTTCAGCTAAGTTCGGTATGAACTTACTGTAATAATTTACTAAACCCAAAAGGCTCCTGACCTGCTTCTTTGTTGTAGGCATGGTCAGGTTCATAATTTTTGTAATAATTCTATTGTCAGTTTTTAGCTGACCTTGTGAAATGACATGACCCAAAAAATCAATTTCTTTTAGGCCTAGTTCAACTTTGCTCGGTTTGACTGTGAGACCGAAGAGTCGCAACCTATTGAAGACATGTCTGAGTTTCAGTAAGTGTGTTGTCCAGTCGTCTGTATGGACACAAATATCATCTATATAGGTCACTGTATTCGTCACTCCGTGTAGTAGATCTCTAGTTAAGCGTACGAAAGTGGCAGGAGCGTTACGAGGTCCGAAAGGAAGAAACCGCCACTCGTACAGACCTAACGGTGTTGAGAAAGCAGTAAGATGGATGGATTCAGTTTGCATAGGGACCTGCCAATATCCATTAGTAAGATCTAATTTAGAAAAGATTTTGGAGGTGGACATATCTAGAATAAGATCTTCGCAGGAAGGAATTGGTTCTGCGTCGATCTTAGTGACATTGTTGAGTTTCATAAAGTCCACACAAAGACGAATTGTGGAGTCTTTTTTCTTGACTAGGACGATTGGAAAGGAGTACTCAGATGTAGATTTCTGAATGATCCCACTAGCTTCTAAATTAAGAATTTCCTTATTTAGATTTTCCCTATAGCTGAGTGGGATAGAGTACGGCCTGCATTTGATAGGCTTAGAGTCCGAAAGAAGGATGGAGTGCTCGATCCTGTCCGTCCTACCTGGAATGTCGGAAAATATGTCCTTGTATTCTTTCACTAATTCTATTGTCTGTCGTCGTTGCTCGTCTGTTAGTCCTGTTTCTAACCGTATACACTCTAATGTAGCAGTCTTGTCTACAATTGGAACGGGTAGTTCCATCCCGTCGTCGTCTACCTGATTCAGTACGGTTGTGGTGCTAAGTGCGTTTCTGTAAACTCACAAGGTGTGTGCATCTCGTCGGCTTTGCCAGTCTCGCTAACTAGTGTAGTTGCGTTTTGTATGTCTGTCGTCTGATCAATAGGTGTGGGTGCAATGTGTTCGTCTGTCTCTAATTCTGTCTCTTGTCGTGAAAAGTAGGGTTTCAACATGTTGATATGAAATATCTCTAAGTGTCTGTTTATCGATATTTCATATTCGACATCCGAAAGGTTTTGTATCACCTTGAATGGCCCTTGCCAAGAGGTTATCGTTTTATTATGCTTGTCTGGTAGTAGCACCAGTTACGTCTTGATCAGTTTCAAGTATTATGGGTCTAGCACTTTTGTTAGGACTGTGATGTTTGAGGATATCTGCACTGTTCACTGGAGTGAATCCATTCTTCTCCTCCCAGACAGATATTTCTTCATCAGTACAGTGCCTTAGCTGGGGTAGACACCCAAGAATTAAATCAGTACAAGGGTTGTCTAATATTGCACACGTAAAGGTACCAGAAAGGAACGGGGTGTTTATACGGGCTCTTGCCAGAGGATAGGTTTCTATATTGCCAGAAAACGTACGGCACTTTACAGAGTCACCAGTATAATCCTTTGGATTAACAAGTTCCTTTTTAATACCAATAATAGAGCTCCCACTGTCAAGCAAACATCGGCATGGCTTATCATTGACCAATGCAGAGTGAAACAATAGATTGCCTCAATAATATTGTTGAAATAAATAAATATATTCAATCTATAACTTATATAAACCAATAATATATGATATAAAGCAAAGATTCAGGCGAGCAGCCGCTTTGCGATTTGTCAACAATCTGTCGCTGAATGCAAATGGCGTAACGCAGCTGTTTGTCAGTCACGCTACGTCACAGGCGCAGCGCTATTTTTAGATTGGAAAAATCAATATTGTCGCCGGCTCACTTTTCTTTGTGTATCAGCTCCGCCATGAATCATATTTGACAAATATTCATAAATAAATAAGTAATTATAACAATAAATGATAGAAAACTATAATAATAATACTTACAAATCAGAAAACATGTTCATAGATCACAAAACATTTCAATAAGCATAAATAAACATGATTGAACACGATGGGCACAGCTCAGCTCGCAACTTGTACTAGTCTGCACACGTCATTAGTCACTAACACAAATTAAACCCTGTTATTAACTGATAGTAATGCTATTTTAGAGCCGTGGGTGAGTGTTTTAGCTTGAACAATTGTTCAAGCCACACTTCTGACACCACTTTTATCCTTGCCTGTCACCAACCGATGTGTCAGGCATTACGGGATAAACTTCTCTCGCACCACACAAAAAGATTGTAAGTCGTACGAGAGGCATGGATTACACATTTTATTGCCGCTGGCTCTTTACACTACATCAATACACAAAACGGTCGCTAATAAATCACACACTAAGATACAGAATGTCCTATCACTAGTCGTTTTCCTAACCCTACTTCTACTCTATCTACTTGGCTAAAGAAACACGCATCGACGCTAAGCGATGCGCTCACTATGAAGTCAGTCCCCAGTCTGACTCTATTCCTCGCGTGGCTACACACCACGCGGAAGGACCTTGTATGCCCTTCGGCTTGGGCGTGCTGCATCACTCAGCACGCTCAGAGTCGCCGTCTCCTCTTGAGTGGTATTCCACTCCTTCGTGTCTATCACGTAGGCGTGATAGCGCCGTGACCAGAGTGCTGACTCTCTGGTTGACACCTCCGTGTCTCATGAGAGAACTATTTAATAGTTCCCCTTCCTATCACCTACCCTGCCCTCATGTAGGGGCACTGAGTTACCTCTAATCTACTTGAGGTAGACCACTCATTCAGGGTGGTCTTCACTACTGCCTACCTAAGTCTTTGACACAGACCGTGTTGCACTGTATTTTTACGAATTGGTATGGGAGCCGGTCGTTAAGAAAGTAATGACAAACTACTGAACGAGGTAATTATTGCGGTACCCGTCTCCGTGGCTAAGGTATTACGTACGCGATTCGTACATCCGCTTACCCGCTTTTTAAACACAGCTGCGAGCGATTTGGCAGCTGACCGTGTTGCGATGTACTTTAACCAATTGGTATGTGAGCCGGTCGTTCAGAAAGCCATGGCAAACTACTAAACGAAGTAGTAATTGCAGTACATGTTTCCGTGGCTAAGGTCTTACAGATACGATTCGTAATCCCGCTTGCCCGCGTTCGAAATTACACTTGTTATTAACAACAGTAGTAAAATGATGGTGCTGAGAGCGATGTCCTGTAAATAGGATATGTAAACAAAAAAAACAACACCGATTGCCGAATGTAATTATAAATATATGGCGTCTAGCACTACATGCCAAATGCACATTAGTCCCTGTGTGAATTGGCGTAGCCATTCTCTTCCCCCACCCCTCCGCCTTCCGTCATTCACAACCTTCATCTGATGTCTATAAATAAAACTTTGCGTTGCAGGCTTTCAAGATGTCGGAAAGGTGTCAAAAGGTGTGGTCAGTGGTTAACAAAGACTCGAACACGTGATCACGCCAGTTCTATTAAGTCCAGCGTAATATTTTCGATTTATGTGGGAGCCGGTCGTTCAGAAAGCAATGGCAAATTACTGAACCAGGTAGTCATTGCTGTACCGTTCTCCGTGGCTAACGTATAACGGAGGCGATTCGTAAGCCCGCTTACCCGCTTTCTAAACACAGCTGCGAGCGATTTGGCAGCAGATTCGCCGTATTTTACCAAATTGTTATGGGAGCCGATCGTTCAGAAAGCCATGGCAAACTACTGATCGAGGCAGTAATTGCAATATCGGTCTCCGTGGCTAAGGTCTTACAGATGCGATTCGTAAGCCCGGTTACCCGCGTTCGAAACACAACTGCACGCGATTTGGCAGCAGATCGCGTTGCGCCGTATTTTAACAAATTGGTATGTGAGCCGTTCGTTCAGAAAGCCATGGCAAATTACTGAATGAAGTAGTACCGGTTTCCGTGGCTAAAATCTTACGGACGCGATTTGTACGCCTGCCTGCGTTAAAAAACAATTTGCTGTGGGGAATCGAACCCGCGACCAATCAGTGACACCAAAAATCTTAAATGTACGTGCCGACGTACTAACTGACTGTGGTAAGAGAGATCACTAGGAACAACAGGCTTTGAATGTATAACTACCGGGCCATCACATTCGAAAATTCTTTGGTTTTGTATTGTGGCACTTCTCTCAAGATGCAGCTACGAAAGCCAAACTCGCACATCTCGGTCATCTTGAATAGAGCTCACTAAAGTCGGATGTGTCTACCTAAAGGCACAAGTAAACAGGCACAATGTAATTACGTCTGGAGGCAAAAAAAAAAATACTCCGGATGGAAGCAGACAAAGAAGAAAGCGTTTAACAACCCTTGACCGGAACAAAGACGGAATGGACAATAAACAAGCCAACTATATTAATTATTATCAACAAAGTAGTAATTAAATTATAGTGCCGGGCTCCGTGGCTAAGCTAAGGCTTTACGGATGAGACTTGTAATCCCGCTCACCCGCTTTGTAAACACAGTTGCGCGCGATTTGGCAGCAGACCGTGTTGCACTGTATTTTTACGAATTGGTATGGGAGCCGGTCGTTAAGAAAGCAATGACAAACTACTGAACGAGGTAATAATTGCCGTACGTGTCTCCGTGGCTAAGGTATTACGTACGCGATTCGTACGTCCGCTTACCCGCTTACTAAACACAGCTGCGCGCGATTTGGCAGCAGACCGTGTTGCGCTGTATTTTAACCAATTGGTATGTGAGCCGGTCGTTCAGAAAGCCATGGCAAACTACTAAACGAAGTAGTAATTGCAGTACAGGTTTCCGTGGCTAATGTCTTACGGACGTGATTCGTACGCCCGCCTGCGTAAAAAAAAAAGAAATTGGCTGCGAGGAATCGAAACCGCGACCAACATAATCAGTGACACTAAAAATCTTAAATGTGCGTGCCGACGTACTGACTGTGGTAAGAGAGATCACTAGGAACAACAGGCCGTGAATGTATAACTACCGGGCCATCGCATTCGAGAATTCTTTGGTTATGTGTTGTGGCACTTCTCTCAAGATGCAGCTACGAAAGCCAAACTCGCACATCTCGGTCATCTTGAATAGAGCTCATTAAAGTCGGATGTGTCGGCCTAAAGGCACAAGTAAGCAGGCACAATGTAATTACGTCTGGAGACACACAAAAAAGCTCCGGATGAAAGCAGACAAAGAAGAAAGAGTTTAACACTCCTTGACCGGAACAAAGACGGAATGGACAATAAACAAGCCGACTATATTATCAACAAAGTAGTAATTAAATTATAGTGCCGCGCTCCGTGGCTAAGCTAAGGCTTTACAGACGAGATTTGTAAGCCCGCTTACCCGCTTTGTAAACACAGTTGTGCGCGATTTGGCAGCAGACCTGTTGCGCTGTATTTTTACGAATTGGTATGGGAGCGGTCGTTAAGAAAGCAATGACAAACTACTGAACGAGGTAGAAATTGCCGTACCTGTCTCCGTAGCTAAGGTATTACGTACGAGATTCGTACGTCCGCTTACCCGCTTTCTAAACACAGCTGCGCGCGATTTGGCAGCAGACCGTGTTGCGCTGTATTTTAACCAATTGGTATGTGAGCCGGTCGTTCAGAAAGCCATGGCAAACTACTAAACGAAGTAGTAATTGCAGTACCGGTTTCCGTGGCTAATGTCTTACAGACGCGATTCGTAAGCCCGCTTACCCGCGTTCGAAATTTTACTTGCCATCAACAACAGTAGTAAAATGATTTTGCTGAGAGCGATGTCCTGTAATTAGGATGTGTAAACCACACAAAAAAAAAAACATCGATTGCCGATGTAATTATAACTATATGGCTTCTAGCACTATATGCCCAATGCACATTAGTGCCTGTGTGAATTGGCGTAGCCATTCTCTTCCCCCCTCTTCTCCGCTGTCCGCGATTGACAACCTTCATCTGATGTCTATAAATAAAACTTTGCGTTGCAGGCTTTCAAGATGTCGGAAAGGTGTCAAAAGGTGTGGTCAGTGGTTAACAAAGACTCGAACACGTGATCACGCCAGTTCTATTAAGTCCAGCGTAATATTTTCGATTTATGTGGGAGCCGGTCGTTCAGAAAGCAATGGCAAATTACTGAACCAGGTAGTCATTGCTGTACCGTTCTCCGTGGCTAACGTATAACGGAGGCGATTCGTAAGCCCGCTTACCCGCTTTCTAAACACAGCTGCGAGCGATTTGGCAGCAGATTCGCCGTATTTTACCAAATTGTTATGGGAGCCGATCGTTCAGAAAGCCATGGCAAACTACTGATCGAGGCAGTAATTGCAATATCGGTCTCCGTGGCTAAGGTCTTACAGATGCGATTCGTAAGCCCGGTTACCCGCGTTCGAAACACAACTGCACGCGATTTGGCAGCAGATCGCTTTTCGCCGTATTTTAACCAATTGGTATGTGAGCCGGTAGTTCAGAAAGCCATGGCAAACTACTGAACGAAGTAGTACCGGTTTCCGTGGCTAAAATCTTACGGACGCGATTTGTACGCCCGCCTGCGTTAAAAAAAAAATTCGCCGCGGGGAATCGAACCCGCGACCAATCAGTGAAACCAAAAATCTTAAATGTACGTGCCAACGTACTAACTGACTGTGATAAGAGAGATCACTAGGAACAACAGGCCGTGAATGTATAACTACCGGGCCATCGCATTCGAGAATTCTTTGGTTATGTGTTGTGGCACTTCTCTCAAGATGCAGCTACGAACGCACATCTCGGTCATCTTGAATAGAGCTCACTATAGTCGGAAGTGTCGGCCTAAAGGCACAAGTAAACAGGCACAATGGAATTACGTCTGGAGACACAAAAAAATACTCCGGATGGAAGCAGACAAAGAAGAAAGAGTTTAACAACCCTTGACCGGAACAAAGACGGAATGGACAATAAACAAGCCGACTATATTATCAACAAAGTAGTAATTAAATTATAGTGCCGCGCTCCGTGGCTAAGCTAAGGTCTTTACGGATGAGACGTGTAAGCCCGCTCACCCGCTTTGTAAACACAGTTGCGCGCGATTTGGCAGCAGACCGTGTTACATTGTATCTTTACGAATTGTTATGGGAGCCGGTCGTTAAGAAAGCAATGGCAAACTACTGAATGAGGTAGTAATTGCCGTACCTGTCTCTGTGGCTACGGTATTACGTACGCAATTCGTACGCCCGCTTACACGCTTTCTGAACACAGCTGCGCGCGATTTGGCAGCAGACCGAGTTGCGCTGTATTTTAACAACGATACAAATGGTAGTTTTATTTCATTTACGTCAATGGATAATTGTGAATGGAGACATTCAGTTATTAACTTAGATATTACGATTATAGATTATGATATGATCATTATTGACTAAGAGAGAACGGGGTAGAGAGGGAGGAGAGAGAGAGAGAGAGAGAGAGAGAGAGAGAGAGAGAGAGAGAGAGAGAGAGAGAGAGAGAGAGAGAGAGAGAGAGAGAGAGAGAGAGAGAGAGAGAGAGAGAGAGAGAGAGAGAGGAGAAGGAGAGATTAGAAAGCAGCATAGACATAACTGGCGCATTCATTTCAACAGTTTACGAAAACTCAGAGAGAGTGAGAGAGAGAGAGAGAGAGAGAGAGAGAGAGAGAGAGAGAGAGAGAGAGAGAGAATGAACGAAGAACTAACGAACAATCTTTATTTTCAAAGGGTTAAGAATTGGGCTGACATTCTGCCATTCTTCCCTATTTCCTCTCATACATTCTTTCATTCAATGAGAGAGAGAGAGAGAGAGAGAGAGAGAGAGAGAGAGAGAGAGAGAGAGAGAGAGAGAGAGTGGAATGAGAGAGAGAGAGAGGGAGAGAGAGAGATAGAGAGAGAGGAGTGAGAGAGATAGAGAGAGAGGAGTGAGAGAGATAGAGAGAGAGGAGTGAGAGAGAGAGAGAGAGAGAGGGCGAGAGAGTAAGAGATAGGGAGATAGAGAAAGCGAGGAAAGCGGTAGGGGGGGAGGGGGGGAGGAAATAGACGGTAGAACGGAACTCCTGTCAAAGCTACGTGTTCTGTGTATTACCGGGGTTGTGTGGTGGTTTTTTCCATGCTCAGTCTCCGTAGACCCAGATGGATAGGGACACGTTAGGAGGATGGATGGTAACCGTGAACCGTCTTTTTCTATTGGTGTTGACCGTTACCGCTAACCCCCCCCCCCCCCCCCCCCCAACCCGGTTCACGAAAAGTGAATTGTATTTGTGCATGTCAGTCTCCGAAGTCAACTCCGTTGTTCACGACTCATAGGAGTATGTGAGTGTTTGTGTGTGTGCGTGCGCGTGTGTGTGTGTGTGTGTGTGTGTGTTGTGTGTGTGTGTGTGTGTGTTGTGTGTGTGTGTGTGTGTGTGTGAGCGGAGATTCAGATGGTTACATCGTCTAAACGTGACATTTTCGTGTAATTAGAAAGCGACAAATCTGAGACGGAGTGTTCATTGTCTTGCAAATGTTGAGGTTGTTAGATTTTATATAGGACAGTACTTTGTATCATATTGTTCTAGCTGATGTTCCGCCACTTGCTGTAGGTACATCTAGGACAGTACTTTGTATCATATTGTTCTAGCTGATGTTCCGCCACTTGCTGTAAGTACATCTAGGACAGTACTTTGTATCATATTGTTCTAGCTGATGTTCCGCCACTTGCTGTAAGTACATCTAGGACAGTACTTTGTATCATATTGTTCTAGCTGATGTTCCGCCACTTGCTGTAAGTACATCTAGGACAGTACTTTGTATCATATTGTTCTAGCTGATGTTCCGCCACTTGCTGTAAGTACATCTAGGACAGTACTTTGTATCATATTGTTCTAGCTGATGTTCCGCCACTTGCTGTAAGTACATCTAGGACAGTACTTTGTATCATATTGTTCTAGCTGATGTTCCGCCACTTGCTGTAAGTACATCTAGGACAGTACTTTGTATCATATTGTTCTAGCTTATGTTCCGCCACTTGCTGTAAGTACATCTAGGACAGTACTTTGTATCATATTGTTCTAGCTGATGTTCCGCCACTTGCTGTAAGTACATCTAGGACAGTACTTTGTATCATATTGTTCTAGCTGATGTTCCGCCACTTGCTGTAAGTACATCTAGGACAGTACTTTGTATCATATTGTTCTAGCTGATGTTCCGCCACTTGCTGTAAGTACATCTAGGACAGTACTTTGTATCATATTGTTCTAGCTTATGTTCCGCCACTTGCTGTAAGTACATCTAGGACAGTACTTTGTATCATATTGTTCTAGCTTATGTTCCGCCACTTGCTGTAAGTACATCTAGGACAGTACTTTGTATCATATTGTTCTAGTTGATGTTCCGCCACTTGCTGTAAGTACATCTAGGACAGTACTTTGTATCATATTGTTCTAGCTGATGTTCCGCCACTTGCTGTAAGTACATCTAGGACAGTACTTTGTATCATATTGTTCTAGCTGATGTTCCGCCACTTGCTGTAAGTACATCTAGGACAGTACTTTGTATCATATTGTTCTAGCTGATGTTCCGCCACTTGCTGTAAGTACATCTAGGACAGTACTTTGTATCATATTGTTCTAGCTGATGTTCCGCCACTTGCTGTAAGTACATCTAGGACAGTACTTTGTATCATATTGTTCTAGCTGATGTTCCGCCACTTGCTGTAAGTACATCTAGGACAGTACTTTGTATCATATTGTTCTAGCTGATGTTCCGCCACTTGCTGTAAGTACATTAAAGTAAAACTTATGTGAACGTGTATATGCCATTGGAAACCACTGTAGCGTAACAGCTAAACGCTCGCTTGCATTGACCACGGTTATAACCTCATCGGGGAGGACGTTTAAACTTTAAAACAATGTATTCTCTGAGTGGTTTCAGACACAGAAGCCACGGACAATATGTTGCACCATTTATTGCCTGGCTTATTTAACCGCATATCATCAGGTGCATATTGCAGAGTTACATATCCCATGAAATGAATAAATTAATTATACTTTGCCTGACATACTTAAACTGGCATGACAATATCATGCATGTGGAGGTCATGGAGACAACTGAACACACTCCCAATGAGCCAGGAGGTATACAAGTTACAAGTTTCGGTCAAGGAAATTAAGGACAGTTGTGCATGTTTTCTGTTGAAGTGCAACGTAACCCGCCATCAGCGCACATGAAGTTTAAACGTGAGCGCAACAAACCCGGCTGCCACGCTGGCCTCTCCAAACATGATATAGTGTCCCTTTTACTGGTTCGTTCACGCAGTCAAACTAATAGCAAATGATTCCATTCTTCCTAACACTGCGGTGATTTGAACGACATCAACTAAGTAGTGCGCCCTTTGAAGGAATAAGCTTTACAAACAAAGAGTTCATCTCTAATCAACGATTCGGCCTGGCATATCTCTGAGCGTTCTCCTCTGACATGCTCACTCGAAAAACACCTACTTCGGCTAGGACGTAACCGTAGCACAAGATACATGATCCGACTGGGCAAACTAAGACTCTATATAGAACGCCGGGGCAAGAGTTGGTTTATGGCCGGATGTTCCGGTGAGGGATACATGGAAGAAGGGAAGACGGCGGTGTGACAGAGCGGGATGGTGACTACATAACACGCTCTGTGATCTAGCTCGTTAATAGGTTGACTGTTGTGTTGAACACTGTGCGTTAGCCTGAGTGCACACATAATCACAGAAGGATACAACTGTGGTACATTCAAATATAACTCAGTGTAGATCCTGTCCAGTGATCAATGGTTAGCCTGAGTGCACACATAATCACAGAAGGATACAACTGTGGTACATTCAAATATAACTCAGTGTAGATCCTGTCCAGTGATCAATGGTTAGCCTGAGTGCACACATAATCACAGAAGGATACAACTGTGGTACATTCAAAATAAATTTAACCTTCCCGTGTAAGGATTCCCTT
>JACEFZ010003401.1:0-29691 GCA_014155875.1 Cepaea nemoralis | reverse complement strand
TCATTATGCAACTGTTCCAGTTCACTACTCCAGTAGGGTTTATATTGTTTACGGGCTCCTCTTGGTACTGTTTCTCGCGCTGCCTGTAGTATGCATTTCCCAAACTCTTCAACTACTTTATTTATGTCTTTCTCAGTGTTCAGGTTTCTAACCAGTATGCTGGTGCGATGCTTGTACACTGCCCAGTCTGCTTTCTTGTAGTTCCACCTCGAGAGGGTGCTGCTTTCACTTACAAGCTCATTTTCTACAGTTAGAAAGGCTGGTCGATGGTCACTGCCACCTAGTTGTTTCCCAACAATTCGTGTAATGTTCCACTCCAGGTCTGGTGAATGAAAAGCCAGGTCAGGTGTAGTTGTAGAGTGCCATGATCTCGAGTAGAAAGTATGTGGGTCGGACGGCTTGTTAACCAAGATGAATCTATTCTCATCCTGCCAGTCTTCCAGCCTCTCTCCTCTCTGGTCCATGTGATCATAGCCCCAACTCTGCGAGTGGCTGTTGAAATCGACGCACACAATCATTTTTTCTGTTAATGGTAGTGTGTCCAGTGCCTGTGGACGGTCACTTGGACAGTAGTAATTGATCAGATGTAGGTCTGTATAACCTGTTTTAAGTTTAAGTGTCTGATACTCAGCCCCTTCCATATAGACTTCGATTTGGGAAGCAGTGATGTTATTTTTTACAAGGGTAAGTATCCCACCTTTTCGCCTGTCCTTTCGGTCAGATCGGTAACACTGGTAGCCTCTGATTTTGAAGGCTATATTTTCGTTGAGGTGAGTTTCTTGCAAGCAACATATGCTTACTTTTTCTTTGTCCAGGATGTTTTCTAATTCTACTTTTTTGTTGCTGACTCCCTCCGCATTCCAGTGCATTATTTTAAGTTAGTTATGTTAGTTAGTTAGTTATCAGTTGGGGTATCTTCGTTGCACTCCGGACATGTCCATAGGTGCTCAGATCCTCCCCCCCCCCCCCCAGCATATGCATCAGCGTCCGGTGGCTAATAGTGCCAGTTCTGTGTTGGTTGACGAGGCGCTTTGTTTTCCCGATGTACCTCTCGCGTCTGGCTGTGCCGATTCTTACTCCCAGGTCTTTCATCCTGGAAAGCGATGTGGAATCACTGGCGTCAAAATCCTCTGTTCTCGCCATATCTTTAAGGGCGTTAATAACATCCGCACGATCCATGGGCTGGCCATCTACAGGGGGTGCAGAGCCAGCCAATTTATCAGCTCGTTCATTTCCCTCGATTCCCGCATTATTTTAAGTCTTAGTTTAATATGGCCAGCTGTTCTATTCTCATGTCCCCTGGCTCCACAGGACATCTGAGAAGGACCTCCAGTAGTTGGGATTGGACCCTTTCGAGACATAGGGCCCGGCACTGCACCTGCCTGGGGGTCCAAAGCGGGGCGAGCACCATAACGTTTAGAAGCAGTCGACATATTCCATTTTGCGTAATTGCGTGGCATCCTGATTTCTGTGGTGCGCCTCCTGGCTGGTTGCCTCCGTCTTCAGCACCTTTTCTTTGCTAGAGCAGACTGTGGTCTCACTCGAGTTTAGATGTGTACTCACGTGTCTGCACATGCATGTATGTGTATACACATCTAGAGCACACTGGTTATTTTCCGGCGCCAGATACTTGCCGTCGCCCCTTCTCCTGATAGTTAAAACAGTTCCGCCACGTGAAGGCCAGGAGTTGGACTTTTGCTGCAGAGGTTATGTATTCACGAGCCATTGGGGTATTTAAGCAATGTTGGGCGCTCACCCCAACACTGCGCCCCGGCTATATACAGCAATTTGGAACCGTTCTTCTCCTATTTCGGGTTGTATTTTCTTCCTAACTCTTTGCATAATAATTCGTGATATGGCTCATTATACTAATTGTTCGATGTTGATCACATTCCAAGACTTCCGATTTCTTCGGTATGCAATAATATAGAATTACATAATTCAGGAGGTATATCTCCAGTATCATATATTGCGTTCAGCAGTCTGGTGACTTGGTCTATTCCATATTCTTCTAAGGTATGGATCATTTCTGTTGTGATGTTATTTGTACCCGGGGTCTTGCCAGTTTTCATATGGTTAAGAACATTCTGAACTTCCATCTTCAAAATTGATGGTCCTTCATTATCATTCCGATGATCGTACTGTTCTGCTCTTGTATCATCATACAGGTCTTTCACATAATCGGACCACGCATGTAAAAATCTGATCTTTTTCTATTACGATTTTGCCATCTTTGGATTTTAGGCAACCCGTTGATGTATGTGTTCTTTGTTGTTTAAGTTGTCTAAGAGCAAAATTTGATGATTTCTATATTTATTTATATATATATTCTATATATTTCTACTAATTTCTATAATATTTCCCATTGGTCGCTGACATCTTGAAATAATATTTCCATATCGGATAATGCATCACATCTGTTCTTTACCACTAAATTGAATTTATCTTTAATCTCCCCACTTTTCAGTATATGACACTCTCACAATATTATGTATATGATACTGTATCCATATTATGTATATGATACTGTCACCATATTATATATATGATACCACCGCCGTTTTATGTATATGGTGCTGTCACCATATTATCTGTGTGATACTGTCACCATATTATACATATGATAATGTCACCATATTATGTATATGATACAGTCGCCATATTATTATATGGTGCTGTCGTCATCTTATGTATACTATACTGTCAACATATTGTGTATAAGATACTGTCACCATATTATGTATGTGATACTGTCATGTGATACTATATATTATAACTAACTAACTAACTACATATTATGTATATGTTGCTTTCACCATATTTTTTGAACAATCAGCACTATGTGATGTAGTGGATATAATGCCGTCAGCTTTTAATTTCCAGAATAATTCTGTTTGCAAACTCTCCTTAATTTAGCAGCAGACTCTCTTAAATTTTGCTGCAAACGTTCCTTAGTTTAGCAACATGCTCTCTTTAGTTTAGCGTCAAACATTCATAAAGTTAACAGTCGGGTTTATTCGAAGACAATGGATTATTGTCTCACAAGGAACTCCTCTGTGCTCTAGTTAGTCCAGTTGTGTGTTGACTGTTTGATGGTGTAACTTCAGAAGAGTTTGAAATCAAGAGTGGAGTTAAGCAAGGTTGTGTACTACCCCCCCCCCCCCCCCCCCCCCCCCCCCCCCCCCACACACACACACACCCTCTTTGGATTATACTTTTCACTTCTACAAAAATATACCTTTTGTGGTCAGGATGCCGGTATATACATTCACTCACGCTCAGATGGCGGCCTCTACAATGCTCAGAGATTGAAGGCCAAGACCAAAATTAGGAGGGTACTAATCAGAGAGTTGCGTTTTGCGGATGATGCTGCAATTACGACCCACTCGGAGGAAGAATTACAACGTTTACTATCTGCATTCTCCAATGCTTGTTCTGAATTTGGTTTAACAATTAAGCAAAAAGAAGACACAGATTATGTCACAAGGTGCACATGGGGTACCATCAATCTTTATTGACGACGCCGAACTAGAGATAGTAGACCATTTTACATATCTAGGATCAGAGGTAAATAGCAAATTATCCCTAGATCAGGAAATTAACATCAGGATTGGTAAGGCAGCAACAACAATGAACATGTTAGCGAAAAGAGTCTGAGAGAACAGGAAGCTTACTGCCAAAACAAAAGTCCACGTCTATCAAGCCTGTGTACTTAGTACTCTTCTTTATGGCAATGAAATCTGGTCAACTTACTCACACCAAGAGAAACGTTTAAACAGCTTTCATATGCGGTGTCTGCAAAAAATACTTGGTATTAAGTGGCAAGACAAAATCACAAATACTGACGTATTGGAAAGATCAGATTGTGTGACGGTGTGTTCATGCTCTGTCTTCATAGACTTAGATGGATAGGACACATTAGGAGGATGGATGATGGTAGAATACCAAATGACATCTTTTTTGTGAATTACAGATGGGTAGGAGATCTCAGGGTCGGCCTCTACTACGATACAAAGATGTGTGTAAGCGGGACATGATTGATACAGGCATTGATAATGCACATTGAGAGCAAGTCGCCGCTGAACGTGTTGCATGGAGGGCAACTATCAGAAATGAAATAAAGACAAAGGAGAAAATGATTGCAGATAAAGCACACACAGACTGTGAAAGACGTAAGATGGTGCATGATGGTGGAAATGACCATGTGTTCACGTGCATTCACTGTGGACGAACATTTACAGCACGAATTGGCCTTATCAGCCACACGCGCAACAGAGAAATCAGCAACAGAGAAATTACAAAATACCAGCCATGGTACACATCCTGTGGTGTTATTGACAGTTGCAAAATCAGTAACAGAGACCCTCCTGTCTGGGAAATTGCCAGTACTAAAGACACTACTTTCTGAACTTAGCAGTCAGCATAAGGTCAGGTCACCATACAGTGGATACCATCCCACTGTGGAATACTTGGAAACGACAGAGCTGATCGATTCGCTAAGGCAGGAGCAAAAGAAGAACAGCCTGATGTGCAGTTACATACCACCAAAAGAAAAGAATGATCAAATCCGTCAGAAGGCCAACAAATCCTACTCAAGACGACTACCACGTCATGGACAGACCACAACAGGTCATTATTCTTCGCTTCAGAACAGGACACAATACATTACTTAACCACATGTATGCAAAATTCAAGATTGGTGAAACAGCCATGTGCACATGTGGTTTGGCGTCGCAGACAGCAGAGCACATACTCCAAGACTGCCCAAAATATAACATATCTAGGCAAACCTTCTGGCCTAGAGAGACGACAGTGGAAGATAAACTCTATGGACCGGTTTGTGTACTAAAAAAGACTATTAGATTCATACAAGAGACAACATTGCAGTTATAGACATATTTCAGGCGAACGAAAGAAGAAGAAGAAGAAGAAGAAGAAGAAGAAGAAGAAGAAGAAGAAGAAGAAGAAGAAGAAGAAGAAGAAGAAGAAGAAGAAGAAGAAGAAGAAGAAGAAGAAGAACTCGCCACCGCCATGGTTTGTAGTTATTAAGCCACCTTGAAGTACTGTGTACCAAACTATCGTCTGTCTAGACGGAAGGGTGCCAATGTAATGATGACTGTATCAACTTCTAGATCTTCACACGGAACTTCTCTCTGCCCTAGTTGTATCCTGACTGTATTAACTTCTAGATCCATTTACATGTCCATTGTATGTATGGCGTCGAGGTAATCGTAGCATACTGAGATATGGAGATGATTGCATGTTTTCTTGGCCACACGACATGCCGGATGTGAAGTGGTCAGTATTAGCTGGTCACCTTAGTTTCCAGACAATTTCATTGTAACCAAATTGAGGTTGGGTCGAACCCAGATCCAGGTGATCACAAAGACATTTCTACCCCATGGGGAATTTGACACAGGACAACCAGACGGCCCACGTGCGCAATTAATTATTTCAGTACTAGACGACCCGGCCCGGCTTCGCCCAGTCCCTAGCGGGAAGAGTCATTATACATTCAAGTACATTTCTCTAAGCGCACAGAGTACGCGCTCGGCCTCTGCTCCCGTTCCCGTTGCTCGTCTGTTTCTGATGCTCCCGTTCCCGTTGCTCGTCTGTTTCTGATACTCCCGTTCCAGTTCCCGTTGCTCGTCTGTTTCTGATGCTCCCGTTCCCGTTGCTCGTCTGTTTCTGATGCTCCCGTTCCAGTTCCCGTTGCTCGTCTGTTTCTGATGCTCCCGTTCCAGTTCCCGTTGCTCGTCTGTTTCTGATGCTCCCGTTCCAGTTCCCGTTGCTCGTCTGTTTCTGATGCTCCCGTTCCAGTTCCCGTTGCTCGTCTGTTTCTGATGCTCCCGTTCCAGTTCCCGTTGCTCGTCTGTTTCTGATGCTCCCGTTCCAGTTCCCGTTGCTCGTCTGTTTCTGATGCTCCCGTTCCAGTTCCCGTTGCTCGTCTGTTTCTGATGCTCCCGTTCCAGTTCCCGTTGCTCGTCTGTTTCTGATGCTCCCGTTCCAGTTCCCGTTGCTCGTCTGTTTCTGATGCTCCCGTTCCAGTTCCCGTTGCTCGTCTGTTTCTGATGCTCTTGTTCCAGTTCCCGTTGCTCGTCTGTTTCTGAAGCTCGTAATGCCTTTTTCTTTCGTGCTTGAGGAAAAATTGTTGATGTTAAACTAACTAACTATTTAAGTTGGATCCACGGCAGTGAGAACAACAAAATTTCATCTAAGTCGGATGGACCGTTCAGGAACGTATAAAGGACACAAACACAAACATTTTCTTCTAATATATATATATATATATATATATATATATATATATATATATATATATATATATATATATATATATATATATATATATATATATATATATATATATATATATATATATATATATATAGTAGAAGATATGGAAATATGGTATATATACAAAAGATTGGAAGAGAACTATCTCCATCCCAATAACTAAAAAGGGCAACCTGAAACTACGGAACGTAAACTTGCCAAGATATCACGTGCACCCAATAAATGCTGGGTTGACTGCGGCTTACTTCAAAGCATATGCAACTACCTTTCTCTCTCAAAAATATTTTACATTATTTAATATAGATGTCGAAGAGAAATAAAAAGATGAGTTAGAAAATTTTCACGTATCTAAAAAAGATGCATTATTTTTATGAAAACTTTGAAGATGCCTTAAAGTTTCTATCACTTTATTTATAAAGTATATGACTGTAGATAACTTCTTTAAACATTTTGTAAAACTTTAAGAAAAATACAATTATTTAAATTACATAATATAGCAATGCTACTAAAATTAATGTCCCTTGATATAACTTTTCTTAAGTTAAGTCCCCTTGCAATATTTTAATTAATGTTGTTTTATTACGCACAAAGCTGTTTTTAAACCAACTAACTATTTCAGTTGGCTTTGCGGGAGTGAGAACAACATGTGTACACAATTTCATCTCAATCAGATGGACGGTTCGGGAACGCATAAAGGACAAACAAACAAACAAATAAACATTGTCATATATATATATATATATATATATATATATATATATATATATATATATATATATATATATATATATATATATATATATATATATATATATATATATATATATATATATATATATATATTAGTTTCCAGTACCCTATTCAGTTTGTTGTGAAGTTCATTCAGTGAAGGTTCTAATCATCTTCGTTAATGAAATACCAGCTAGAACTCTTGCCTTTGTGCCGCCCTTGAGCACATTATCTGTCGATAGTGTGATGTCGGCGTATTTCCATGTTGTCCACTACCTATCATAATGTGACACTATCGGGATTATCACCATTGTAATTTTGTATGTAAATGACCTCACTCTGTTAACGTTATCAAGAGCGATGTTACTGCACATTGGGCACCACCATGTGTGCTCAGTCTCCTGACGTAGTAGCCAGCCCAGAGTATGGCTGCTCACTGTCCCCATGAGAATTTGGTTGTTATATAACATTACCTGACCTCTAAGAGGTCATCGGCGCGCTTGGCCTGATTCCACTCCAGGCCGTGTAGTCGAGCTAGCGTCAGTCTTGTTAGTAACCGTTAGTCACGTGGACAGTGCATTGACATTATTAGCCATGTCCATGCTTCTTCCCGTCTGTGTTGGTGCATATGTGCAGATTTTTATTATTGCTACATTATTGTTTAATGTTGCATTAATTTTCCTTGATGTCCCCATAGTTTTCCATATGTACATTTTCATGACTGCTAAACTAATTCTGTATGTAGCAATGATCTCCCTTTAAGTGGCATTCATTCCCCATAAATACAACTTCATGACTACTACAAAATTGCATACATATAATACTTTTCCATGATGTTTTCATCATTCTGGATATAAACATGTTCTCGACTGCTACAGTAATTTATTTAGCAATAATTTAACTTGACATGGTCATCTTTCTCCATATGAAGATTTTTTTTTTTTTTTTTTTAAATTATGGAAACAACTTATTCAATCAAAGTCTGTGAGCTTGTTAATTTCTTCATAGCTGATTGTAATTTTTCGTTGATGTGCAATTTTGTATGTTGAAATTATAATTATTTAAGTTCAGAAATCGATTGAGCTCTTCACCGTGTCCTTTTACAGAGAGGATTAACTCTTTCAATCATTTTGCATCAGCTGAGAGGAGGACCATTCTGTCTGCGTATCTGAGCCATGGAGGTGGATGTCCACCAGTTATAACTGAATCAAAACTGTCACAGATCTCATCAATTTTAACATTTCTCATTACATTGTATGCATAGATGTTGAACAGGTATGTGGAGTGAATGCAACCCTGATTCTGGAATGACATAAAAGCCGAGTATTTCACTTGATCATAACTTTAGAGTCTCAATTACTTGAGCCACTCTAACCAAAATGTTGTAAATTTGGAGTTATTTTATGTCACACTGAGCGGCGCACAATATGCAGTTATAGTGAATGGTCTCGGCGAAGCAGAATGATTAGATTAATTAAATGTTCACTGTGAATCTGCAACCTTGACCAGACTGCAAGAAGATCAAGTCAAAATGGGTGAACCCAGAAAAAAACTCTACGTTGGAAGATAAGGAAGAATTATCAACTAACACAGAATTTGGTGTCGTCGACAACCACTCTCTGAAGGAGATACTGAGGAGGGGATCGGCGCACTTATGGACTGAATGGTTCGATGTGCAGCGGGATAATCTGTCGACACACAAGCACTACATTACAAGTTAATGTGTGTATCTTTGTCTGGCATCATGGCAATTTAGTATGGAAGGAAAGGTGTGTCTGTGACACAACGGTTGGTATGCCATATCATTCTAGAACATTTCGTGTGTATGTTTTATATTATATAAGGAACAAGATCTGTGGAGATACTTGAACGCTGTCTCTATTTATTAAGGCACATGATGGTGATGGTGATGATATCAACTCTTACAGGAAGTTAGGGTTTCTCCATGTTGGGTGCAGTTTACATGTTCGTAGACTGTCTTAATTTATGGGTCATCATATTTCCCAGCCTAATTGAAATAGGCCGGTCTCCGTGGCGAAAGTTCTAATCCCGCATACCCACGTTCGAAACACACCTGCGCGCGATTTGGCAGCAGACCGAGTTGCGTTGGTATCGGTCGTTCAGAAAGCAATGGCAAACTACTGAACGTAAACTTGCCAAGAGATCACAGCGGCAAAATGCTGGTGTTGACTGCAATGTTCTGTAAAGGATATGCACACACAAAAAAAAATGAAATAGAGGATCAACGATTGTCAAGGGGCGTATAATCTAACACAATGGAGTACCGGTTGGTAATAGTTACTGGCCATGAACACTTGAAGACAGACGCGAAGTCTTGGAAAAATTGCTCCCTAACAATTGCCATTCTGTCTTTATGTGCTGTCAATGTAGATGGCTTGTACACGAGCCTCATTGTTATGTGTTAACACAATAGATGGCTTGTACACGAGTCTCAATGGTATGTGTTAACACAATAGATGGCTTATACACGAGACTCATTGGTATGTGTTAACATAATAGATACACGAGACTCATTGGTATGTGTTAACAGAATAGATGGCTTGTACACGAGCCTCATTGGTATGTGTTAACACAATAGATGGCTTATACACGAGACTCATTGGTATGTGTTAACACAATAGATGGCTTGTACGCGAGACTCCTTGTTATGTGAGTAATGCGAAGGTAAAGAACTCAGATTATATTACCGTGATAATCAAAAACAAGAGTAGGTGCCCTTGGTACGTAAATCGTTGCAGATTATGAGATGACTTACATGTGACTGCAGTTATCAGTAACCGATTTTGTTTTCTGGTGAAGAATTTCATTGACGGATAGGAATACCATGTCCTTCAAGAAACAAATGACAACTATCAACATATTCCAGAAATTAGGTGTGGACAGCCAAGAATGTGTGTGCACGTTATGGGGAGAAATGTACTGAGAAAGTGAAGAGACGGGAGGGGAAACTAAGGATGTTTTGTGCACTCTTTCCAATGCTTTGTAAATTGGTGCTCCTTTCTCTAAGGTTGTTCTTTGACACCGCCACTCTACGTTTACCTGGTCTTCCACTTGCTCTTTATCCATTGATTGATTGATTGATTGATCTAGGAACCAACATCACAGCATTCGGGGCATTCCCATAAGTGCTTCGTCCCCATCCTCAGAAGCCAGCGAAGAGTTCCAACCCCAATAGTACCAGTAGCAATCTGATTATATGTCCGTCTCGCCTTTCCTCTAAGCGTCGAGCATCGGCCAGATCCCTTCGTCACTCCACGTTGTTGCATTCTTGATAGACCATGGTGATCCATTTGCTCCTCCGAGGTGTACACGTGCTCCCACAAGGCCGAAACCACGTCTGCCTTGTCATGTATCAATACTCCACCAAGTTTTGCAGAGCCAGCCAATCTGTCTGCCTGTTCATTCTCCAACACACCAGCATGACCCGGAGAAAATATCCAGACAATGCTTGCCACCCGTGACTTCCGAAGCGAAGCAAGCCACTCGGCACGAAGCTTGCCAGTCCTCACCCTACTCAGCATGCTCTCTGAGTCAGTTGCAATAACGATGTGTGTGTGTGTATCGTATTCTCCATCCAGCGGACAGCTGTACTGACTGCCTCCACCTCCATTCTTAAGCTAGATGATGTGGTATCATATGCCAGGCTCTCCTGCACCAAACGTCGACCATTAGCCTTTGACAAGAAACCCCAGGCACTTCTACTACCTCTCAACACCGAACTTTTTATCCATTATATGTCTTTAATGTTACTCTTTGTGGCGTGTGGTACCAGGACATTCTTGTGAAGTGGCCAAACCATTTAATCTGCTTCGATTTGATGAACTGTATGACCCAGTTTCTTCTAATCTCTTCATTCCTAATTCTATCTGTCACTCCGGCAGCTTTTCTAAGGCATCTCATCTCTGTTATTATTTTGCGCTCCATAGTTGCTGTAAGTGTCCATGGTTGACATTGGTAGCATACTGTCGGCCATAATATCGTGAGATATGCTTTTGTCCTTATAAGTATCTTTCTATGCGTCAGAAGTGACGCTAGTTGCCCCAGTACCCGATCTGTCTTTGCACAACGTGTGTTGATATTTCCTTCCACACATCCATTTGAAGTGAAAATTGATCGTAGATATTTAAATTCGCTTTAGGTATATACATATATGTATGTTAACGTCAGTTGCATCTTTCACATGACGTCGCAGTCAACCCCAGCATTTTATGGCTGTTTGATTCTTGGCACGTTTATGTGCCACTGTTTTCTGAACGACGGACACTCGTACCAGTGTATGAAAACCGGTCGTTCAGAAAGCAATGGCAAACTACTCAACATTAACTTACCCAGGAGTAACAAACAGCCAACAATTGCTAGACTTGATGCCCTGTAAAGTATATGTTACAAACTAACAACCAATGCAGAAGTAATTTATTGTGCCAAAGAAAAGGTGCATGTGAACACACCATTATAATTGTCTTTGGTGAACATGTTCATGTGTTCACAACCTTTGAGGGAAAATCAACTCTTTAGAGAGTTAACCATTAATGTTTGCTAGTATTTTACACTGTCTAAGATTTGTTCATTGAACTTTTCTGTAATTTACATCGCAAGTGCTGTTTGTCAAACTTTGCTCGTTATGTACAGTTTAAACGCTACTTATTAATGTTTGCTGGTATTTTACATAATTTAAGAGTTGTTTATTAATCTTTGCTGGTAGTTTACATTGTTCAAAAGCTGGCCATTAATCTTCACCAGTACTTTTCTGAGTGCTCCACATTTGTAAGTGAAACCCGTTATGTGGAGGGTGTGCTGGGAGTCTACAATGTCTGTGCATTTATCTCAAGCTCACATATTGTAACCACAACAAGACAGAGTTGTCAAATATAATCACCACAAAGTCGTTATAAGTATCGACTTTTTTAATGTCTCAAAGTATTTACATATTTCTCATACAATTATGATCCAATCAACAGTATTTTCTTCAACATACATTTAAAGTGCCACCAGTACATTTACAAAACCATCAATAGATACAACTTCTTTGTACACCAGACGTCAGTGCGAATATATCCAGAGAAAGCAGACTTCAACCTGAGCTTGTTTTCAAACGGAGCGGGTGTAAATGATAGAGCGGGGGATTATGACGTCATCACCTCTTACAACTACAAAAGACAGCTATTATTTCACCAACACATTACATAGCGTACAATACAAACTAGCTTTATAGACCATAAGCTATACAAGTACTTAGTGAAACAACAAGCACCCTCGCTATTCAACTACTACTACTACTACTACTACTACTACTACTACTACTACTACTACTACTACTACTACTACTACTACTACTACTACTACTACTACTACTACTACTTTTACTACTACTACTACTACTACTACTACTACTTTTACTACTACTACTACTACTACTACTACTACTACTACTACTACTACTACTACTACTACTACTACTACTACTACTACTACTACTACTACTACTACTACTACTACTACTACTACTGCTGCTACTACTACTACTACTACTACTACTACTACTACTTTTACTACTACTACTACTACTACTACTACTACTACTACTACTACTACTACTACTACTACTACTACTACTACTACTACTACTACTACTACTACTACTACTACTACTACCTCTACTACTATTACTATTGCTACTACTACTGCTAAACTACTATTGTTACCAATATTATTACTACTTGTGTTACTGATCCATGATGTTGCAGATCGTAATTTATGGAGTGTCATACTCACCCACCCCAGGTGATAAATCTCTTGCTGATGACTAGTACTACCGGTCCTATTGTTACTACGACTACCACCATTGCATGAAGATAATTCCGTTAATGTGGATTCATATAGTGTGAGCCAGCTCGTGAATTGCTCAATGTTGTCGGAGATCGCAATATGTGGGGTAATATGATTGCCTACGCCAACTGGTCAGACACGTGATGATGATGATGATGATGATGATGATGATGATGATGATGATGATGATGATGATGATGATGATGATGATGATGATGATGATGATGATGACTAGTACTATTGCTGCTATTGCTACTACTACTATCACAAATAGTATTACTACTTGTATTACTGAAAAATACCATCGGAAATCGCAGTATGTGGCGAGGTATGATCGCCCATACCAGGCAACATGTCTCTTGATGCTGATCACTAATATTACAACGAACAACTCTACTACTATTACTATACAATCACACCAACTGTAGACAATAGCGATAAATGTATTAGAACCTACTCGCCCTGATCAGCGACATCCTACATACAGCAGACAGTTCGATACCTCATGACTAAGACACCGCGACCTCTAGACCTAACTAATTGACCACTACTTGAACAGCTCTTGATCATCACCATATCACTACACGTACTCTCCTCTATAATTTAAGTGTAACTTGACACTGCTTGACCACTACTTGACCACGTCATCGAGCACTTTAACCACTACCGTTTCATTACACATACTCTCCTCTACAATTTAAGTGGTCATTCGACCACTTTGAACAGTACTTGACCACTACTTGACCACTACTTGACCACCTCTTGATCATCACGCTGTCACTATACGTACTTTCCTCTACAATTTAAGTGGTCACTTGACCACTTGACCACTACTTGACCACCACGTGATCACGTCATCCCTCACTTTAACCACCACCATATCATTACCCGTGCTCTCCCCTACAATTTAACGGGTCACTTGACCACCCCTTGACCGGTTGACCACCTCTTGACCACTTCTTGACCACAACATGAGCACGTCATCGCACACACTTACCTATAATTTAAGGGGTCAGTTGACTATGTTTTTTTTTTCTTTTTTCTTTTTTTCTTTTTCTATATATGTTTTATTAAAATTATTATATACCTTCTTTGGTTCGTTTGTTTATTATTTTGTCTGTTAAATGTTGTATATTTGCATGTTTTCTTTATTGTTGTTATTGTTTTATGTTGTATACTAGATGTACCTATAATTGCAGGGGTCAGTTGATCACTTGACTACCACACCTATTTAAAAATCAAGGAGTTATTGCCCTTTGTGGTGGAATATCGATTTCCACCACAAAATAACATCCTGGAGCCCAAAATACACTACTTAAATGCGACATTTGCCTTTCGATCTGGAAGCAAAGGAGGAGGAGGAGAAGGAGGAGGAGGAGGAGGAGGAGGAGGAGGAGGAGGAGGAGGAGGAGGAGGAGGAGGAGGAGGACAAGAAGAAGAGTGCGGAAAGAAGAAGAGGAAGAAGTTGGAAAAGAAGAAGAAGAATTTGATGATGATGATGTTGGTGGTGATGATGTTCAAGAAGAACAACCCCATTATCACACCTCAACTATATTATTTAGTCTTAAATACAAAAATTAATGCCGTGACAACTACCTCGAATATTTGACTACACTAAATACACAACAGATGATTATATAGTTGAACACACTTTAGTTTCTCTGTCTCCGGAAACATTATGTCGCCAACTTCTAAAATTAGAATGTTTAGTCCATGAGATTAGAATATCATTGCTGTCTAAGAAAATAGGGCAAAGGTGCAACAATTGCTGTGTATTCACTGGGGACATTAATGGAGTGTTCGTCTTATATTCCATGCCATGTAGACACACGTTGGTGATCATATCTGTCAACAGTTCTGTCTCTTGTGCTGCCACTCATTTCTGATACTGACGTTCCTCCATGACATGATGTCAAACTGTCCAGCATCTCCTATCTTGGTCTTCCCCAGCTACTCTTTCTCTCCAACCTTCCCTTTGTGACGACATACTCCAACTTTCCCCTTCTACATGACATGCCCAAAGAATGTGGACTGCCTTCTTCTGATGAGAGTAACCATTTCTCTTTGTGAGTTCATGTTTTTCAATATGTCTTCATTGTTCTTTTTATCCGTCAAAAGAGTTCTCATCATTCTTCTATAAAACCCCATCTCGGCAGGTTTCACATAATTACTTGGTGCTGCTTCTCCACGATTCGTTCGCACTCAAGGATATAATCAAAACAGCTGTGAAGAACTATTTCCCTCACATCGATAGAGACAGTTAAATTGCAGAGAGGATTCTTCACCTTGTGAAATGTTGCTTTCCCCTGAACTATTCTACATTTAGCTTACTTAATACCTCTCCCATCTGCTGTTGTTAAAGTACCCGAATATTTAAATACATTGACGTGTTTCAGACTGGTTCAATGCACTTTGTTGTTGAACGTGGATATGCAACTTTTCTTTGTAATGTAATGTAATAGCCATTACTTCTGTTTTTCTGCTATTCAGACTTGGTTTGCTATTAAATTTGTTTTGATGTTAGGCCGACCGACCGACCGATAGACTGGCAGACAGACCGGCCGACCGACCGACCGATAGACTGGCAGACAGACCGGCAGACCGACCGACCGATAGACTGGCAGACAGACCGGCCGACCGACCGACCGATAGACTGGCAGACAGACCGGTCGACCGACCGACCGACAGACCGATAGACTGGCAGACAGACCGGCCGACCGACCGACCGATAGACTGGCAGACAGACCGACCGACCGACCGATAGACCGATAGACTGGCAGACAGACCGACCGACCGACCGACAGACCGATAGACTGGCAGACAGACCGGCCGACCGACCGACCGATAGACTGGCGGACAGACCGGCCGACCGACCGACAGAGACGGAAACACCTTGTAGCAATCTGTATTCCTGCTATGACAACTAGTTTTCCCAATGTATATTTGTGTGTGTGTGTGTGTGTGTGTGTGTGTGTGTGTGTGTGTGTGTGTGTGTGTGTGTGTGTGTGTGTGTGTGTGTGTGTGTGTGAGTGACTGAAGCCTGTAACAATAATTCTAGCGAACGGTCGCCATATTCCACAATGTTGAAGAGCACCCATTTCCTAGCCTTGGTGGGTATTGAATATTGGGTATATGATGTGTTAGACCTACATTCGTATAAGCCAGTTCGAACTGGAGGTGTGTTATGGTCGGTATCTCGCCAGCCGCCTGTACTTCCCATAACATTTCCTTGTGCTGCTGTGAGGCTTGATCGGCCGGAGAGCCTGGGTATATTTCCTGGACCTCCTGTGAGGCTGGATCGGCCGGAGAGCCTGGGTATATTTCCCGGACCTCCTGTGAGGCTGGATCGGCCGAGAGCCAGGGTATATTTCCTTGGACCTCCTGTGAGGCTGGATCGGCCGGAGAGCCAGGGTATATTTCCCGGACCTCCTGTGAGGCTGGATCGGCCGGAGAGCCAGGGTATATTTCCTGGACCTCCTGTGAGGCTGGATCGGCCGGAGAGCCAGGGTATATTTCCTGGACCTCCTGTGAGGCTGGATCGGCCGGAGAGCCAGGGTATATTTCCTGGACCTCCTGTGAGGCTGGATCGGCCGGAGACCCAGGGTATATTTCAGACACATATACATCTTTCTTTGGTCATGTGACGAGAAGAGAGGTATTGTAGAACATCGTGATGACTGAAAAGATCAAGGGGAAGAGAGACAGGGGCAGACCAAGAGAAATGATGCTGGATTTACTGAGACGGTGGCATGAAGGAATGTCATCAGTTGAGTTAATCCACAACAGCATACACCGAGATCTGTGGAGAGCCATGAAAGTCAACGCCAGCTGGCAGGGCACTTGATGATGATGAAACCAAGGAGCCCGTGTCAGTGAAGAAATTCCCGAAATTATTTGTCACGTTTTCTATCGTTGCGCTTTGTCACGTGTTATTTCTAAGAATAGACAATCAAGTGATGCAACCTGTACAGGGAACATATACCTGTCCTGTACTTAATGTGTCATATAGAGTTTTATTGTGCATTCGCTTTATTTAAATGAAGTTTACATCATCTACTCCAGGTAAGTATATAAACGTCTTCTTCTTCTTCTTCTTCTTCTTCTTCTTCTTCTTCTTCTTCTTCTTCTTCTTCTTCTTCTTCTTCTTCTTCTTCTTCTTCTTCTTCTTCTTCTTCTTCTTCTTTTCTTGATGGACCTTGTTCATTGGTTCTTCTGTCTGTCCATGGTATTCTTTGCATTTTCGTCAGAAACCACATTTCCACAGCATCAGATGTTTTTTCAGCCTGACTGCTCATTGTCCACGCTTCACATCCATACAAAAGTACAGGTTTTATGTAGGACTTCAACACTCTTTTTCTCGTTTCAGTTGATATCTTTTTATTGGTCAGTATGTTTTTCATCTGGCAAAAGGCTACCTCGCAATGGCAATTCTTGTTCTAATCTCTTCAAGGCATCTCCCATCAGATGTTATGACTGTGCAGAGATAACTGTACCGATTCACTTGCTTAAGAATATGTCAATTTACTCGTATATCACATTGTGGTAATTCCTTCCTCCCAGTGACGACCATCATCTGTGTCTTCTTACTATTCAGTTCTAACCCTAGTTGTTCACTGTGTGCAACAACCGCATCTACTAAATATTGCAGGTCCTGTTCATTGTCTGCAATCAAGACTGTATCATCTGCATATCTAATGTTATTGATGTATCGATCCCCAATGTTGATTCCTTCCATGTCCTCTATATTTCTGAAAATACTTTCAGTGTACAGGGAAAAACAGATCTGGAGACATTACACATCCCTGTCTCACACCTCTCTTAATAGGCCGATATTGACCTACTTCACTATCAACTCTTATGGCAGCTTGTTGTTTCCAATAAATGTTTTTTACAAGTCTAAGGTCTTTTCCATCAATTTGTAGATCTTCAAGCATCGACATGTTTCAAGCATTCATCATGTCGACATGTCTCACTTTATCGAAAGGCTTTACGTAGTCAATAAAGCAAAGGTGTAGAACTTTGATTACTTCTAGCAGCGTTAGCAATGGTGAAAGCATATTAGTTTCCGGGAAATCTCAAAATTCAATTCCAATTCCAATTTTCCAACAAAAAAAAAAAAAAAAAAAAACATTCTAAATTCGGCCTCGTCTAACCTGCTTCCTCAGCGGTGGTTATTGTTGAGACCCGTGGTTGTGTGGATTGTTAGTCCTAATTCCTATTGGTTTCATTAGTTCCGCTCTGTTCGTCGGATAAATTTATTTTGTGCTATCTGGTTGTTTTCTTTGTCTTGTGTTAGTCCTGATAAAGACCGGTCCTTGGTCGGGCCTACTGGGGCCCGCATTTTGTTTCTTGGCTTCTTTTCTCTATTAGCACTACTGCGTGCTTGTCGCTTCGTGTGTTGTTCTCATCGGGGCTGGTCCCGGTTATGTCCAGCCCTCATAAGGACTCAATGTAGGCAAAGGCAGAGCATTCAAGTGCAAGTCTCAAGTTGTCCCCCCGGTCAGCGGCCCGAACTCCTTTACGTTTGTTTTTTTGCGCTTTTCATCATCAGGTGTGGGTTTGGTGTAGCAACAAGATGACCCAGTCTCCCTGTCAGCCTAGTTCAGGTGCCCTACCGGAAGAGTCAACCCATCTTCCTGCCATTCCCCCTTCCAGCTGTCTCCCTCAGGACAACCGGTTTTTTTTTTCTTTTGTTAATAAATACCTACATACAGATACTTAAAAAAATAAAAATAAATTGAAATTAACCTACCTACCTACCCACCCACCCACATACATAATACCTACCTACCTACCGACCCACCCACCCACCCACCCACATACATAATACCTACCTACCTACCCACCCCCCCCACCCACCCACCACATACATAATACCTACCAACCTACCCACCCACCCACCCACCCACATACAAAATACCAAACCTACCTACCCACCCACCCACCCACCAACCCACATACATAATACCACCAACCTCCCCCCACCCACCCACATACAAATACCTACCAACCACCCACCCACCCACCCACCCACCCACATACATAATACCTACCAACCTACCCACCCACCCACCCACCCCAAAACATAATACCTACCAACCTACCCACCCACCACCCCCCCACATACATAAACCGGACCTACCCACCCACCCACCCACCCACCCACAAAACAAAAGGGACCAAACTACCCACCCACCCACCCACCCCCCCACCCACTAACATAATACCTAACAAACCTACCCACCCACCCACCCACCCACATACAGAAGACGCCCAAAACCACCCACCCACCCACCCACCCACATACAGAATACCACCACCTACCCACCCACCCACCCACATACAGAATACCTACCAACCTACCCACCCACCCACCCACCCACCCACCCACAGACATAATACCTACCAACTACCCCCCCACCCCCCCACCCACATACATAAACCGACCACCACCCACCCACCCCCCCACATACATAAGACCGACCAACCGACCCACCCACCCACCCACCCACCCCACATACAAAGACCTACCAACCGCCCACCCACCCACCACCCACCCACATACAAATCCCTACCTACCTACCCACCCACCCACCCACCCACCCACATACAAATACCTCCAACCTACCCACCCACCCACCCACCCACCCACATACAATACCTACCAACCTATACCCACCCACCCACCCACCCACCCACATACATAATACCTACCAACCTACCCACCCACCCAACCCACCACATACATAATACCTACCAACCTACCCACCCACCCACCCACCCACATACATAATACCTACCAAACCTACCCACCCACCCACCCACATACATAATACCTACCTACCTACCTACCCACCCCCCACATACATAATACCTACCAACCTACCCACCCACCCACACCACCACATACATAATACCTACCTACCTACCTACCCCACCCACCCCACCCACATACATAAGTACCTCCTACCTACCTACCTACCCACCCACCCACCCACATACATAATACCTACCTACCTACCTACCCACCCACCCACATACATAATCCTACCTACCTACCCACCCACCCACCCACATACATAATACCTACCTACCTACCTACCTACCCACATACATAATACCTACCTACCTACCTACCCACCCACCCACATACATAATACCTACCTACCTACCTACCCACCCACCACCCACCCACATACATAATACCTACCTACCTACCTACCCACCCACATACATAATACCTACCCACCCACCCACCCCACCCACACTAATACCTACCTACCTACCCACCCACATACATAATACCTACCCACCCACCCACCCACATACATAATACCTACCTACCTACCTACCCACCCACCCACATACATAATACCTACCTACCTACCCACCCACCCACAACAAATACTACCTACCTACCCACCCACCCCCCCACATACAAAATACCTCCTACCTACCTACCCCCCCCACCCACATACATAATACCTACCAACCTACCCACCCCCCCCACCCACATACATAATACCTACCTCCCTACCGAACAACATAATACCTACCTACCTACCTACCTACCCCCCCACCCACCCACATACATAATACCTACCTACCTACCTACCCCCACCCACCCACATACTAATACCGACCTACCTACCAAACCCACCACCCACCCACCCACCCACATAAATAAGCCTCCCTACCTACCTACCCCCCCACCCACCCACCCACATACATAAGACCTACCTACCTACCTACCCACCCACCCACATACATAATACCTACCAACCTACCCACCCACCCACCCACCCACATACATAATACCTACCTACCTACCCACACCACCCACCCACCCACATCTAAACCTACTACCTACCTACCCACCCACCCACATACATAATACCTCCCTACCTACCTACCTACCTACCCCCCCAAACCCACCCGCATACATAATACCTACCTACCTACCTACCTACCTACCCACCCACCCACCCACATACATAATACCTACCACCTACCCACCCACATACATAATACCTACCTACTTACCTACCTACCCACCCACATACATAATATCTACCTACTTACCTACCTACCCACCCACATACATAATACCTACCAACCTACCTACCCACCCACCCACATACATAATACCTACCAACCTACCCACCCACCCACCCACCCACATACATAATACCTACCTACCTACCTACCCACCCACCCACCCACCCACATACATAATACCTACCTACCTACCTACCCACCCACATACAAATACCTACCAACCTACCCACCCCCCCCCCACCCACATACATAATACCTACCTACCTACCTACCCACCCCCCACCCACATACATAATACCTACCTACCTCTACCTACCCACCCACCCCCCCACTACTAATACCTACCTACCTACCACCTACCCACCCACCACCCACATACATAATACCTACCTACCTACCCACCCACCCACCCACCCACCCACATACATAATACCTACTACCTACTACCCACCACCCACCCACCCACCAACATAATACCTACCTACCTACCTACCCACCCACCCATACATAATACCTACCAACCTACCCACCCACCCACCCACCCACCCACATAATAATACCTACCTACCTACCTACCTACCCACCCACATACATAATCCCTACCTACCTACCTACCTACCCCACATACAAAATACCTACCTACCTACCTACCTACCCACATACATAACCTACCTACCTACCTACCCACCCACATACATAATACCTACCAACCTACCCACCCACCCACCCACCCACCCACATACTAATACCTACCTACCCTACCCCCCACCCACCACCCACATACATAATACACCTACCTACACCTACCCACCCACCCACCCACATACATAATACCTACCTACCACCACCCACCCACCCACCCACATACATAAACCTACCTACCTCCTACCCACCCACCCACCCACTACATAATACCACCTACCTACTACCCACCACCCACCCACCCACCCACATACCTAATACCTACCCTACCTACACCCACCCACCCACATACAGAATACCTACCAACCTACCCACCCACCCACCCACATACATAATACCTACCTACCTCCCCCACCCCCCACCCCACCCACAATACATAATACCTACCTACCTACCCACCCCCCCCCCCCATACAAATACCTACCTAACCTACCTACCTACCTACCCACCCACCCGCATACATAATACCTACCTACCTACCTACCTACCTCCCCACCCACCCACCCACATTACATAATCCCTTTACCTACCACCCACCACATACATAATCCCTACCTACCTACCTACCCACCCCCCACCCCCAAATAATACTACCTCCCTACCTACCCACCCACATACAAATCCCTCCCCCACCCACCACCCACCCACCCACATACAAATACCTACCTACCTCCCCACCCACATCAAATACCTCCCCCCCACCCCCCCCCCACATACATAATACTACCTACCTACCTCCCCCCCACCCACATACATAATACCTCCCTACCTACCCACCCCCCACATCCCATAATACCTACTCCTACCCACCCACCCACCCACATACAAATACCTACCTACCACCTACCCCCCCACCCACATACATAATCCCTACAACCTACCCCCCCACCCACCCCCCCACCCCATACATAATACCTACCTACCTACCCACCACCACCCACATACATAATACCTACCTACCTACCACCCACCCCCCACCCACATACATAATACCTACCTACCTACCCACCACCCACCCAACATAATACCTACCTACCTACCACCCCCCCCCCCCCCCCACTAAAATTCCCTCCCTACTACCTACCCCCACCCACCCCCCAAAACATAATACCTCCCTCCCTACCTACCCCCCCAAACCCACATACATAATACCTCCCAAAATACCCCCCCACCACCCCCCCACATAATAATACCTACCTACCACCCACCACCCCCACATACAAATACTACCTCCACCTACCCCCCACCCCCACAACCTAATACCTACCTTACCTACCTACCTACCCACCACCCGCATACATAATACCACCTACCTACCTACCTACCCCCCCCCCACCCACATCATAATCCTACCTCCCTCCCCCCATACAAAAACCTCCCTTTACTTACTCCCTACCCACCCAATACAAAACCTCCTACTTACCTCCCTCCCCACCCACATACATAATACCTACCACCTACCTACCCACCCCCCCACATACATATACCTCCCAACTACCCACCCACCCACCCACATACATAATACCTACCTACCTACCTACCCCCCCCACCACCCCCCCACATAAAAACCCCTACCTACCTCCCTACCCCCCACCCACATCAAATACCTACCAACCCCCACCCCCCACCCCCCACATCATAATACCTACCTACTACCTACCCCCCCACCCCCCCACATACAAAATACCTACCTAACCTACCAAACTACCCACCACCCACCCACATACAAATCCCTCCCTACCACCTACCTACCCCCCACCCACATACATAATACTCCTACCTACCTCCCTCCACCCACCCACCCACCCCATACATTACCTACCTCCCTACCTACCCCCCCCCACATACTAATCCTACCTACCTCCAACCCACCCCCCCACATCCCTAATACCTCCCAAACCTACCCACCCACCCACCAACCCACATACATAATACCTACCTCCCTCCCTCCCTACCTCCCACCCACCCACTACATAATACCTACCTACCTACCTACCTCCCCCCCCCAAAATAATACCTACCTCCCCCCACCTACCTCCCACCCACATAATAATACCTACCTATTTACCTACCTACCTACACCCACCCCAACTAATACCTACCTACTTACCTACCCACCACATACATAAGACCTACCTACCTACCTACCTACCTACCCACCCACATACATAATACCTACCTACTTCCTACCACCCCCCCACATACTAATACCTACCTACCTACCTACCTCCCAACCACACCCCATTACCTACCTACTACTACCTACCTACCCACCCACATACATATACCTACCTACCTACCTACCCCCCACATACATAATACCTCCTACCTACCACCTACCCCCCACTACAATACCTACCTACCTACCTACCCACCCACATACAAATACCTTACCTCCCTACCTACCTACCCCCCACAAAATAATCCCTACTACTACCTACCTACTACCCCCCCCCCAAAACATACATAATACCTACCTACCTACCTACCTACCCCCTACCCACCCACATACATAAACCTACCTACCTACCTACCCACATACATAATACCTACCTACCTACCTACCCACCCACATACATAATACCTACCTACCTACCTACCTACCTACCCACCCACATACATAATCCCACCTACCTAAATACCTACCTACCCACCCACAACATAATACCTACCTACTTACCTACCTACCCACCAAAAAAATAATCCCTACCTACCTACCTACCTCCCACCCACAACAATCCTACATACCTACCTACCCACCCATACATATCCCTACCCCCTCCCCCCCCACCCACCCACATACATAATACCTACCTACCTACCTACCTACCTACCCACCCACATACAAATACCTACCTACCACCACCACCCACCCACATACATATACCTACCTACCTACCTACTACCTACCCACCCATACATAATCCTACCTACCTACCTACCTACCACCTACCCCCCCACATACATAATACCTACCTACTCCTACCTACCCACCCACATACATAATACTACCTATTACCTACAAACCTACCCACCCACCCACCCCCCAAACATAATACCTACCTACCTACCTACCCACCCACCCACATACAAAATACCTCCCAACCCCTACCCACCCACCCACCCACATACAAATACCTACCTACCTACCACCACCTACCCCCCACATACATAAATACCTACCTACCTCCTACCTACCTACCCCCCCACATACATAATCCCACCTACTTACCTACCTACCCCCCACAACATAACCCTATACTACCTACCTCCCTACTCCCCACCCAAAACATAAATACCTACCAAACCTACCTACCCACCCACATACATAATCCCTACCTACCCCCTACCTACCTACCCACCCACATACATAATCCTACCTACTTCCTACCTACCCACCCACATACAAATACCTACCTACCTACCTACCTACCCACCACATACAATACCTACCTACCTACCTACCTACCTACCCCCCCACATACTAATACTACCTACCTACCTCCCCCCCACATACATAATACCTACCTACCTACCTCCTACCCACCCACATACAATACCCCCTCCCTACCCCCACCCACATACATAATACCACCTACCTACCTACCTACCCCCAAAACAAAATCCTACCTACCTACCTACCTACCTCCCCAAACCCCCACATACATAATACCTACCTACCTACCTACCTACCCACCCACATAAAATACCTACCTCCTCCTAAACCTCCCCACCCACATCAAATCCCTACCTATTTACCCCCTACCTACCTACCCACCACATACATAATACCTACCTACCTACCTACCTACCTACCCCCCCAAAAAATAATACCTCTACCTAACCTACCCACCCACAACATAAACCTACTACTTACCTACCTACCCCCCACATACAAAATCCTACCTACCTACCTACCTACCCACCCACATACATAATACCTACCTACCTACCTACCCACCCACATACATAATACCTACCTACCTACCTACCTACCCACCCACATACATAATACCTACCTACCTACCTACCTACCTACCTACCCACCCACATACATAATACCTACCTACCTACCTACCTACCTACCCACCCACATACATAATACCTACCTAACCTACCTACCTACCTACCTACCCACCCACATACATAATACCTACCTACCTACCTACCCACCCACATACATAATACCTACCTACTTACCCTACCTACCTACCCACCCACATACATAATACCTACCTACTTACCTACCTACCTACCCACCCACATACATAATACCTACCTACTTACCTACCTACGCACACACGCACACACACACACAGACGTACGTACGTACATACGTGCGAACGTACATATGTGGCTATCGCTAATATCTCCTCTTTTATGTCGGGTATGTTGTCTCTATTGAAGTTCCCGAGCGTTTGTACTGATGATAGGGAGTCTGTTAATATACACAGTCTCAGTGGTGGGTTTTCGGCTGCGATCTCCAGGCCTTTCATTATGGCTACCAGTTCGGCCGTGCATACTGCTGTCTGGTCTGTTAGTTCGAACTGTTTCTTCAGCTTCGAGTTTGGGACCACTACTGCTGCTCCTACCTCTCCCTGTTCGTTCTTGGACCCGTCTGTGTATATTATGAAGTTGTCCTTACTGATTTCTTGTATGTATTCCTCGGCCGCGTCTCTTGCATCTGTGTCCTCCGAGTCCTTGGTGATGTTCTTTTCTAGACTACAGTCAGTGAATGGGACTGTTAGTTCCCATGGTGGGATTGTTGGCTTAAACCGTCTTGTCTGTTTCAGGGTTTCTGCTAACTCAGTTTCTTCCTTCATCTTCTCTGCTGCTTCCCATCATTCCGGTCTTTGCAGTTTTACTATTGGTATGCCCCCCCCCCCCTTTTGCTGTTGTTGTCGCTGAACGTTTGGTATCCAGGGTGGTTTTTATCTTGAGCTACCTTTAGCCTGTAGTTATACGTCAGCTGTTTACGCCTCAGACTCAGTGGTAGTACACCCAGTGCTACCTCCATGGCTTCTCTGGATGTCCCTTTTCCAGCTCCTAGGTGGTGTTTAGCGCTTGGGTATGTATGGTGTCTAGCCTCCTCTTGTTGACGTCTAATGCTGAGTTGTACACAATGCTACCATATTCTAGCTTGCCAATCCCAAAATCCAGTTAGCTCTATATATAGAAAAGGTGGACAAACCGAACAAGTCAACCTGGTTAAATGTCTAGACTTCAGTGGCAAGCTATGGAAGACTAACAAGGAGATAAATAAAAGAATTAGCGGATTGAAAGTTTCATTGACTAGAATAAGATCCATGATTAACAATGAAAATATGACGAGCACACAAACCCGCTTACTGACACGTTGTCTAATCTGTTATTCAGAAGACATGCGAATGCGAGCGTGGGAAATCATAACAGACAATCGGCGTCACAATGGCTGAATAGAAAAGAGCGCTCGTTCTTAAAAATCCAGTATGCTGATGCTGAGGTTCAACCCCTACACTGCTCAGTTGGACTATAATGTTGACTTATAGTCCTTGACTTGGGGTCGTAAATTACAAGTACCTCTGAAGTCGGAGTGGGTTAGCCTGATGCCGAGGGACATTGTTAATAGGGAAAGGTAATCCACAAACAAAATTCAGTTCAATACAACTAGAAGTTGTATGTATGGACTACGCATGCGTTCAAAGCGAGCGAGTTCCACACACACACACACACACACACACACACACCACACACACACACACACACACACATATATATATATATATATATAGATATATATATATATATATATATATATATATATATATATATATATATATATATAACCGTAAGTGTCACTGGACAAGCCATCACAACAACATCAACAAGGAAAGGAGCACACGTTTGGTTGGCCTGTCAACAGAAGTGACAGAATAAAGAAATTAGCCTGATGTGTGTCATACTAGAGAAGGCTAGCGGTGGAAAACAAATAAATTTAAAGTAGAAAGTAAGCTTATATAGATGGGAATCAAAACAGGATTATTCTTTATCACCAGTGTAAAGATATCTGATGACATAGTGTGGTAATATCAACAATGTCGCTCTAGACAAAGCACATGAAGAAGAAGAAGAAGAAGAAGAAGAAGAAGAAGAAGAAGAGAAGAAGAAGAAGAAGAAGAAGAAGAAGAGAAGAAGAAGAAGAAGAAGAAGAAGAAGATACAACAAGAATAAGAACAAGAAGACGAAAGGGACCAAGAAGAAGAAGAAAAAGATGAAGAATAAAAGAAAAGGAAGAGCAAGAACAAATTGTATTTTCACTTTTAAGCATCTCCCTTCATGACACTTTCGTTTCAGATTCAAAAGTTGCCAAATCTGGGCCACAACCTACATATTGATAACAACCCACAAGCTGGCAATATGTCTCGTTGCTATTTACTGCCCAAAGAGTATTAGAGAAGACAATAGCGCATCTAGGCCCGACATGGATTGATGCTGCAGTTTAGCCTCCAATTAGCATGCGAATATTCTGTGCTTCTATTGTGAAATAACACCAGAACGTAATGTATGAAATGTTCAAACTATTGATCCGTCGGTCTTAGAGACAGATATGACCCAGTAAATTCTTGAAAATATGTTAAAATTGTCACCGAAATAATTTACATTTATATATTTATATACATGGGGGAGCCAGAGTCTCACTATATAGTCGAAATGCCAGGTGTTGCAGGCGACATTTCAGATGTTGTAGATGACATATTCGATATAGATGGTGAAGAAGCATCATTTTCTGTGGAAGAATCAAAGATGTGTACATGTCCGGATGATACAACTCTACTTGGTCTCATAGATCGAGCTACACCACACGCCGCGATACATTTCCTTCGGGAGGCCCGCTCTTTATCACAAACTGCACTGGACAAAGCTTTGATCCTGGCTTGTCAATACGGTTACAAACACCTGGTTCACAAACTGATTCAACTTGGAGCAGACATTGAATGCCGAGATGTCAACGGAAAAACGCCCATTTTGATCTGTGTAGAAAATCGTTACCTTGATCTGGTTGGCTTTCTTGTTGCCAGGGGGACAGATGTGAAAGCTGTGGATTGTGCAGGAAATAACGCCTTGATTCTTTCCATCAGTTTTGCGGGGTCAAAGGAAATGACACTGTTTCTTTTACAACAAGCAGACGTCATGATTAACCATCAAAACCAAGATGGTTACACGGCTGTGATGAAGGCGATCGAGGTCATGGACGTTGGCGCTGTGTACCTGTTATTGGAAGGCTACCGTTCTCAAAGATTTAGTGGACAATCAAGCCACACCTACCAAAATTACAGTAATTGGACGTTGCTTGACCAAACGGTCAACTGTAAAAGAAAGACTGCACAACAAATAGCTGAAAAATATGGCCTGGGAAACGTGTTCACGCTGTTAAAAGAATGCCTTCGTAAAAAATCTAAGCCAATTCAGGCAGCTGTTGAATCACGTGACCTTGAAACCGTGAATTTCATATTGGATTCTGATATCGCAGAGAAAAACGACATGGGCGTGGCACTTTTTCAAATGCTTAGAGAATACAATGAAAATAAGGGACACACATTTACGAACGAAGAAAAGACAATGATTATGAGACTTGTGGAACGCGGCGCAGACCTCAAAAGCATTGCAAGCGACTGTGGTAAACCTAAACCCAGCCCTCTGTCCTTTGCTGTGGATGTCGGAGACTACAAGTTAGTCGAGGTGTTCTGCAAATATGGCGCGCCACTCAACCAGCCGAAAAACGGAAATGAAAGTCTACCTCTGAGCCTTGCAGCAAAACATGGTCGCATGGATTTGGTGGAGCTTTTGTTGAAATATAACGCAGAGGTCAACACAAACATCTTTAAGAAATCTCCTCTGGACTGTGCCCTCATCCACGGACAAACAGATTGTGCCAGATTTCTTGTAGACCACGGGGCAAAGGTGGACATTGCACTGGCCTTGAAATCGGCCGTGAAGAGCCAAGTCCCAGAATATATGAGGTTTTTATTTGAGCATTATGAGAATGACACTATTAAATATACATGAATCAAAAATTTT
>JACEFZ010003400.1:0-27500 GCA_014155875.1 Cepaea nemoralis | reverse complement strand
TCAACAGAGGAGCGAAGAAGCAGATGCAGTTTGCCACATGTATCATTAATATATCCTGATCGCTCAACCACCATGTGGTTTGCTGCACTCACCATTTATTACACATATACGCACCGTTCAACCCTGTAGCGTGGCTAAAAGAGACGGAAGCAGGAGAAGCGACCCACCCCTCAATGTTCTATTGTTGAAAAATGATGCCTAGTTAACGTATGCGTTATAATTACTCTCGGCGCCGTTTTATTCCCATGAACATAAGAAACCGGCTACGCCACTGGTTCAACCATGTGGTTTGCAACAGTTATCAACAATACTTACAACATATCGTAACCACTGAACAACTATGGCTTGCCACATTTACCGCACATTACTTATTGCTGATTCAGCTGCAGTGGCGCAACACTCCACAAGCCGCACAGATTATCTGCAATGCTCATTTCCGCCCTGTGGCAGCAACATGTCTTATTACATACACCCTGCTTCTTCCGTAGCAGGAGTTTGAAAAGTTGTAGAGAGATCAAGCCAAAGCTGAACATTAGAACATAACTATATGACAGATCTAGCGGTGAAATACCTAAATCGATGCAGCGCTAGCAAAGTTAATTTCTCCCAGTAAGTGGGTGTCAAGAGAGATGAATGCCAACCGTATGCAGCAATCCTACAGCTAGGCATTCATTTTATATATCACTCAAGGGAGCTACTAACTGTAGGTTCCAACAACTTCTGCTGCTGCTGCTGCTGCTGCAACTACCAACACTGAGCCCCAGATCTTGGAGATGTTGCAACAATTATGTGACGACTTAAAAAAGTAAGTTGCATATCCTTACAGAACGCAGCAGTTAACCCCAGAATGTTTTGGCTGTTTGTGATTTCTTTGCAAGATTACGTTCAGTAGTTTGACGTTGCTTTCTGAACGGCGGCACTCACGCCATTACTTTCCAAACGGCGACACTCAAACCACTGTATAAAAATCAACGCAAGGCGGTCTACTGCCAAATCTCCCGCAGCTGCGTTTCGAACGATGTATGCGGGATTACGAATTGCCTCCGTAAAACCTTCGTTACAGAGCCGGCAATAACTCTAGAGTCTAGATAGACGATATGATCTAGTTTAGTTTAGTGGATGGATCAACATCACGGCACACGGATGTAACCCATAAGATGTCCGTTCTACTAACTCAAGCCTGAGTCCGGAGAATCTCAGCTCAGTGCACGAAATCTGAACCACCGGTGAGGATCCTGACATACTTTGGGTAGATTTTTAACTCGGGCAGCGCCGTTAGGTTTCGATTTCCAACTGCCAAGGGATTTTTTTACGTGCGTAACAATACACACGGGTGTCCGATCTCACTACAGAGAGACCAGGAGAAAATTTGTTACTAGAAGTCACGTGAAAAAAGCCCGGTCCTCACCAGGGCTTGAACTCGGGACCTCCAGCACTCGAGGCGGACGCCAAACCCTGAGACCACTCAGCCCCCCCCCCCCCTCCCCCAGACGATATGTGTGCCTTATCCATGGGAATAACTGATTGCTATCACTATTATCATATGTGTCTTGCTAGCTGGCGTAGACGCTCATGCAACTCCACAACCCTTGGTGTTCTAGGTCAATTCTATTAATGATTCTCCTCCATGCTATCGTCTCAGTACATCCATCATCAATTATTTTGCTATGCCATTGTCTCTTCTACCACTTTAGCCATTGTCACAATGTTTTAAAATGCATCTATATATTTATCCAATGTCACTTTCCATTGATTTTTATCCTAACTCTGTGACGTAAAGAGTTAAAGGTTAAATACCAGAGGATGGCTTCCTTGCACTGGGAGTCACCCCATCATACGTGGTCTATCTACTAAAGCAATAGTGGATACCAGATTATAAACATTGACTTGTATAATTCCCCACATTTTATAATTAATCTTAACGTAGTTTACTGTGAGTGAGTCCTCCGAAGTCGGAGAGTGTCTGCCTGCACGGCGAGGAACCACCAGTCTGCACACCAATAAGCCAGACATGGGACAACGGATACTCACGCAAACCTCAGGTCCTGTATGACATCACACTGATGCTGGACAACAGGATGTCTTCATCCAGCATACACGGCTTCGCGCTGGAGTTCACAGCCAGCGAACACAAGCAAGCACTGTGAGTGAGGACATCTGTTGCTCGCTTAGAACTCAAGCGTAGTCCGTACGTGCTACTGTTTTAGTGCACTGGACTGATTTTTGCGTGTGGATTATCTTTCCCTATTACCAATGTCCCTCGCCATCAGGCGAACCTACTCCGACTTCAGGGGCACTTATAATTTACGTCCCCAAGTCAAGGACGAAAAGTCAAAATTTTAGTCCAACTGACAGGTGTAGGGGATGAACCCGCTACCTCGGCATCAGCACGCCGGATGTTTATGAACAAGCGCTCTTACCTATATATACAAATTGTAATGTCCAACCTCCCAGCTCTGTTCAGATCTTCCATTATTTAGTAGCGCCACCTCTGGCACTTTCGTGTTTTATCTCTGCGATCTGCCATCAAAACAGATCCTACAGCTCTTCAATATGTTTTCCATTCACCCATTCACTTATCCTGCTATTTAAAATCAAAAACAACACGCACCAAAAAAAAAAACCGGAAAAAAAACTTCCAAGAAGCCAAATTCGACATCACGCGGCGGTTGCAAAAGACTACCTAAGTTTTGGCCCAGCACTCCAACTTGTTAGCGCCAGGTACTGGTCCCCGCGAGAGGCTATTTCTGCAATCCCAACTTCACTAAGCAAGCCTCTTTACTCTTTAGCCTAGGCATTTTTACCCAGAGTACAAATAAGATAGGAGATTTGCTAGTTTACACAGAGCATGCGAGTGTGCGTTGTACAAAAGAGATGCGCCGTTTCGATATTTGCACGGGGATTAACGAATACCTCAGAAAATGAACACAAGTCGCAGTCAACTGCAATTTAAATAAGCTTGGGAATGTCGACAACGAATACTATAGTTGAACAAGAAAGAAGTAATACATCTTAATGGTTTCGTCGGCTCACCAGAGGCGGGTAGAAGCCATTTGTCTAAGGCCACACGAAAACTGCAACAGTATGATCCATCCATCCATCATGCGCCATGCCGATAGGCATCGGCGGTCATGTTTTGCCATCTCACTCGATCACCAGAGTCGTGGATCAGCTCAGAGTTCCTGGCTCGGCCATGTCACGTGGCCAAGCCATCCAGGTATTTACTTCTCGGTCTTCCCCTTGGTCTCTTCCCTTCGACCTTGCCAGCTGTTACCAAGTAATTTCTTCTCATAACATGCCCAAAAAATTTTGACTGTCTACGTCTAATGACTCATAATCAGTTTACGATCTTCATTTGTTTCTTGAAGGACTTGTTCATTTGTTTTTCTGTCTGCCATGATATTCTTTGCATTTTCCTCAGAAACCACATTTCCACAGCCATCAGATGTTTTTCAGCTTGTCTGCTCATTGTCCACGCTTCACATCCATACAAAAGTACAAGTTTTATGTAGCACTTCAACACTCTTTTCCTCGTTTCAATTGATACCTTTTTATTGGTCAGTGTGTTTTTCATATTGCAAAAGGCTACCTTCGCAATGGAAATTCTTGTTCTAATCTCTTCAAGGCAACTCACATCAGATGTTATGACTGTTCCGAGATAACAGTACCGATTTGTTTGCTTAAGAATATACCCATTTACTCGCATATCACACTGTGGTATTTCCTTCTTCCCAGCGACGACCATAATCTGTGTCTTCTTACTATTCAATTATAACCCTAGTACTAGTTGTTCACTGTACGAAACAACTGCATCTACTAAATGTTGCAGGTCCTGTTCATTGTCTGCAATCAAGACCGTATCATCTGCATATCTAATGTCATTGATGTATCGTTCCCCCAATATTGATTCCTTCCATATCTTCTAAATTTCTGAAAATATTTTCACTGTACAGGGAAAAAAAATATCTGGAGACATTACATATCCCTGTCTCACACCTCATTTAATCGGTTGATATTGACCTACATCATTATCAATTCTGATGGCAGCTTGTTGTTTCCAATATATGTTTTTGTAAAAGTCTAAGGTCTTTCCCATCAATTTGTAGATCTCAAGCATCCTTATCATGTCGACATGTCTCACTTTATCGAAAGCCTTTGTGTAGTCAATAAAGCAAAGATATAGATCTTTGTTTACTTCTATAGAACGTTCAATTATTGTTCTCAGTATATACACAGCATTTACTGTACCCTTGCCTTCTACAACCCCACATTGTTCTTCTCCTATTTCGGGTTGTATTTTCTTCCTGACTCTTTGCATGATAATTCTCAGCAAATTCTTCGTGATGTGGCTGATTATACTAACTGTTCGATGTTGATCACATTCCAAGGCTCCTGATTTCTTCGGGATTGCAATAAATACAGAATTACATAATTCAGGATGATGAGATTGCAGTACATAATATTCTTGGCATCTGTAAAGAAGGTAGCTTGCCATTGCTTTCCTTCCTAGCAGTGACCATACTGGTCGATGACCGTAGCCATTGTCTCACCCCCCCCCCCCCCAAAAAAAAAGGGGGGATCCTCTGCCAACCGTCTTGAAGCCTATAACTATAACCTATAACTATCTGTTGGCTACAGATTGATAGACTAACACAATATCTGACAAAGATATTAGCGAAATACCAACAGCGATAAACGCAGATTGTGGCTTTCAAACATATCCAATGGAGGTTAGCATGACCGCAAAGATAAGAGCACTCGCTATTAAACTTCCGGCGTGCTGATGCCGAGGTAGCGGGTTAAACCCCTACACCGGTCAGCTGGACTTCTCGTCCTTGACTTAGAGACGTAAATTATAAGTACTTATGAAGTCGGAGTGGGTTCGTCTGAGGCGAGGGACACTGGTAATTGGGAAAGCTAATCCACAAGCAAAAATCAGTCCAGTACACAAGAAGTGGTAGCACGTATATGGACTACGCTTGAGTTCAAGGAGAGTGAAAGCAAACAAAAAAACAACCACACGTACAATGTCACGTAATGTTTACTGTCTTTCATATATTTATTTCCCTTAAAGATGAATGTTAATTGGGCCAGGATTATGTTGTCCAGTGGTAAGGACAGTCCTCCTCCTTCGGAGGTAGTGGGTCATACTTGGTTAAGCATCTCTGAGCTCGGTGTGTCCGACTTCGGCCCGCGTTTATGGAAGTGTGTTTCCTCTAAATAGACTCCATTCAAATAAACGGGCTCTAACTAGTGTAGGTTTTCTTTCCTAACAATGTTGCCAGTGCAGTAGCCTTACGGTCTACTCTACGCTATTTAAAAATGACGTGAGATTCTTAACGTGCGCACCAGATCTCTTGTTTTTCGCTCTTATCCGAGAGGGCTAGGTACCCAATAACATTAAAGATTAGATCAAAGGGCCACGCGATATCATTCGATACTGTTGGCTTAAAAAATGCCCAGCATTAAGTTAGGATTCGAACTCGACACCTTCTGAGCCTAAGCCAGACACCATTACCTCTCAGCGATGCTTCCCCTTGGTAAGGACACATGCGTCACTCATCAAGGAGCATGGGTTCAAACCTCGGGTATGACAAGTGTTTGTTACCTACCGGGTGTGAAATAAAACACCTGCACGAGTGTTGCCAGCTGACTGCTTGGGACAGATAGGTCTGTGGGCAAAGTTGTTGTTCCCCTCACACTGGGAGTTGGTACATTTTTGCAGTGTTTATTAGAAAGAAGGGGGAGAGGGGTAGGAGAGGAAGTAGTGGAGGGGAGAAAGAGCACGAAAGGATGGAGAGGGGGAGAGAACCGAGAGACAGATGGAGGGAGAGGGGTGGCTTAATTTAGTACCATTTAGCATACGTTTACTTGAGATTTAAAAAAAAAAAACTAAACCATGTCTGGATACCGATTTCAATCCAAGTGGCTAGCTATTCCCAATTATCTCTCTCTCTCTCTCTCTCTCTCTCTCTCTCTCTCTCTCTCTCTCTCTCTCTCTCTCTCTCTCTCTCTCTCTCTGCCTGTCTATCTATCTATTCACAAGACACAAATAGAACAATAGTCATATAGTCATATATAAAGGACAGTTTCACAGTTTACTGGAAATGACCAGGCACAGTTGCCGAAACGATCCCAATAAAAGGAAACTACATGTTTACGATTTAACTTTTGGCTCTTTTCGGGTTTCCCGTCTACGGTGTGCAAAGCTCCAACGTTTACGTCAATCTCCCACAACCTTGAAACTACACTGTCAGCGCCACAACCCCTAGTATGACACAACCCCCAGGTTGAACTATGATGCTAGGGGCTGCACCCCAATATGTTTGAGGACTACTGGAGTCTATATATTATAAAGCTGGAAGATTGCGTTATGTTTATATAACTGCTGCTTGCCTACGTTCAGTTTACATTAGACTGATAACGGCCGATCGACAAGAGCAGGATAATAATGTAGGTAACCCACAAACGTACTGTTTAATCTACACGTGCAGGAAGCAGGCGCTGTAAGTGCTGTAAGCAGCTATATATTTTGGCATTAATCAATCGATAGTGCACTGGAAGGGAAAACATTAGGAATACCTGTTAACGAAACAACAGGGAATACAGGAGGCGCTGAAGCCTCACCTCTCTCTCTCTCTCTCTCTCTCACTCTCTCTCTCTCTCTCTTTAATCTTTATTCTCTCTCTCTTCTACCTATCTATCTGATTACCTCTATTCTCTCTCTCTCGCTCGCTGGCCGAGTTGCTAGAATAACGGATTCTCCGTCGGGCTACCCAGATTCGAATCCTCGGTAAGGTGTGAAGGGTTGTTTTTTTTTCTGTCCGGGGCTAACAGAAAACTCTAACCTGCACAGTTCGCGGCGACTGCACTAGCCAGGCGGCCCTAATTCCTCAGGCTCAAGACCTGCCATACACGGCAAGGTACAATATTGGCAGTAAAAGACAGTTATTTTTCTCTCTCGCTCTATTCTCGAATCTTATCTTTTCATATTTCTCTCTCTCTCTCTCTCTCTCTCTCTCTCTCTCTCTCTCTCTCTCTCTCTCTCTCTCTCTCTCTTCTAGCTGTTGGTCTTTTCACCTCTATTCTCTCTCTCTTCTCCATATCTATCTTTTAATGTCTATTTTTTTTTCTATTCTCTCTCTCTCTCTCTCTCTCTCTCTCTCTCTCTCTCTCTCTCTCTCTCTCTCTCTCTCTCTCTCTCTCTCTCTCCACCCCTTAATTGTTGTGTGAATTTATTTATACAAATGCCCCACGGAGTTGTCAAGCCGCCCGCCTAGCATAACGACGGTCGTGGTTTCTATTTCGGGCTCCGTCATCAGGTCCGTATTTTTTGGAGCCTCCTGGGGGGGGGGGGGTCGTCCGCTGGAGCTACGGAGTTGGTGCTCGGTAGGTCGCTCAACGGAAAGAAAACAGCCATATTAGACAGAAACAGACGCAATGAAGTAAATCCCCTTGCTTTTATATATATAAACACACGAGGGGGTTTCACATTTAAACCCTATAGGTGTGATAGAAATTACACAACCATGCCATTGTCTTGTAACCTGTCAATACTGTAGTTAAGGATGTCAAGCGAGTTCCGCACGTGACATCACGGTGCTGGCGAACACCGTGACGTCATAAAAACAGTTTAAAGATGGCTACCCCATTTCTGACATGCACCAAGGAGGAGTAGCGTTCTTTTGTCCGTGTTTAATCAGTGAAGGGGTGAAACATACAGAAATGCATCGGCGAATGAAGGCCCAGTATGTTGATGCATGCTTGTCAGTCTAGCAAGTGGAGTAGGAAGTTTCAAAACTTTTCGGTCCGATGAAGAGGTACAGCAGGTGGTGCATGAGTGATTACAAGCCGGACCAAGAGAATTATTATTTTTTTTTTAAGGAACCCAAGCACTTTATCGGCGCTGCCGAAGAACTTGCATTGAACGCAGTGGTAACTACACTGATAGATTTCATATGATACATTTGTTCTTTAGTTTTTCAGAAGAAAAAAAAAAACAAAAAAAACAAACACACACACACACCATTTAAGTTTTCATTTGAAGTCCCCTCGTGTGTGTGTGTGTGTGTGTGTGTGTGTGTGTGTGTGTGTGTGTGTGTATATATATATATATATATTTATATATATATAAAACACTGACACTTGGCTGGGGTGTAGTCAGGGCCCACTTACCTACAGTGAATGTTTAAATGTGTGGGTAATCTCAGTAACACACACTAGACTGCCGAAGAACTTCGCTGAGGTGCAAACAGAACCCGCTCACATGATGTTAATGTGTAAATGGCTGTAGCAATCTTCGTACTACACACTACAGTGGCGAGGGACCTTTCGCTGGGGTGAAGCAATCTTCGTAACACACACTACGGTGGCGAGGGACCCTTGGCTGGGGTGTAGCAATCTTCGTAACACACATTACAGTGGCGAGGGACCCTTGGCTGGGGTGTAGCAGAACCCATGCACAAAATGTGGATGTTCACATGTGTGTTTATAATCTTAGTACTACACATTGAAGTTTGGAGGATAATAAGGTCAAGCCACGCACACTGTGTGATCGTTCATGTCGTCTGTGTGTGTGTGTGTGTGCGCGCGCGCGTGTGTGGGGAGGGAGGGCGCAAGCGTGTAACTGTGAATGTTAGTACCGGACATTACACTGAACGGGCAATTGTCTAAGTGTACACACAATACACATACATAATGTGCATACCCAACTACTCCTCTCTCTCTCTCTCTCTCTCTCTCTCTCTCTCTCTCTCTCTCTCTCTCTGAGAGAAAGATAGAGAGAGAGAGAGAGAGAGAGAGAGAGAGAGAGAGAGAGAGAGAGAGAGAGAGAGAGAGAGAGATGTTAAAAACATACAGCGGGCTTTCGGGAGAAACTTCGCCAGACCATATACACCATCTGAATGTTCACATTTAATATGAACAATTTAACACAATACATTTAACTGAGGGAGAAATTGTGCCGATGCGTAAACACACAGATAACGTTCAAATTTGTGTGTGGTCACACATTAACTCATACTCTCACATTCAACATGCCATATGTGACTGACTATTCTTGTTGTCTATCACCAACTGATAATTTCTTATATCCCCCTCTCTCTCCAGTTCCCATCCTCGTAGCAGATCATTCCCGGAATATTCTGAAATGAGGACGTAAACCTTACACAAATGTGCGATGAAGACCTCTGAGTTGCATAACTAGGTATGGTGCACTTTCCTAAGAGGAGCGAGGTAGAAGGAGAAGAATGTATTACCGCCAGATGTTTCATTCCCGGTCGAAGTCTCTCCCCGGAAATTACAAAAACAATTATACTGGCAGTATGGGTGTATTCACTGCTTCAAACCACAGCCCCGCGTTAGAATGATATTCTTTCACACACGTAGTACCACACTCCTGCAACCCAAAGAGGACACAGATAAGTTCTTGCGTCATTCGGCTGTTTTCACATGGGCAGCAATCGTTTCATGTGCAGTGTAATCACAAGCCAACATCTGTCCAGCCGCTCCTTATCCAAACTTACAGAAACAAACATGGCGGATTAAACGGGGCACTTGATGCAGAAATATAGTGGTTAAAACTCTGGATCGTTTTCTAAATGGTTATCTAGGTCATGATTTTGTGGCTCACCGAGACTTTAAACGGCGTCTTAATGCTGGAGATGATTGCAGCAAATGTTTAGAAATAGCATTGCGATCAATCCGTACCCCGATTCCAATTAGATTTTCTAGATAATTTTACGGTAAGAAGTTTGCCATGGCTTTCAGAACGAGAAGTCAACGTTGAAGTCCAACTGACCGGTGTAAAGGATACACGAATCATCTGGTTATCAGCGCATTGGAAGTTTAAAAGCGAACGCTCTTATCTGTTCCGGGCATTAAGACCCCTAAGCGGAGTTTGCTAAAGATTAATTGCTCACTTCTGTGTAATTGGTTCTATGCAACATCTTCCTAACTGCTTGGACACTCCCCAACCACTTGTTTCTGTGGTCGCTTTTTATAAGCCTCTTGGCTTCCATAATACTACGAGGGTAAGTTAATAAGTAAGTCACAAATGGCCGCAGCAAAATAACTAAATATGATAACAAATTGAAACCAGTTTATTTTTATACATACACTTGTCCCTTTCATTTCTCAACATAATTTCCGCCAACATTGTTGCACTTATCCCATCGTTTTATCAGTCCTCCCAAACCGGCTGCATAGAACTGCGTGCTTTGTTTTCATTTACCGGCCATCCCACATAACTATGTGACTTACTTATTGACTCGCCCTCGTAACTTTTTCCACCCAGCTATACACCGCTTTACGGGACAAACATTTGTCAGCATAAACAGGAAACCTACCTTGGCAGGAGACATTTCGCGAATGGCGCCGAAGTTCAATGTGAAGTGAAAACGTGGTTTAGAAAACAGAGCATACAGTTCTATGCAGCATCAATGTTGGTGGAAATTATGGTGAGAAATAAAGGGACAATGTATGTATAAAAATAACCTGGTTTCAAGTTGTTATCATCTTTAGTTATTTTTCTACGGCCATTTGTGACTTGCTTATTGACTTACCCTCGTAATATTCGGCTGAGGTTGCCTTTCGCCTTCTTAGCTAATCTACTCTACCAACCTCTTTATAGCAGCCAGATCTGATCCAGTGCACTACAGCCGTTGTGTATTTCTGAAATGGTCCCTGGAGTATTGTCCGTTATAATGTGGAAGTCTCGCAGGTTCGATATCGGGCCACGTCGCTGGGCTCACGAGTACAATTTTCTCATAGAATTCACGGGGGTTGTCGCTGGAGCTAAGGAGTTCGTACTTTGTGTGATGTTTTCGGCAAACCACCCTGCGGAAAGAGACCGAGCCATGCGGGATAAAACCTGGTGCAATGAAGTCGATCATCGTATGCTAGCTGTGCATTATTTTTTAGCATTTAGACTACCTTGAATCAGTATCTATAAGACTTTCTAATCAATTTTGAGTAAAACTTGGAAGATCGCTGGAGGAAACTGCCATGTTTTAAGGACTACACTTTGAGAGTGACAATAAGATGTTTTCACTAAGTGCTCTGAAGAGCGAGAAAGGCAACTAACGAAGAAAGAAATATACACAGTGCAGAGCATACACTAACAAAAAGTAAGCAGGTTAAAGTACTTGACGTTGCAATTAACCTCAGAACGTATTGGCTGTTATGGTTTATTATGCTCTTATTTACGTTCAGTAGTTTATCACAAGCAGTCGACCGTGGCCGAAATGGAAATAGCGCTCAAGCTTTTAAAATTCCGGTACGCTGATGGTCGAAAAATTTGAATCGTTTTCTATACTGGTCAGTGGGATTAAAGAGTTGGCTTCTCGTCCAGAAAGCAATGGCAAATTAATTAACGTAACATAACTTAGAAAATCAGCCTGGTATTGATCGAAACGTCCTGCAACGGAACATGCATTTTTTTTTTTTTAACAGTTTGCTAGTGCTATCTGAAATATCGACGCTCGTAACATCGAAATCAACGCAACGCGATCTGCTCTCAAATGGCCTGATGCTGATTATAAAGCCTCGCCCCGGTATATTGGGGAGTTGTGAAACTCCGTCCACTAACACCTAGGCAGCAGGCGCCGACAAGAAGAAGAATAAGAGCATTAAAACAGAAAACTAACAGCAAAAACAACAAAAAATTATATGGTTTAGAAAGTGCATGGCTGTGAGGTCGAGTATATCAGCGCACAGGGTACATCATGAAAAAACGCTTTTTCAATCAGGAGTAAATATCCTTTTTAAAAAAAAAAAAAAAAACACCAGGCCTCGACAGCATTTGGGAAAAATAGATCATTTACGGTCTACAAAAACCGCTTGTTTGTACTGTCTTCCTACACACAGAATAGAGATTCACAACCCGGCTTGAACGGTGCAACACCGTTCATTCGTTTCCTCGTTAAAGTATTTCTGGCGAAAACAATTTTACAGCCAGGTAGGCTATTCTCCAGTTGCTTTTTCTCTCCCCGTGAGATCAGAGGAACATGTTTTCAAACGTGCGATAGCTCTCTTTTCAATAGGAACTCATTACTTCATTGACTTGTTTCGTAATATCTTGTGTTTGTATCCCTGGCAATTCATCACATGTGGAATTGTGATTAATACTACACACTCCTTGGTCAGCTGTAGTAGTAGTAGTAGAAGCAGCAGCAGCAGCAACAACAGCAACAGCAGCAGCAACAGCAGCAGCAGCAGCAGTAGTAGTAGTAGTAGTAGTAGTAGTAGTAGTAGTAGTAGTAGTAGTAGTAGTAGTAGTAGTAGTAGTAGTAGTAGTAGTAGTAGTATAATTAGAAGAAGAAGAAGAAGAAGAAGAAGAAGAAGAAGAAGAAGAAGAAGAAGAAGAAGAAGAAGAAGAAGAAGAAGAAGAAGAAGAAGAAGAAGAAGAAGAAGAAGAAGAGAGTTTGGCCCAACGTCCAGTATAGCAAGGATCCACCCTCCACCAGCCATTTAAGTACAGTTATTACATTAACGTAACTTTGCTTCAGGAGACGCTTTGGGAGAGTAGCTAACCCGCTTGCCTGCCAACCAAGAGGTCATATGTTCGAATCCCATTCTAGGCGAGGATTTCTTTCATTGGCCTGGCCCACGGGTCAATGCAACCCAAATGGGTACCAGGAAACAACCTGAGAAGTAAAGATGGCCGTCGTCACACTGAACACATCACCCATCGAGTGCCGATCCGTCTATAGAAGTTAAAGGCAAGCACCATATATACCCAATATGCCTCAAGGCGTGAAACAGGGTCCTTTATACCCTTTTTAACATAAACGTCAAGCGTCTGCCAGATACTCGGACTATTATCACAATGTTAAAACGTCCTATGAGGGATACGCGGGTGAGTGGACTGGCAAACAGCATGCCTGTAAAACAATACAGAAACGCCTATGTCGCCGAGCAAACATCTCCCAGACAGAAGCCATGGGATGATTAATCGTCTTAAGCGATTTCCCACGTCTGCCATGGGCTTAGATATGTCGCCGAAATGTTGTCATTGCGTTAAAAAATACAAACTGCTTTCTACCATATTTGTTTTTTTGTTGCGAATCCCTTACCTGACGTTGCAGTCAACACCAGCATTTTTCAGCTGCTGTTGATGTACTAGGCAAGTGTTACGTTCAGTAGTTTGCCATTGCTTTCTGAACGACCGGCTCCCATACCAGCACGTTATAATACAACGCGACACGGTCTGCTGCACAAATCGGTCGCAGTTGAGCTTCGAACGCCTGGTACCCGGTTCACGAACCGCGTTCACAAGCCTTTGGCCACGGAGACCGTATTAACAACTTTTAAATCATAACTGTGACACCCCCCTACTTCCTATTTTGTTTTATTTGATCCAAACCTACTTTTTGTTTAGCAATGAACCTGTTAAACACAGTCTCTAAATTCAGCCCAGGCTTTGTGCTATAGGCAAACTATCGTCAATCAAGACGGCATGGTGCCAGTCAGTCAAGTTAAACCACAGACAGTTGGACTCACCCGCTCATTGACAGCAATCGGTCTGTTACTGAAGCATATTCCCTTGCAGAAGCTCTCGTAGCGCCTGGCGCGAGTCTTGTTGTTCTGCAGCTCGATGTTGTCGCCATGGGTGTCGTGAAACTGCAACGCCGGGTCTGTGCGGAGGGAGTTCAAGTCGCCAGACACACCTAGGAGGGATTCAAGAAGGGAGACAGATGTGAGAATGAGCATGGCCGGTGTGTGTTTGAACCGTCTGTGTGACCTGTTAATGTTTGGTAACTTCGTACTGACCGACTGCTACTGGGTCTTGGTGCCGTGACAGCTTACATATACATGTATGTACATAAGTACACACACGCGCCTGCAGGTAGGCAGGCAGAACGAACTTTATTTTCAAAGGGTCACATACTGGGCACGCACGCCCGTCGTACATTCGGCCCTTCCGTTCATCAATTGTGCATGTTACATTCCAACAGACAGAGAGACAGAGAGACAGACAGACAGACAGACAGGCAGACAGACAGACAGACAGACAGACAGACAGACAGACAGACAGACAGACAGACAGACAGACAGACAGACAGACAGACAGACAGACAGACAGACAGACAGACAGACAGACAGACAGACAGACAGATAGATAGATAGATAGATAGATAGATAGATAGATAGATAGATAGATAGACTGACTGACTGGTTGATACGCATTTGCGTACACACAGAGAAAAACAAAGTATTCAGACTCACAGACCTACACATATTGATAGACAGGCATGCAAACTCACACGCAGAGACACACACACACACACACAGACACAAAACAGACAGACAAACCAAGAGACAGACAAACATATAAACATACACACAGGCCATAAATATACACAGACAGACGCAAACACACACACAGGCACCTACATCTATGCATAGACACACGAATACTTAAGACACTCAGACACAGCGACATTCATACAAACATATCAATGCAGACAGGGAGCAAAGTTGCCTATAGTGGTTTATTCTAAGCAAACTAAAAGAAGAACTACGCACACATACACACAGATGCACATTTGTGTTTGTCCACAACCTCCTGTATGCGTGTTGCCAATAATATGCGATACAGATGTTTCCCCATGCCAGCATGACAAGCCGTCTAGCACCTTCCCCGTCTTTTTTTTCCTACTGCTGGCAGTACAACTTCCAATTTATCCTTTCTCGTGACACGCCCAAAAATGTTGATTGTATACGTCTGATAAAATCAGTTTTCTTCCTAAGCTAGTTTCTATCAAGACATCTTCAGTCTCCTCTTATCTCATCTTGTTCCTCTTGTACCCTGTCGAGGTGAAGCAGTATTTTCTGTTTGCCCAAATGTGTTTTGTTTTCATCATTCTTGATGAGGAGCCGCGGTAGCGTAGTGGCTAGACGCTAACCTGCCGGCTCGGTGGTCTTGGGTTGGATCCGCATCGGGGCCTGGGAAGGAAATTTGACCGGCGTTGTGCTGACTACAACGCCCACCGAGTGCCGGTTGGTCTTTAACAATATGGGTCTGGCACTATATCATCAATGCGCCTCAAGGCGTGTTCAGGGGGCCTTCACTTACTGTACTATTCTTCTTACGAACCAGCCATAATCATAAGAAAACTGACATCACAGGATGGCTAAGCGCGATACTTCAATGGCAGAGTAACACGGATGAAGATCATTGTAGATATGTGAGTGTGAAGCAATCTACAACCCATTGAATCACAATAACGCAGGAAATAAAATGTCTCGGATGGATCCGTGAACATTAGAAAATGGAATTGATACAAACCATGCGTACGAGAACATACCGAGGCAGGCTTTGAGGATATATGATATACACATTTCAAGCAATAGTAGACAACAGATCACGTCATCACCCAGATTACTGGAGCTGAAAACACTGGAGATATGGCGGCTTGGTGGTTTGTGTCTGGGGTTTCCAACACATTAATCCAGGGTTCGAACTCTGGTTGTATCGGGATCTTATCTGTGGCGCTGGGGTCGACCCAGTTTTATAAAATAAAAGCCACAGACCCGTCTAAAGAATGTTTATAGCCATTACCTACTGCGGACAGGCTGATTCGGTCACAGGATTATTAATCCGAGACTGGGATGGGCCCTAATTATAAGTTCTCTTCTGGGGTTGAACAGGATACAGGTCACGGAAAAACCACCACCAGTCTAAAACGCGCCCTAGATAATTTTCTGAAGAGTAGGGCGATGAGGCAGGGAACTGGTCATTTCACCTCGTTGTTTCTTAATCTAGTTTACGTAAGGTCTAACACTTTTCCCCTCACACCCCCACCCACCCACATAGACAGACAGACACACACACACACACACACACACACCACACACACACACACACACACACACACACACACACACACACACACATACACACACGGGGGACAGTATACCGTTCGGTTACTTTACGTAGGGTCTAATATACACACAAACGCACACGGGACAGCGAATACCTTTTGGTTACTTTTACGCGAGCTCTAACCCTTCACACACACGCGTGCGCGCGCGCGCGCACACACACACGAAGCAGTAAATACCTTTTGGTAGTTTTAGTTATAAATAGCTTTCATTACAAAAGTTCGTGAAATAAAAAAGAATCGATGCGAGGCAAGGATGTGCTTTTTGATTAATGAAGACCTGTCGAGGACCGACAGAGAAGAATACAAACGCTGAGCTATCACTAATTTGCTAATCAACTTTCAGGAAAAGACAACGAGGCATACCAACAGACGAGATGGAGCAGAGCAATTAGCCCTGTGCCGAGGTAATACGAGACATGAGAAGCAAAAATCAACAAAGACAGATTATGTAGAAGGCGCTAACAGTAGGATAACAAACAATAGTAAATAAAGCAACACCGACCTCACTAAAATATATGACAGAAAGGTCAGACGGTCCTGATGGCCAAGACCTGCAAGTGAGGACATGGATAGATGCTGATCTTCAGTTATTGTGCATTATGTTCAAGTACAATCTATACAGAGGAATTATATTCTTGAGATCCCATGGCCGCACAAGGAAGGCTGACTTACCAGTACGGAGGTCCGGGTTCAAATCTGAAGCTGAAGAAGTTTCATGTTCCGACAGCAGACAGAATAATGATAACTCAATGTCCTTTGGTGAAACTTACTTCAAGGGATGGAATCACATATTTAGGTAGACAAAGATGGGGGAGACAGAGATATTAAAATAAGAATACAAAAGGCATGCCCAGCTTAAAAGGCATGAGGAAATGAGTAAAGTCTTGAGAATTTAATCTCGCATAAACACGTAAAATATTTAACGTCAAATCAGTACTGCTGGGACCAGAAACATGACAAAAAATAAAACAATTACAGCAAAACTTCGATTAACCGATATTAGTTTAACCATCAGTTTCTGTTATCCTTCATCGTCTTTAAAAGAAGAAAAAAAAGTGAATATTAACAAACAAACAGATATCTAAACATATTATCTTTAAAGTTGTCCACGGATTACTATAAAATTGTGAACGATGATGAAATTGTTTCTAGTCTGACTACCGTTGAAGAAGAAATTGACGACGATGAAAGATCAAAAACCAAAAACCTACAACTAGCCACTCAGAAGCAGAAACAATATTAACAAAGTACATCGACTGATTTGAATTACAAGAGGAGGGAGGGATATGCAACACAGATCCTACTTCTGGGTAAGATATGGAATATCGCCGCACAGAAAGCTCGAGCCTCAATGCTACAGAAGGAGATGACAGATTATTTTAAAGTAACGTAGGTTTATATATATGTATTATTCGCTTTTAAAGGATTATATTTTCATTTTCGTCTCAAGCCCGCAGTGAAATCACGTAACTGTACATATGTATTAAGAGATTTATGTTATCCGTCTTTTCGATTATCCGTCACAACTATGGTCCGGGCGGTGACGGTTAATCGAAGTTTTACTGTACTTCTAAACTATAAATGTGCAGTGCATGGTTCCAGCACACAACAGCAGGAGTAGAATGCTATGACAGAATCACTCATGCGGAGTGTATGGAGAGAACTAAACAAGACTCGGCGGATCAAACGGTGAAGGAAGCACGCTGGCGCATGAAAGGTCACACACTGAGAGAACCTGTTAATAGTGTCAATAGAAACTCAGTTCTCTGTAACAGATGGGGAAAAGAAATCGAAGGAGATCTAAAGATGCACGGAGAAGAGACCTGCACATAGAGATGAATTATTTAGGAAGGGCATGGAGGCAGCGGCAAGGAATAGCAAAAAAATGTGAGAGCTTGACCTGAATTGATTAGGGTTTTTTGCTTCATTAGGAGATCAGAAGAAGAAAGAGGAGGAGGAGGAGGAGGAGGAGGATGAGGAGGAGGAGGAGGAGGAGAAGGAGGAGGAGGAGGAGGAGGAGGAGGAGAGGAAGAAGATATAATATTCTGGGGTCGACCCAGCTTAGTTAAATGGCTACAAGAGATTTCACTCGGAAGGAAAGTTGCTGGTAAGAGCAGGTCAATCCACCGCTCAATGCTGTAACCTAGTATATGTGACGATCAGGTATATGTACACCGCTGTTAGTCACGGCGTTACCTTTATCTTTTTCATATTTTTAAAAACAGCACGACGGAGAAATATGAAGTGGTTTGATGCTACAATTACAGGAATCACCCCGTTGTGTAAAGACTGTTGACAATGAAGCCTAGTGCTTTCCAATCTGCCTCTTTCTCTGACCTGTATTTTAACGTCCAACTGACCGGTGTGGGGACTGAACCCGCTCCGTCAGCGCACCGAAAAATTAAGAGCTACATCGCTCTTACCCTTTGGGCTTCGTCAACTGTTAATGTGTAACTACAGTACTGAAAGAATGGTGACATGTTTAGAACACACTAACGGTTTCAACGAAAGGGCAAAAACAGGTATCGCAAATGGTGTTGCAATATAAACACAAGGCACTATTTCGACATATAATCTTATTCGAGCGGATAAGACACATAAGGCAACTAACAGTTGACACAAATAACGCAAAAAGAAAGGTTGAAACTGTTTAATAATAATAATAATAATAATAATAATAATAATAATAATAATAATAATAATAATAATAATAATAATAATGTTTGTCCATCAAGAATGATGATGACCAATTCATTTCATCCAGTGGCGTTGAAAGTATGGAGCCGTGAGTTCTAAGATGGCTGATAAGGCCTATTTTGGCTCCAAATGTTCTTTGACAACGTGGAATTGCTTGTCGTTCCAGTATGTAATGATGCACGCCACGAATTACGGTCTTTAGCAGCAGTCTCCCAGGTGTCAAGATGAATTCCAAAAGCTTTCAGTGATATTTTCAGTGTCTTTACAGCGTTTCATCTGACCGCCTTGGGAGCGTTTACCACAACGCAGCTCGCCGTAAAAAATTCGTTTAGGGAGCCTGTGATCTGGCATACGAGTTATGTGACCAGCCAGCGAATATGATTCTTCATTTGTAGAGTGTGGATACTGGACATGGACGCTCTTTCTAGAACTTCAGTGTCATGGATCTTGTCTTGCCATTTAATCTTAAATAGCTTCCTAAGGCAGACTGTGTGGAAGTAGTTTAATTTCCTAGCATGTCGCTGATAAACAGTCCAGGTTTCACAAGCATATAGCAGTGTGGATAATATAACTGCTTTATAGACTGTCAGCTTTAATAATAATAATAATAATAATAATAATATTAATAATAATAATAATAATAATAATAATAATAACAACATACGACTAAATAAAACAAAATAAAAACAATGTCAGTGTTTAGTAAAGTAATATTAAGGAAATGACCCTTTTACACACCATGGTGTGGTTGGGTATATAGTGCTAGACCCAGATACTACGAGGATTCGAACACATGACCACCGAGTCCACGAGTAAGAGTGCTGGCCAATGAAGGCGGGGTGTCTCTTTTCTTTTCCCGTTAGCTTGTCCAGGAATGTGCTGGCATGCCATGTTTAATTATATGTATATAAAACAATTACTACTACTACTACTACTACTACTCAAATACAGTATTACTACTACTACTACTACAACTACAGTATTACTACTACTACTACTACACTACTACTACTACTACTACTACAGTACTACTACTACTACTACTACTACTACTACAGTATTACTACTACTACTACAGTATTACTACTACTACTACTACTACTACAGTATTACTACTACTACTACTACTACTACTACAGTATTACTACTACTACTACTACTACTACTATATTATTATTATTATTAGTATTATTATTCCGCGGTTCGTGAGCCGCTTACCAGGCGTTTGAAACACAGCCGCGACCGATTTGTGCAGCAGACCATGTCGCGTTGTGTTATGACGTGTTGGTATGGGAGCCGGTCGTTCAGAAAGCAATGGCAAACTACTGAACGTAAAATGTGCCTAGTACATCAACAGCAGCTGAAAATGCTGGTGTTGACTGCAACATCCTGCAAGGGATATGCAACATTAAAAATATTAATGCTACTAACAGTATTAGTAGACCGTGTCGCGTTGTGTTATAACGTGCTGGTATGGGAGCCGGTCGTTCAGAAATCAATGGCAAACTACTGAACGTAACACTTGCCTAGTACATCAACAGCAGCTGAAAAATGCTGGGGTTGACTGCAACGTCCCGTAAGGGATATGCAACAACAAAAAATAGTATTAGTATTACTATTGAAAGAAAGCCGTTTGAAAGTCGACTTCATTGCACCGGGTTTTATCCCATATGGCTCAGTTTCTTTCCGCAGCCGTCGCACAAAGCACGAACTCCGTAGCTCTAGCGATGACCCACAGGAGTCTCCGAAAAATTTAACTCGTGAACCGACACAGCCCGGAATCGAACCCACAACCTTCGGAGCCCGAGTCAAACGGCTTAACCACTTCGCCATGGAGACTCCCGTGTATGGTAGTATTACTACTACAACTACTACTATTATTATTATATTATTAGTAGTATTATTACAGCCGGTCTCCCTGGTCTAGGTGTTACATGACTTTCTTCGTAATCCTGTATACTCTCGTGACGTGCGCGAGAATTGGTAGCGGTTCTCTCCGCGTTGGTAACTTACTGGGTATGTCAGCCGGTCGCTCAGAAAGTAATGGCAAACTACTGAGCGTAATCTTGCCAAGAAATCAACAGTCAGCTGAAAGATGCTGATGTTGACAGCGATGTCCTGTGAAGGATGTGCGAACAAAACATAAAGTATTATACTACTAACCGTGGTATTACTACTACTAATACTCTACTACAACAAATGCTACTACAACTACTACTACTATTATTATTAACATTATTATTATTATCGGTATTATTTTTATTACTTTCATCATCATCATTATTTTTAATATTATGATTGTGTTATTATTATTTAGTCAAAACGACATCACACCCCCCCCCCCCCCCGCCCCCCGTGCAGTTTCCTGTGCATATCTTCTGTTCAAAAACACTGACCTAACCGCTGACTGTACCGTGGTTCCTGTCATGCCTGCCCATATAATGTTCACTTCCTGCTCTGCCTCAGAACCACAAGCTGGTGCGAGGCCAGCCCCGGGCATGTTGTGAAGCTCCTCAATGGCACAGGTCTGCTCCAGCTGCAGACTAACGCCAGCCACCGCTGTTATCTGCGAGCTATTTCCATCATTTGATTTTCAAACAAGACTGCCGGGCCTGGGTGTTCATATACCTGGCTACTGAGTCTGATAACTGGAGAGGGAGGGGCAGTGAAGGAGGTGGAGAGAGTGGAAATGTGTTGATTGTTTGAGCGTATCGTGTGGAAGGGTTGGAGGTAGAGTGTGCAGGATTGAAAGCAAAGTGTGGGGAGTTGACAGATCGAGTGTAGGGTGAAGGTTAGAGTGATGGATAACTAAAGGACAGGGAATCGAGGACAGAATTGAAGAACATATTGTGTGTGTGTGTGTGTGCGCGCGCGCGCGTGCGCGCCCCCGCGGGTTGTGGACAGGGGGAGGAGGTCTGAAGGATAGATTATGGAGGATTAAAGAATAGTGTCTGCATGCTTACAGAATTGAATACTGGGGCCGGTCTACCTGGCCTAGGTGTTAACGTCTTTCTCCGTAATCCCGTATATTCTCGTGAGTAACATAACCTGCGCGAGAATCGGTAGCGGTTCTCGCCGCGTTGGTAACTTACGGGGTGTGTGAGCCGGTCGCTCAGAAAGCAGTGGCAAACTACTGAACGTATTCTTGCCTAGTGTATCAACAGCAGCTGAAACATGTATGGGATATGCAAAAACAAAACATTTTACTGGTGGTTTAAAGGTAGAGAGTGTGGAAGTTTGATGTAGAGAGCGTGGTGGTTAATAGGCAGAGAGTGTGGAAGTTTTAAGATAGAGTGTGTGGAGGTTTGAAAGTAGAGTGTGTGGAGGTTAGAAAACAGAGTGTTTAGATGTTTGAATGTCGAGTGTGAAGATGTTTGAAGGTAGAGTGTGTAGATGTTTGAAGGTAGAGTGTGTAGATGTTTGAAGGTAGATCATGTAGATGTTTGAAGGTAGAATATGTAGATGTTTGAAGGTAGAGTGTAGATGTTTGAAGGTAGAGTGTGTAGATGTTTGAAGGTAGAGTGTGTAGATGTTTGAAGGTAGAGTGTGTAGATGTTTGAAGGTAGAGTGTGTAGATGTTTGAAGGTAGAGTGTAGATGTTTGAAGGTAGAGTGTGTAGATGTTTGAAGGTAGAGTGTGTAGATGTTTGAAGGTAGAGTGTAGATGTTTGAAGGTAGAGTGTGTAGATGTTTGAAGGTAGAGTGTGTAGATGTTTGAAGGTAGAGTGTGCAGACATATGAAGGTAGAGTGGGTAAGATGCTTGAAGATAAGAGTGTGTAGATGTTTGAAGGTAGAGTGTATAGATGTTTGAAGGTAGAGTGTGCAGACATATGAAGGTAGAGTGGGTAAGATGCTTGAAGATAAGAGTGTGTAGATGTTTGAAGGTAGAGTGTGTAGATGTTTGAAGGTAGAGTGTGCAGACATATGAAGGTAGAGTGGGTAAGATGCTTGAAGATAAGAGTGTGTAGAGGTTTGAAGGTAGAGTGTAAAAGTTTGAAGATAAAGCGTTGAGGTTTGAAGGTGTGGACGCTTGAAGATTTAGAACAGTGGTTCTCAACCTTTTCTGGCCCATGCACCCCTTCACCTTATGTTCAGAATGTCATTCCTCCCTTTCGTATTTCCTCCCTATATATCACCACCCCATCCCAACACAGTATACGTAAAAATGGAAGCTAAATGTAATATCACATACTAGAACAAGTCTAGACGTCTACATAAAACGTGATTTGCGGGTCTACTTACGATATAAAACGAGTTTCAGAAGGGCGAGAAGTACAGAACCGTAAAGTATGGAGGGAAAAACAATATCGAGTAATCGGTTTTTGTATTAACACATCTTAAAATAATCTTAATCCCACCCCCTCCCCCCACCCCCTCCGGGGAAACAAAGGCATGCATTTCTACTGACTGGTTTGATGCGACAGAGAGGATGGTATTTTTAAGGATAGAATGGAGAAGACTTAAAGGTTGGAGAGAATGGGCAGTCTGATGGCATCAAGGACGGAGAGGTTGGCAGTAATGTGGCATTTGATTGTTTCGCGGAAGAAGATGGGGGAATTGAGGGTTGCCGGTCATCTGAAGAATGCAAAGAATGGAACTCTGAAGGATGAAAATATTCAGCATGAAAGATGGGGAGAATGAGGTTTCGGTAGAAGGAGAGGAATGCGGGTTTGTGGTTAGGGTTAGCTAAGAGTAAGTAAATACGTGAAGACATTACGATTTCTATTAACAAGGTTTACTTTCATCAGCTCCCCCATGCTTAAACACTTGTATCCTTTTCATAACCGCAATAAAATAAACAAAGACTTCAAAATGTAAACAAATATAATGGCAGGCGGGGGGAAATGAAGTACGGGAAAAGCACCCTGACAGAAAAGATAAAATATTCCATCTTCAAGAAGGGTCGTTTTAATGGAATACGCGACTGCCAGGAACAGATAACCGTAAGACCAGAAGATTACTAGAAACACCAAGAGTTATTTCATTTTGCCAACCAGTGTTATCTTCACTTTGCTTCTGTTTACCAGAGGAAAACATCGTGGGAATCCCGTTCTTACAAACGCTCTCAGTTGGCGGGATATAAAAACAAAACTCTTGACTAGATTACACTTCAATACTTCTGATGTTTATGTTCAACAGTGTGCGCTGTTTCCCCCCTCAAAGTAACATGATGTCTAGTAATGATTATTAATGTCAGGAAAGACGAGAGATGGCAACGTGGAAGTATGCTGACTGTGGCACTTAACACCGGGCCATGTTGTTCAGCAGCTGGCCTTCATACGTCAAATTTAGACAACAGCACATGATGTTAAGCTATACCCCTAAGATATAAACTGTTGCACAGGGTGTGCACCTACAGAATCCATCATTTTAGTGCTCAGTATTGACAGCACACATTATTTCATTATATCAAAGTCCAAAATGGACCTGGGCTCCCAGTCTAAACTGGGTACCAGGAAATGTTTTGGGAAGTAAAAGCGGTCGGCATGGTACTAACCACATCACCAACCAAGTACCGATTGGTCTTTTTTATTACGCATAAGATGGAATGTGTTAAAGTATAATCATTTCGGAGACAACGTGTAGCAATTATCTTGAAGACACATTTTTTTGTAATACACAAATATTGCGAAACGTAAAGACAGCTTTGTTTAAAAAAACACTATATGGAGAATACTACAGTACAATTATCTTAATTATATATTTATTGAAAACATGAATACGTAGTGCATTAAAGAACAATTATCTTCAGGCATCGGATACTAGCGTAGATACTGACATTTGATTTAATTATTTTCTTGTGTGGAAATTATAGAACCGTAAGCTATAGCATTCGAAGAATAGAGTAAATCAAGAAAAAGACAACAATATTAATATTCCACAAGATCTGAATATAGAATAAAACTTGCTCACAGAAAGTCTGTCTAGAAAACTAAAACACGGTGACTACATCAAAATTCTAAGTAGTTAAAACATAATCTATATATATATATATATATATATATATATATATATATATATATATATATATATATATATATATATATATATATAAAAGACGATGTATGTATGTATGTATGTAGGGATGTATTTGATGCGTTCGATAACGGTCCATCCGATTGAGATGAAATTTTCTACATGTATTCTTTTCATTCCCGTGCAGCCAACTGCCATAGTGTGTTAGTGTACAATCAGCTATTTACTTACTAAAATTTAATATTTAAATTTACATTATCATTTATATATAGCGAGGGGACTTAACTTAAGAAAAGTTATTTCATGGGGCATAACTTTTAATAGCATTGCTATATATTTTATATATAGATTGTTGCATTGTTTTCAAAGATTTACAAACTCTTTGTCTACAGTTATTTACAGGCATATGAGTTATAATAAATAATGATATAATCTTTAAGGCATTTTCAAAGTTTTCATAAAAATAATGCATCTATTTAAATAGTGAACATTTTCTAACTCATCCTTTTCTACGGTCATGTAGGTGATTAAAAACAGTTTTCATTAAAAATAATGGATGGTGTATGGAAGGACATTCTGAAGTTAATTTTGTTTTGTTATATGAATTTAATGAGACGCTCCCCGTCAGGAGCTGGGCGAAGCAGCGCCGGGTCAGATAGAAAGACAGACAGACAGACAGATAGTCGGGAACGGGAGCTTATATGACTACTTATATGAATTAAATGAGATGCTCCCCACCAGAGGCTGGGCGAAGACGGGTCAGACAGACAGACAGACAGACAGACACACAGACAGACAGCTGGGTCAGCTAATAATAATAATAATAATAATAATAATAATAATAATAATAATAATAATAATAATAATAATAACAATAATAACGGGGATGCATGGTTTCCGGGAGAGGATTCAATTTACAAATTAGAAACATTGAGTCAAATCTTGATCATCATAGCATGTGCGATTCTGATATATACTGGCTGCCGAGTCGATGCCAGCGAGACTTAGGTGATAACTTCCTAGTGTGACCTCACAACAAAATTCTTCGGAGAACTAATTGAATAATAGCGTCCAGAAGTGCTATGAAGATGGCTGTTGAACCAATCTGTCAATCATCATTATCCACAAGCTCAATACTTCTAACTCTCCCGCCCCCCCCCCCCCCCCCTTAAGTCCGGTGCCTCTAAGACTCCACAAGATCTATACATCTAAGCCTTCCCAATGTCTATACTTCTAGTCTCCCCAAACTCTTTACCTTTAAGCCACCTCAATCTCATTACCTCTAAGTCACCCCAATTTATTTACCTCTAAGTCACCTGAATTTCTTAACCTCTAAGTCTTCAAATCTCTATGAATCTAAGTCTTCCCAAGCACTGTACGTCTAAATATCCCCATGATCTATCCCTCTGAATTCCCCCAAGATCTATACATCTGATTTCTTCAAGGTCTATACATCTAAGTTTCCCCAAGGTCTATACATCTGAGCTTCCCCAAGGTCTATCTCTTAAGTCTCCTCAAACTCTTTACCTCTAAGTCTCCGCAAGCTCTATACTTATAAGACATGCTGTTATGTTGTAATGTGATTTTTTGCATATCCTTTACAGGACATCGCTGTCAACACCAGCATCTTTCAGCTGTATGTTGATTTCTTGGCAAGATTACGCTCAGTAGTTTGCCATTGCTTTCTAAGCGGCCGGCTCACATACCCCGTAAGTTACTGATGCGATTCGAACCACTGCTGATTCTCAACGTCATCACGTCACCGACGAGAGTATACGAGATTACGGAGAAAAGTCATAACCTCTAAGCCACGAAGCCGGCGTAATGTGACTAAATATGCATATAACGTTCGTCACGGTATTCAATTCAGAACCTCACGTTTAATCTGAGACAATGAATGAATCACCAAAAAACAAGACGTAGATTGTGAGCTTTACTAAAACACGACTACAAGATTATTCTTGTTAATCTGAGACAGTGATCCGCATAGAAAAATATCACCCAGACAAGCCGGAAACAGGACAAGAGAGTCTACTACTGTCAAACGATAGATTGATATAATATCTGCAGCTGTGATTACTACCATGTAAGACCGCATGTCGCTTGTTAAAGTGACGCTGAAAGGTTCAATATGATTAGAGGTAGAAGGGGAGGAGAAGGTAGAACAACGACGATGACATATGCCTATTCAAACACCAATAATACATAATTCTGGCAAATACAGTACTACTTGAACATGACCACAGCGTCCAGAAGACTAATACTTAGCCCTAGGAAGTCACTAAAAGTGGAAGGCAATTCAACTTAACACTACCTGCAACCACCCATGGTGACTCTTTTACGGTTTATTCTGTGACTGTAGCTTGAAGCGTAACTATAAAACGCAACCTATATTTATAAAATACATTACTATATAATCATCACAGAGCTGATCCACGACTCTGGTGATCATGTAAGATGGCAAACATGACTGCCCACGCTTACCGGAACGGTACATGATGATGATGATGATGATGATGATGATGATGATGATGATGATGATGATGATGATGATGATGATGATGATGATGATGATGATGATGATGATGATGATGATGATGATGATGATGATCTCATAATGTTACCACGCGTTGATCAGTCATTCCTAACATGACGAAACATGTTTTTAAAAAAAAGCAAAATATGACTAAGAAGCTCGGTGGATGAATAAACAAAGAAAAAAAAAACACACACACACACACACACACAGAGATACAGGAGAACGTATCGACCAAAGTCTATCAACGGAACAACAAGAACAACGGGATTAAGTTAGTTGCATATCCTTTACAGGACGTAGCAGTCAACACCAGCATTTTTTGCCTTTTGTCATGTCTTGGCAAGTTTACGTTCAGTAATTTGCCATTGCTTTCTGAACGAGGCTCCTCCTTTTAAAAAAGC
>JACEFZ010003399.1:0-30640 GCA_014155875.1 Cepaea nemoralis | reverse complement strand
GGCCCAAATTACTGCATTCCAATTGCCCTCCCTCTTCTCTTTAAGTAAAATCTAATCAATACATTTTTTATTTATATATTTATTGTATATGCTGCTCCTGCAGCGAAAGAGATGACTGCAGTCAATGATTCAAAGCTTAACTGATTGGTCAAAGTCAGCTGTACAAATGTTGTGTCCTTTTTATGGAAATTCTTTGCGCATAACATCACTGAAACTTCAAGCTGTGCGAAGCAAAACGACGAGATTGTTTCTACTAACAAAATGTGTACAACGGAAAGAAATAGTGACCACAGTCAGAGCTAATGTTGGCATATCATGTATTCGTGGATACTGCATAAATTAGAATGTTTGCCGTTGTGTTTCATGGCTATCAGTCAATGTTGTATGTATTTGACATTATACAATTTCTTCTCCCTGCCTCTTTTGAGCGAAGAGTGTCACACCTTATGTTGCACCTCAAAGGTCAGAGTGTCCACTTCAGCTTACATTTCGGTCAGGTTTGCTTCCTCGACACAGATTCTTCCCAAGGTAACGGCTTTATCTACCCGTTGGATTATTTTCACATTTTCCTAAAAATTTAGCACGGGTAGCGGCCCAAGACCTACGCCTTGTGATTTCCAACTGCTGTGGGATGTTTTTAACGTGCACAGCTTACACACGTCACCTCCTGTCTTCCGCCCTTATCCAAGAAGGCGAGGTACCCGATCTCACTAGCCAAGTGATAAGGGAGCTTGTGATAGTATTCAATACCAATGGTTCTTGGCGACATTCCCAGTCTTATGCTGGGATTTTTAAAAAATTGCTTTCTGGGCCCAAGACAGACACTGCAACCTCTCAGCCACGGCTTCCTCCTTTCGGTCAGCCAGTAACTGTTGGCGTGATATTCGGCTAAGCTACCCATGTAACACCTGGCTAAGTTACCCGTGCTACACTTGGCTAAGTTACCCTTTATACCCTTGGTTAAATTACTCGTGCTATCCTTGGCTACGTTACGCGTGTTACCCCTGACTAAGTTACTCGTGTTACACTTGGCTAAGTTACCCGTGTTACACTTGGTTAAACTACCTGTGTTACCATGGCTAAGCTACCTGCTCTACTCCTGGCTAAGTTACCCGTGCTACACTTGGCTAAGTTACCCGTGTTACACTTGGTTAAACTACCTGTGTTACCCATGGCTAAGCTACCTGCTCTACTCCTGGCTAAGTTACCCGTGCTACCCCTGGCTAAGTTATCCTTGATACCCTTGGTTAAATTACTCGTTCCATCCTTGGCTACGTTACCCGTGTTACTCCTGGTTAAGTTACCCGTGTTACCCTCGACTAAGTTACCTTTAATACCTTTAGTTAAGCTACCTGTGCTACCCTTGGCTAAGTCACCCGTGCTACACTTGGTTAAGCTACCTGTGTTACCCATGGCCAAGCTACCTGTTCTACCCCTGGCTAAGTTACCCGTGCAACCCTTGGCTAATCACTCCGTGTTACCCTTGGCTGAATTACCCATATTACCCTTGGCTAAGTTACCTGCGTTACCGTTGGCTAACTTACCCGTATTACTTGTGGCTAAGTTAACCGTGTTATGTTTGATGGTTAATTATTTAAGAGCTGGAATACGTCGTGACTAAAAAGGTTAGAAATGACCTAAAAACAGTCACTAATCGGTGCCTACGCAAACTAGAGGGAATAAACTGGCACGACAAACCACCAATAGTGGAGCTCATGGAGAGAACTAGATAAATACCAGCGAACCAACAAGTGAAGTAAAGACACTGGCACTGGATTGGCCATTCATTAAGAAACCTGGGAATAGTATAACTAGATAAACCAAACCTCAGTCAGGAACCTGCTGGACAAAAGACATAGAGAAAGACCTACAAACTCACGGAGAAGTAGAAACAGAAATGTATAACGTGGGGAAAACATGGATTGAGCTGCATGGAATAGGTAAAGATAGGTGAGCGTGGCGTGAGTTGGTTGTTGTGGCCCCAATTATGTTTGTTCGCCCGTTATATTACTGCTGTTTGAAATTCACACACCCGAGATAAGATCCTTAGCAACAGGAGTCCACCATCTTCAGTTGGTAAAGCAAGAGAGTTTAGGTAGCAACAGGAGTCCACCTTCTTCAGTTGGTAAAGCAAGAGAGTTTAGGTCTCTAAACAAAGGCGAGGTCTGTCCAAGAGTGGATCACTGGTGTGGATAACTCGGTCCCCAATCAGGCTAAAGTTTTATGGATCGTCATGGCTCTGTGCGGATTAATAAGCCAGTGCCGATTTACTATCCCTCTGGTTTCGGACCGTGTCAAGTCTTATTCAGATATGACTGAGTTACCGTTCGGCAGTGGACGGTTCTACCTGCTTTCTGTTAGAGCACAATGTTGGGCAGTGCTCACCACACCCGACACCCCACATTGTGCCAACGACTTCGTGTGGAGATATTTAATTGCGAGGGTACAAGCCTTATCCTGGTGCGAGAAAATGCAACCTAAAGACTAAATGTCGTTGCAGGGCAGACGAGGCCCTAGGTCTTAGTCGGAAACTGATCTACCATGGAAATTCTACAGGGAGACAGTTAGAGCATTGCTTGGCTGATCCGGAAGCTTTTGCAGCTGGTTTTGTTCCAGATGTATTGGTGTTACCTTAACTCTGGGGTAAACTAGACAGGCCGAGAGAGGTATCATGCTGCATGGGCAACACAGTCTCTACAATTCAGCCAAGGCTTTGTGCTATAGAGAGGTATAACTCCATCCCTGAACACCGCCATGGGTTGTAGTTATTATTCCTCTTTCGGAGCACAGTGTAACAAACTATTGTCTGTCAAGACGGCGAGGTGCCAGTAGTTTTAAGACATTTGAGAATCGAAGGAGGTCAGTGCGACACATTTCACTCGGGGAATAGTTTGTTTACAGCAATGTCACTTCTTTATAAACAAGCAGTTCATGGCACTGGTTACCTGAGAGCCATTGCCACGAATGTAATGGTTAAAACTCTCAGTCTTCCCGGGTATACACAAATAACCAACCAACCACCCACCAATAAAAGATCCACCCATCAACCAACCACAACTAGCCACCAACAAACGATCCACTTACCAACTAACTAACCAACCAACAAACGAACCAACCAACCAGCTAATCAAAAAGGCTGTTTGACGTCTACCATACAGATTGATTAGTTTTGACAAATCCAGTCCAAAACAATTAATTAGTAAACTCAAAGGCGTTCGTTGAAATGATGAGACGTATCTTCACCGTAAACGGACATGAAGTAGCCAAATAGGTCTTCACTATAAACGGACATGAAGTAGCCACCTAGGTCTTCACTGTAAACGGGCATGAAGTAGCTAAATAGGTGTTCACTGTAAACTAACATGAATTAGCTAAATATGTCTTCACTGTAAACGGGTATGAATTGGAAAACTAAGTCGTCATTGTAAACGGGCACGTAGTAGTCAAATAAGTCGTCACTGTAAACGAGCAGGAAGTAGTCAAATAAGTCGTAATTGTAAACGGGCACGTAGTAGTCAAATAAGTCGTCATTGTAAACGAGCAGGAAGTAACAAAATAAGTCATCAATGTAAACGGGCATGAAGTAGTCAAATAAGTCATCACTGTAAACGGACATGAAGGTATCCGGCTTCGTTTATCAACACGACTGAAGTACAAAGCAACAAGACGTATCCACTAAACACATATAGCGATACAAGATAAATATTGAATAACGGCGTGCCATGGATTATTTCACCGAAGAAGATGATACAAAACAGGACACTTATGCCAATGCTGCAACTTTTGCATTTGATGTCTACGAGGGCTTCCTGGATAAACAAGAGACAGTGGCGGTAGCTCTTGACCTGAAGGATGAGTATAACAGGGACAGGTATGATTGGTTGATATACACACTGTTCGGCATGAGGGTCTGCACTTGCCTTGTCAGATGGGTTGCGGCAGCCTCTATGAGCGTAAGGTTGCACTGCGCATGGGTTTCTGGATTTCTGACCCCTGTACTATTACACCTGGGTTGCCACAGGGATCTGCCGTGTCCCCGGTGCTCTTTAATGTCCACACCAGTAAAATCGCAGCTATTGAGACACCAGGTGTGGGTAGAATCTTGACATTTGCAGATGATGTGCTGGTGTACAGGCAGGGCAGAGACAGGCCAGTTTGGCGAAAAACTTACAGGTGGCAGTAAATGGGGTGGCATAGTGGTGCAGGGACGCAGGGGCTGTTATACACCCAGACAAGGCATCGGTTGTGTGATACTCCCTAGATAACCGGATTGTGAACGTAGATGCCCCATGTATTACATTGAATGGATGGTCTCTTAGTAGAGAGAGTAAATTGAAGTACTTGGTTATCACCTTTGACAGATGTTTGTCTTTTAAGGATCATGTGGAGGCTTTCATGGTGAAGGCTGGTAGGGGACTTAATGCATTGAGGAGGATGGCAGCAACCGGGGTAGATCAGAGGATGCTTTACATGCTCTTTCAGCAGTTAATAATTTATGTCATTGAGTATGGTTTGGGGCTGCTGGCAGTATCAAAGAGCTAGCTTGAAAGGTTGGAGCGCATACATAATGGTGCCATGCGGATAATACTGCGGTGCACAAAGGACACAACAATTATATGCATGAGGTATATTCTGGCGCTACCAACAATGACGGATAGGCATAGGGTCCTTCAGGTCAAATGGTACTTGAGAGTTGCTGCAGATAAAAAAAAGTCGCTTAAATGTCGACAGGGTCGACTTCATTGCACCGGGTTTTATCCCATATGGTTCGGTCTCTTTCCGCAGCACGGAAAGCGTCGCACAAAGCACGAACTCCGTAGCTTTTAGCGACGACCCACAGGAGTCTCCGAAACATTTAACTCGTAAACCGAAGGATGCGAAACGGAATCGAACCCACGGACCTTCGGAGCACGAGATAAACTGCTTGACCACTTCGCCACAGAGACTCCCTAAGATATGGATCACCACCCTGTATGAAGTCAAGGATATAGTCAGGGGTCACAGACTAAGACGAGGCAAGTCCTGGATGGCACAGCTAGAACTATCTATACGTCAAGTGTGTGATCTGGAGACCATCAACCATGAAAAAAATTGGGTTGAAGTTCCTGAAGACATGACGGACTGGCACAATATAATAATAACACTGGGCCATGAGTGCAGAGAAAGGGCAGCGGGTCGCAATGAGTTTGGAGTGCAACCACTGATCCAGAGTAACACACATCAAGGTGACATAGTGATCTTCAGATGGGTCAGTGGTGAGAAACAGACGTAGTGGTTGGCGTTTTATTGCAAAGGCTAATAGACGAGTCTTCAAAAAGGAGAGTCTGACATATCAGACTACGACCTTCAGCATGAGAATGGAGGTGGAAGCAGTAACAGCGGCATTCCGTTGGTTAGAAGAGACTACTGCAACACACATTGTATTCATTACGGATTCAAAGAGTATGCTTAGTAAGTTGGAGAAAGGAATGTTTCGTGCAGAAGTGTTATCGTCGCTTCAGAGGTCACAGATTGCGAGAACTGTATAGATATTTTGCCCTGGCCATGCGGGGGTGCGAGGGCAATGAACAGGCTGATAGGCTGGCGCGGAATGCATCTCGTGGTGGTAGATTGCCTATTGAGAGGGGGGAGGTGGTCGTGCGTTTATGAGACTAGGCGGAGAAGGCGGAGAAGGCGGGGGAACAGATTGAGAACCCATATGTGGAAGGAATGAGATTGCGGGGGATCGGCAAGGGTTCTGGAAGAATCTCAAAACTGAGAGGGAAGACCATATGCAAACCCATACACAAACACATACACAAACCCATACTGAAGTGGACAAGCTGATCGGAGTTAGAACAGTGCATCAATAGAGGTGACCTATTTCCATTGATAGAGAAAAGAAGAAGAAAACAGTAGAAGAAATCCACAAGATATCATTATCGTCTTCATGTATCACGCCAACTGGCGTCGGAGTCCATGTCTCTTCACAGATCTCGGGCCGTGATTTTCTGGATCAACTCTGCAGATGATATTCCTTCATGCCATCGTCTCAGTTCATCCATCATTTCTCTTGATCTGCCTCTGCCTCTTTCCCCACTGATCTTTTCAGTCGTCAAGGTATTTTCCAATGTCTCTCTTCTCACCACAGGCTAAATAATGCGGCTTGTTTGTTTCTTGTAGTTGTATGAACTACGTTTATTGGCCTCTTCAATCGTTGTTAGTTACTCTATTGTTACGGAAGCAGGTAGGTAGGTAGATAGATAGGTAGGTAAATAGCGAGGTAAATAGTGAGAAAGGTAGGTAGGGAGATGGTTAAATAGCTAAGTAGAGAGGTAGGTAGGGGAAAAATAGCTAGGTATGAAGGAAGGTAGGTAAGTAGATAGGTAAAGAGGTAGGTAGAAATGTAGGGAGGGCGAGGAAGGGATATACGTAGAGTTATCAATTATAATTTCGCTATGGAAGTTGTGATGGCTACGTAATCAGTGTAACGTTCCCCGACCCACATTCCCAGCGTCAGTAAACAATAAACATGTTTACCCTAACCTGACATCTTTGGATTCGATCCAATCTAGGCAATAAATTCCAGATATCTCTCTAGTGAAGTAAAATGTTAGGTGCATATCCTTTACAGGACGTGGCAGTCAACCCCAGCATTTTTGTGTTTCTAACGCCGTATGCGGGATAACGAATGTGCGTTCGTAAGCCCTTCGAAACAGAGCAGGTTGGTGAAGTAAAGACAGCGATTATATCTGCCACCGTTTGTCTTGCCAGCATCGAATCCACCGACCCAGTCAGACATCCCCACTACAACCGAAGACGAGGGGCTCATCAGCTGTATGAGAAAATAATAGAGTTTTTAAGGCAAGAAGATTGGCCTAATCTCACCGGGTTTTATCCCACATGGCTCGGTATGTTTCCCAATGGAGGCCTGCAGAGAGCGTCGCACAAAGCACGAGCTTCGTAGCTTCAGTCACGACCCCCCCAGGAGTGTCCGAGAACAAATTGCATTCGTGAACCGAACGGCGCAGCCCAGGAATCGAACCCTCAACCTTCGGGACGCCAGGTTGGAGGCGTAACTACATTGGCACTTGGCCACGGAGACTCCCAGCCGTATGAGAAGACATTAAAAACCTCGATTATTCTCAACGGCGGAGGCTACAGCCAGCTATGCCATTTGAAAATCCAGGAGAAGACACTGCAATGTCTTCCCAGGAAGATAGTTCTCAGAATGTCTGGAATGAAACAGTGAACCGGTGCCTCCATTTGAATAACTTTGTGCAAACAAAAAGACATTGTAGTCAGTTTCAAATTACCGTGGTAAGCAATTCAAATTACTGCGTAAAAATGCATATTTCAGCTTGAAGGATTTGTGTGTGTGTGTGTGCTTCAGTTAATGTGTGATTTATGCAGTATGCACCTGGGGAGTTGCAGCGAACTATGCAAGGCAACAACAATATATCTCAGTAAAGTTTAAACTGGAAATTTCAGACTAGAAGTCAGATTTACATGTTCTATGTGGCGTGTTCTAGTCAACAAAAATGGCGTGTTCTAGTCAACAAGAAAGGCTTGTTCTAGTCAACAAGTAAGACATGTTCTAGTCAACACATATAATTTGTTCTAGTCAACAAACTAGTCGTGTCCTAGGCAATAAATAAAGCGTGATCTAGACAAAAAGTAGGGCATGTTCTAGTTAACATGGAAGGCGTGCTCTAGTAAAAAAAATATGGCGTGTTCTAGTAAACAAATATGGCGTGTTCTAGTAAACAAATATGGCGTGTTCTAGTAAACAAATATGGCGTGTTCTAGTAAACAAATATGGCGTGTTCTAGTAAACAAATATGGCGTGTTCTAGTAAACAAAAATGGCGTGTTCTAGTAAACAAATATGGCGTGTTCTAGTGAACAAATATGGCGTGTTCTACTCTAAAACAATGACATGTTCTAGTGAACAAATGTGGCGTGTTCTAGTGAACAAATATGGCGTGTCATAGCCAACAAATAAAGCGTGATCTAGACAAAAAGTATGGCATGTTCTAGTTAACATGAAAGGCGTGTTCTAGTAAACAAATATGGCGTGTTCTAGTAAACAAATATGGCGTGTTCTAGTGAACAAATATGGCGTGTTCCAGTAAACAATTATGGCGTGTTCTAGTAAACAAATATGGCGTGTTCTAGTGAACAATTATGGCGTGTCCTAGTGAACAAATATGGCGTGTTCTACTCAACAAAACTGGTGAGTTCTAGTGAACAAATGTGGCGTGTTCTAGTGAACAATTATGGCGTGACCTAGTAAACAAATATGGCGTGTTCTAGTGAATAAATGTGGCGTGTTCTAGTCAACAAATATGGAATGTTCTAGTGAATAAATGTGGCGTGTTCTAGTGAATAAATGTGGCGTGTTCTAGTGAATAAATGTGGCGTGTTCTAGTGAATAAATGTGGCGTGTTCTAGTAAATAAATTTGGCGTGTTCTAGTGAATAAATGGGTCGTGTTCTAATGAATAAATGTGGTGTGTTCTAGTTAACACATGTGGCGTGTTCTAGTGAATAAGTGTGGCGTGTTCTAGTGAATAAATGGGGCGTGTTCTAGTGAATAAATGTGGCGTGTTCTAGTTAACAAATGTGGCGTGTTCTAGTGAATAAATGTGGCTTGTTCAAGTGAATAAATGTGGCGTGTTCTAGTGAATAAATGAGGCGTGTTCTAGTGAATAAATGTGGCGTGTTCTGGTGAATAAATGTGGCGTGTTCTAGTTAACAGACAAGGCGACTTTTAGTCAACATATGATGTTTGTTTTTAGTTGGATAAACGATAACAGTTATTTAATTTGTTTGGAGATTGGGGGAAAAAGAGGACCTCTGCGAAATGTAACCAACATATAGTTTATTTCACACTGACTTATTTTATTGCATTGTAATACAATTCATCATCATATTGGGCCTTGCCGATAAGCGTGGACGGTCATGTTTAGCCATCTCACAAGATTGGAGTAGTGGATCAGTTGTGTATTTTTGACTAGATCATGCCACGTGGCCAATCGATCCAGATAGTTACTTCTCTACCTGACCCTTGTTCTTTCCCCCTCAATCTTGCCAGTTGTCATCAAGTTATAGTTTACGATTTTCATTTGTTTCTTATAGAACTTTCTTATTTTTTTTTCTTTGCATTTTCCTTAGAAACCACATTTCCACTGCTATTATGTGTTTTTCAGCATGTTTGCTCATTGTCCACGCTTCACATCCATACAAAAGTATAGGTTCTAGTTAGCATTTCAACACTATTTTTCTCGTTGCAATTAACATCATTTTATTGTTTTCCATATTGTAAAAGGTGACCTTTGCAATGGCGATTCTTGATGTAATCTCTTCATGACACAATAAGGAGTAGATTTACCCTAAACAGTATGAAAGAGCTGTCAATTAAAATGAAATATGCTGCACGACAAACATTAAGCATATTAACCTCAGCTCACTGGAACATATATTATAATCTCGGTGGTTTGTTGCGTTGGTTATTATGTGAAAACAAACTAACATATTTTTTTTTGGCCCTGGCTCGCTTTGAACTCAAGCGTAGTCCATACACGTTCAGCTACTTATACTGCACTGGACTGAGTTTTGCGTGTGGTTTAGCTTTTATTATAACGAGTGTCCCTCATCATCTGGCAAACTCACTCCGAATTCAGAGGTACTTGTAATTTACCCCCACCAAAGAAGAAAACGAAGAAGAAGAAGAAGAAGAAGAAGAAGAAGAAGAAGAAGAAGAAGAAGAAGAAGAAGAAGAAGAAGAAGAAGAAGAAGAAGAAGAAGAAGAAGAAGTAGTAGTATGGATGGAAGAGGTCGATGGGAGGAGAAGAAGAAGAAGAAGAAGAAGAAGAAGAAGAAGAAGAAGAAGAAGAAGAAGAAGAAGAAGAAGAAGAAGAAGAAGAAGAAGAAGAAGAAGAAGAAGAACAACAACAACAACAACAACAACAACAACAACAACAACAACAATAACAACAACAACAACAACAACAACAACAACACAACAACAACAACAACAACAACAACAACAAGAAGAAGAAGAAGAAGAAGAAGAAGAAGAAGAAGAAGAAGAAGAAGAAGAAGAAGAAGAAGAGGAGGAGGAGGAGGAGGACTAGGGGTACGGAAGAAGGAAAGGGAGAAAGCCAGACGTCCGATCCACTCTCCGGGGACCGGTATAGAGTATAATATTCTCGTTCTCCTTCTTTTGTGCATTTCCACAAGCGGATTCGAACTATGTCTTCTCAAGTTAAAGGCGAACTCTAAACAACCTCGTAGCAATCATTTACATAATGTGCAAATGTATGCTTTTGTTGTCGTGCTTGCTACAGTACTTGTTTCTAGTCTACATAACTTATGTCTTGATTCTTCGTCATTTGCATTACGATCAGAATATTTCTAGTTTTAATTACTTCTGTTGTTTCTTGTTAACTGATTTATTGTGTTCACTTTATATGCTTCCAGTGTACTGACTTAGTGTGTTTATATTACATGTTAATAGTTTACTGTCTTAATGTGTTTGCTTTTATGATTAATAGTTTAATGACTCATTGTGTCTACTTAACATTTTTCCCATTTGTGCACTTATTGTGTGTAATTTACTTGTTTCTAGTTTTCTTACATAGTCTGTTTACATTAATTGCTTATATTTAACTGGGTTTACTTACAAAAATATATGAACATGTATTATGTTTACTAATGTATTCGTGTCTAATTTACTTACATAACGATATGAGCATGTTTACTAATGTATTTGTGTCTAGTTTACTTACATAACGATGTGAGCATGTATTATGTTTACTACTGCATTTGTGTCTACTTTACTTATATAACGATATGAGCATGCTTAATAATGTATTTGTGTCTAATTTACTTACATAACGACACGAACATGTATTTCACGACAAAATTAAAAGTACTAGAAACCTCGAGGAAGTAGATGAATCCACAAGAAATTTCTGTATCAATGTATCCACAACAATGAAACGAATAGTTATCCCATCAACACATCTTTGCTTACTGCCGGAACACAAACAGCGGAGAACGTACTTCACAGAAATGAAAATATGACGTAAAATGTTCAATCCTTTCGGCCGAGGAAATCAAGGCAGACTCATTTCTCTCACTGCAGTCCACTTTCTTGGAGTTGTTCCTTTCCTGGTAGGTCACGCACGCGCAGACGATTAGCTCAGGATTCAGCGGGTGAGCACTGTCTGGTTTACTCCTGTATCGCTGAAATGACGGACTATGTTGAGTCCAAAGGTGAGTTTATGTCGAGGGTAAGATTGTGAAGGGAAAGAAAGAGAGAGAGAGAGAGAGATGGTGTTGAGAGGGAGGGAGGAGAGGGAGGGAGAGAGAGGGGAGAGAGAGAGAGAAGGAGAGGGAAGGAGAGAGAAGAGAGAGAGGGGAGGAGAGACAGAGAGAGGGGGAGAGTGAGGTGGAGAGGGAGGGAGGGAGAGACAGGATGAAGTGAGAGGGAGAGGGGGGAAAGGAGGCGGGGGAGAGTAATTAATTAATTAATGTTGGTTTTACAAGATTTAATTTGTTTAAAATAATGAAATCAAAAATGATGTTTCTGTCGGTTTCTGATTTTGCAGCTGAGTAGCTGGGAATCTGTTCCGGTTTTGAGATGTAATTACACTGAAGAGTTTCTCACTTTGGTTTCAATTTGTGAACAAACTTTACATACGCTAATTCATCGCTCTCACTTCCTGTAAACTTCTTGCTTTACCAATTAATAGGTAGCTGCATGTTCTTTACATGACGTTGTAATCAATCCCAGCATGTATTGCTAGTTTGTGATTTATTGGGAAATGTTATATTTTGTCGTGAAACACATATTCAATTCGTTATGTGAGTAAACTATACACAAATACATTTGTAAACTTAATACAATGTTCATTTCGTTATGTCACTGACTTCTGAACCCCCGACGCCTCATACCATTTAAAACAACGCAAAGTGATGTGCAGCTGGTGTCAAACCTTTGGCTCCGTATGTCGGGGATATGTGAAACTGCACATCACGAACCCCCGGGTAGCTGTACCTGGCTTTTTTTTTTCTTCCGTGTTTCCATCCTGTTTCAGGATATTGCTGTCAACACCAGCATCTTTCAGCTGTATGTTGATTCCTAGACTAGATTACGCTCATCAGCACGCCACGACTTTCTGAGCGACCGGCTCCATACTCTCATAAGTCACTGGCGCGACACGAACCGCTTCCAATTCTCGTGCGCTCACGTCAACCACGAGAGTATTCGGGGTTACGGAGAAAGCTGCTAACCCCTCGGCCAGTGAGCCGGCTTGTACCTGGCTTGGGCTATCTTTATACAATCTATCCTGATTATTAACTCATGGAGTACGTGCTCATGAACAACTTTATAGCAAGCACATCGCTAGAAGTAAATGTCAGGTCATATTCAACAGTAGTTGAATGAATCACATTGTCGGAGATCGACTTTTCACTGAAAGTACCGCCACGTGTCAACACACATATTATCACGAGTCACTTTACATGCTGAAGTGTGATACGAAGAAGTTATTGACTTTCTCCATAATCCCGTATATCACGTAGGGTAACGCAGCTGCGCGAGATTCGGTAGCGGATCGCGCCACGTTGATTACTTACGGGAGTGTGTGAGCCGGCCGCCCAGAAAGCAATGACAAACTACTGCGCGTAATCTTGCCAAGAAATCAGCAACAGCGGTAAAATGCTGGTGTTGACAGCGATGTCCTGTAATTAGGATATGCGGGGGAAAAAGTGTGATACGAGCAGCGTATTTGACTGAATCCAGATCTGTGGAGTTTACTTATAATTATCAGTAGAAGCTAATATTTCTTCAAGTGTTCTACAAATATGTTGTTTAGATAAGCTTTGATGTTGCTTAGCGGGCGTCTTGATGTTACAATGAGGGCGCCTTGATGTTGTCTGGCGGGCGCATTCATATTGTCTGGCGGGCGTCTTGATGTTGTAATGAGGGCGCCTTGGTGTTGTCTGGCGGGTGCGTTGATGTTGTCTGGCGGGCGCATTCATATTGTCTGGCGGGTGTCTTGATGTTGCAATGCGGGCGCCTTGGTGTTGTCTGGCGGGCGACTTTTGGTTGTCTTGCGGAGTCCTTGATGTTGTCTGGAGGGCGCCTTGATGTTGTATGGCGGGTGCCTTAATGTTGTAATGTTTGCGCCTTGATGTTGTCCAGCGGGCGCTTTGATGTTGTCTCGCTGACGCCTTGATGTTGTCTAGCGGGCACTTCGATTATGTCTTGCGGGCGCCTTGGTGTTGTCTGGTGGGTGCCTTGGTGTTGACTGGCGGGCGCCTTGGTTAATGGTTAGGAGTTTACGCTGTCTATAACACGAGTGCGGTCGGACGTGGATACGCTGCCTGCACTCGACATTCTCTACGAGAGGTGAACAAAACTGACCGAAGATCGTAACACTCGACATAGCCACGGCAAGTTCCTGTTATGGGACTCTCTTTTTTTTTTTTTGGCCTAACTTTTTTTTTTGCGCTCGCTCGCTTTGAACTCAAGCATAGTCGATACACGCTATTTATAGTAGTGATGGACTGAATTTTGCGTGTGGAGCCTAAGTTTTAGTTTTCTTCTTCGTCCCCTCGCTATAGTTCCTGATGTTTGATAGCTGGCATACTGTTATCCTAAGCTGAGCAAGCTCAATTCGCATTACTGGTACCTGGCCGTCTTAACAGACGATATTTTGTTAGATTGTGCTTTAAAACAAGGCATAATAACTACAACCCATGACGGGGACCAGGGCTGGAGGTATACCTCTCTGTAGCACAAAGCATGGGCTGAATTGAAAAGACAATGTGTTACCCATGCAGCATGATCCTTATCTCGGCCTGCCTAGTTTACTTCAGAGGAAAGATAACACCGATACACAAGAACGGGACAGGCTACAGATGTTGTCGGATCAGCAAAGCAATGCTCTTAATATCCGCCTGCCGGAGATTCCATCCTAGACCAGTTGCCGACCAAAGTTTAGGGCCTGGTCTGCCCTGACATGATATTTAGCCTTTAGATTGTATTTCCTCCCACAAGGATAAGGTTTGTACCCTCCCAATTGCACTCCTCCACCAATGTGGGGTGTCAGGTTTGATGAGCCCGCCCAACACTCGGCGCGTTAATTCTGATTGAATTGAGTTAAGTTGGGTTGAGCTAAAAATTGACATTACTGCACTCTGGACATTCCCATACGCGCTTCGTCCCTTCGTTCAACAGGCAGCGTAGAGTCATACTACTAATCGTTCCCACCGCTATCTGATTGAAAGTTCTCCTGGTCTTCCCTCTAAGTTTTGAGATTCTACCAGAACCCCAGCCAATCACCCACAATCTCATCCTTTCCACATTCATGTGCTTAATCTGTTCCCCCACCTTCTAAACCAGGTCTCACAGGCGCTTGTCCACCTCTCCCTTGTCCATAGGTAATCTACCACGAAGAGGTGTATTGCCTGCCAGTCTACCAGCATGTTTATTCTCCCGCACTCCCGCATAGCCAGGGCAAAACTTCCATACAATTCTCACAATCTGTGACCTCTGAACCTACTTGAGCTATTCCACACGAAACATTCCTTTCTCTACTTACTAAGCATACTCCTTGAGTGCGTAATGAATACAACGTATGATGTAGTGGTCTCCTCTAACCAACGGAGTGCCGCTGTGACTGCTTCCACCTCCATTCTCATGCTGGAGATTGTAGCCTCAAATGCCATAGTCTCTCTTTTTTTTAAATAATCGTCTTTTAGCCTTCGCAATAAAACCCCAACCACTCCGTCTGCTTCTCACAACTATGTCAGAAGTATAGATCACTATGTCACCTTGATGTGTATTACTTTGGATCAGTTATTGCACCTCAAACTCTATGCGGCCCGCTGCCCATTCTCTTCTATCAGGACCCAGTGTTACTATTACATAGTGCCAGTCCGTCATGTCTTCCGGTACTTCAACCCACTCTTTTTCACAATTATGGTCTCTAGATTACACATCTGACATATAGCTATTTTGTTCCATCCAGGATCTGCCTCGTCTTAGGCTATGACCCTTGACCATATCCATGGCTTCACGCAGGCGGTGATCCCTGTCTGCAGCAACTCTCAGGTGCCATTTGGCTTGAAGGACCCTTTGCCTATCCACCATTGTTCGTAGCGTCAGGATATGCCTGCTAATTCTGATAAAATGTCCAGATCACTTCAAGTGTTCTCTCTCCATGATGTTACACCTGTCATATTTCTGGGCATCCCAGCAGCCGTTCAATTCTTGTCACCTGCGGTCAGTTTTCCTTGATGGAATGTTAATAAGGAGCTTGATTTTTATAACTCAGTTTATCATTTTTTTTGCTGCTGAATTTATAAAGGCAGGTGGCCATGCATTACATCTAAAGCTATACGAACTAATAATAAAAATCTGGAGGACAGAAGAATTACCCCATGACTGGAAAGAGTCATTATTGATACCTATCTTTAAGAAAGGAGACAAGTTCCAATGTGGAAATTATAGAGGAATATCACTACTGTCCACAAGCTATAAGATACTATCCGCAGTATTACTAAATAGACTAAAACCATATTCAGAAGACATATTAGGTGACTACCAGGCGGGTTTTAGACAAAACAGATCAACAATAGATCAGATATTTATCTTACGACAAATAGCCGAGAAACATTGGGAATATAAAAGAGATCTCCATAACATTTTTGTGGATTTTAAAAAGGCTTATGATAGTGTCCATAGGAATAGTCTATGGAATGTTATGCAGGAATTTGGAATACCAAGGAAGTTAATTAACATGACCAAACTATGCATGGAAGATACTTATAATATAGTAACATATAAAGGCAGGAAATCAGACCCCTTCCAAATAACATCTGGCTTGAAACAGGGTGATGCACTATCGCCGCTACTCTTCAATCTGGCTCTAGAGAAAGTTGTAAGGAAGGTAAAGGAGGAATGTGATATTGGAGGAACATCCAAGCTGCTTGGTTATGCAGATGATATAGATATTATAGGGCAAAGTGAACAAAAGACATTAGAAATATTGACTCACTTAAAGGAAAAAGCCCAACAGATGGGGCTGGTTATCAACCAAGATAAGACAGAATATATGGTAATTTCAAGAGACGGAATGGCTAAAAACTCTGGCCACATACAAATAGATAATATGACCATTAAAAGAACGGAAACATACAAATACCTGGGTACAATCTTCAACTGCTCCAACATCATAAGGGAAGAAATACAAACTAGAATCAACTCTGGAAATAAGATATACTATGCACTACAACATCTACTAAAATCAAAGGCGCTATCTCGTAACACCAAAATCACAATATACAAAAACACTGATCAGACCAGTGGTGCTGTATGGCTCTGAAACCTGGAGTACAACGAAAGGAGACGAAGCCTTGTTACAAACCTTTGAGAACAAAATTTTAAGACGCATCTTTGGACCCATTAGGGATACACAAAGTGGAGAGTGGAAAAGAAGAAGTAACAAAGACATTTATGATTTGTTTAAGTCCCCGCTAATCACTGGTATCATGAAGGCTAATAGACTACAATGGCTGGGGCATATAGAAAGAATGGAAGATAATAGGGAAACAAAACTCGCTTACACTCAGGAAATAAATGACCGTAGACCCCGAGGTAGACCAAGAAGGCGGTGGAGAGATAATATACATACAGACCTACAAGCACTTGGAATCAACGACTGGCAAGAGAAGGTCCACCAGAGAGACGAATGGAGACAGATTGTATTTGCAGCAAAGAACCTCAATGGCTCGGAATGCTGAAGAAGAAGAAGAAGAAGATAGTTTATCATTTGTCGTCTGATATTCCTTGTAATATTCGGATGTTTAAGCAAAGATGACAACTGACAAGTAACAGATGTGCCTTTAACTGTTGTCTTCATCGGTCTATCAAGTCTTCAATCCAATGTAGCAATTCTGTCTTCATGTTTGACGTGGGAAAGTTGGTTGACTTTGGTGTTGTTTACTTGTGTCTTTAGTGGGCAGTTCCAGGAGCCTTGTACCAACACTAGCAATGATATACAAGACGTAGTGATGTTGTTCCCTGCAGTTGTTTATGTGGCCAATGACTATTCAAGAGGCAGAGAAATATAGGAAACCATTGATGTTTAAAACTGAAACAAATGGATGTTTAAAACTGAAATAAGCAAACAACAAATAATGGTGGATGTTATGTCAACATAAAACATAATATTACGGAAAATGGCAGAGCCATAACAGGCCGATGGAGGTCAGTGTGGCCGAATCTCTAACCAGTTGACCACTCTTCGTGTGTTTCTTGTAGGACTTGCTCATCTACCGGTGTTCAGTTGCTGTGCAATGCAGCAGGAAATGTTTAACAGCAATTTGATAAAGCTCACACTTCATTCATCACAATCTCTGGAGGCTGGCATGACCGAATGGATATTAGCGCTTGTTCTTAAACAGCCGGTGTGCTGATGTCGAGGTAGCTGGTTCAACTCCCACAGTGATCAGTAGCACTAACATGTTGACTTCTCGTCCTTGATTTGGGGACGTGAATTACAAGTATTTTAGAGGTCGGGTGGGTTCACCTAATGACGAGGGACACTAGTAATAGGAAAAGCTAATCCACACGCAAAAAATCAGTAAAGTAAACAAGATATAGTATCACGCTTCAGTTCGAAGAGAACGAACGCAAAAATAAAATGAAAAATAATTAAATAAATAACGGACGATGCTACACTTTCTGCACCAGACCAGGCATTGGAAGATGTTTCCGCGGGAATGTAGGCCGTGAACGGTTCAGGCAATGCCAAGACATATTCTGTTTCAGGGATGTGAAGTGGCAGGCCTACACTAGCCACGTTGAAGCCAACAACGCTGGTAATGTCATGAGCGCGGCGGACGAGGGTTGATCCCTCGGCTCGTCGCTTGTCACAGTGAGGACAACACTGGCAGCCTCTTCCTCCTTGTCAGAGTGAGGACAACACTGGCAGCCTCTTCCTCCTTGTCACAGTTAGGACGTCACTGGCATCCTCTTTCCTCTTGTTCTAGGTCCAGAAAATATGATGACGCTATCACACCAAAGACACACTGCACACTGCTACATGACAATTTATTAATTTTAAGCGCCCAAACTATTGTGGTATTATAAAAGAACATTTAGCCATCGAGCTATCTGAGAGACCATCCTGGGCAATGAACACCTACCTAGACCTGATGATTCGACTGTAAGGCTACTTTGGTAGGATACACAATTAATACGCTCACGTAGTCACATGTAGCACTAGTTGCTGGGGAAATTTAATGTGTCTTTAATATGTACATTGTTGTTTCACTCTTTGATGTATCATTACACACAAGCGACACTTAATGGTTTGCAGATATGAAGACTGGTCCACTTGAAAAATGTCCTGTAACGGAGCTCTAAAAGCCTGCCAATCTGCCCTGCATTGTCACAGACTCCAGCGTAAACACAAGATTCCGTAAGTTAACGATTTTTACAACAACGGAAATGTATCAAGAATAGAAAATCAGAAATGAAGACATCAGGACTAAAGTTAGGGTTAACATCAGCTCTAGATTTCACTACAAAACAGCAAGTGAAATGGTTCTGCCAAATAACTAGGCTACCAGCTAACAGTATACCATAACAAGCGATGATGTATAGACCAAATGGAACAAACAGCAGAGGTCGATATGTAAATGCTGTACACAGGGAATAACAGAGTCCATGGGAATCTCGATATATGAAGCCCATAAACGGGCACTCCCCCGCTGTTTTTGCTTCACCTCGACACCGCAAGGTACAAAAGGAACACGATGAGGTTAGATGAACGATATTTACCTTGTCTACGACATTCCGTATTAAGGTATTAATATGTACTAACATAAAACAGCTAATTCCGTGCTTCATAATGTGCAAAATAAACAGCTATTTTATCAGCTGAAAACTGAAACAAATAATCGTTAAGTGAAAGAGCAAACAGTCTGATGAGCATTGCTGCCATCGTAGGCGGTAGAGCCATGGACCAGGCTGATAGCCTGAAAGGTTGTTAGGGTTACTGGTGGTTATATCAAAGAACAAGATAACGCTAACATATGAAATAACAGAAGGGAACACTCTTAACCAAGCTGATAACCCGGGGTAATCATTACATCACATGGAAGACGCGAGGCAAAGATTAAAAGCAGATTAGGTTAAGCAAAAGCTGCATTTCAGAAAATAAAAGGAATCTGATGCAATAAATCACTATCATTGAATGTCAAATAGAGAGTGCTGAAATGTTTTATGGAATCTGTTGTACTGTGAAAGGCTAATGAAAGAAGAAGTTATGAGAAAGCGACGCGCACCATTCTTTGGTCGTATGATGAGAAGAAAGGCGTCGGGAACCATCGTATGACCGTAACGATCAGTGGGAGTACAAGCAGAGGCAAACCGAGAGAAATGAAGCTGGATGGACAGAGATTGTGTCGTATAGTTGGTGTCATCAGCAGAGTCGATCCAGAGTAGTAGGACTCGAGATCTGGGGAGATACATGAACCCTACGCCAGCTGACATGGCACATGATGATGATGATAATGTTAAGGATGCTAGACGGAGCAAGTGGGACGGGAAACATCATACGGATAACGTCATATGAGGGAACGTCATAATGAGAACGTCATAAAAAGAACTCAAATGGAGAACATCATACGGAGAACGTCATAGGGGAACGGCATACGGGGAGCGTCAAACGAGGAAGTCATACGGGAAACGTCATACGGGAGAGTCATACCGGGAGCGTCTTAATGAGAACGCCGTTACGCAGAACGTCATACGGCTAACGTCAAACTAACGTCTTGGGAGAATGACATATGGGAAACGCCATATGGTGAACGTCATATGGGGAACGTCATATGGAGAACATCATCCGGCGGACGTCATACGGAGAACGTCACACCGTGGAGCGTCATACGGAGAAGGTCATACAAGGAGCGTCACACGGAGAACGACATACAGGGAACGTCATACGGGGAACGTCATATGGGGAATGTCATACCAGGAATGTCATATTGGAGCTATCGATTTCTTTAACTAACATAGGACTTGAACTGTCAGTGGCAGGATGCTGACATGAATAATCGGGGTGAGATATGAGGATCTGTTGACTTGCTCCAGATACAATGAGGGTTATCCGACGACTAACCAACTACGCATCAAGTGATGTGTTTCGGCATCATGTGCCATGCCGTTAAACATTGGAGGTCATGATTCATCATCCCGAAGCTGTGTTCTTGTCCCGACCATGCCACATGGCCACAATATAGAGGTATTTATCTCTGTGTCTTACCCTTGAAATCTTCCTATCGAGTTTGACAACTGTTACAAAGTTTTCAAGTCTATTTTTCCTCATAAATTTCTCAAAATCATTGACTGTCTGCGTCTAATTTCATTTATTAATTTACGGTTGTCATCGATTTCATGATGGATTGCCTGGTTCATGATATTTCCTCTCAGTCCATGATATTCTTTGTAACATGATATTTCCTCTCAGTCCATGGTAATCTTTGCACTTTCTGACACCGCTGCTACCAACGAAGTATGGGTATAAGTAAAATGAAGGCTCATTTTGGCACATCTTGAGGTGTGTTGGGCTGATGGTATTGGCCCCCCATATTTTCACAGACCAACGAGCACTCAAATCATGCCAATATCCCATCAACTGACATTGCTGCCCAAGAGACTTCGAGTTAAAACTTTCAGCTGGGTCGACCCGGAACCCCGGGCCAGTTTGAATCCACGACCCCCGGGCGGGAGACAAGAGAGCTAGCCGCTACGCTACTAATGTTTCGTCATTTCGAGGTGACAGGTTCGAATTCCGTTCGGCAACCATAGCTGTCAATGTTTATCTTGTCTAGTGCGTCCTCTAGTCTCCTCTTCATCCTCTACTTCTAGTGAGCACCAAATAACACATGCGTGTTTATTTATGAACTAGCGAAGTTGATAGAAAACTGCTTTTAATATCAAGAGCAGGTGGGGTGTGGTTCAATGCCTGGTCCCTTCGTTTGTAGAAGTGGTCACTTATTCCTCGTCGCTCTCAAGCCTACACAATATGAAGACGTCATCACACCACAGGCCCACTGCAGGAGACTGGTTTGGGACTACAGAAAGTATACGCTACACTATTGTAATTTTTGGTGTCATGGACTACAGAAAGTATACGCTACACTATTGTAATGTTTGGTGTCATGGACTACACAAAGTATACGCTACACTATTGTAATGTTTGGTGTCATGGACTACAGAAAGTATACTCTACACTATTGTAATGTTTGGTGTCATGGACTACAGAAAGTATACGCTACACTATTGTAATGTTTGGTGTCATGGACTACAGAAAGTATACGCTACACTATTGTAATGTTTGGTGTCATGGACTACAGAAAGTATACGCTACAATATTGTAATGTAAGGTGTCATGGACTAAAGAAAGTGTACTTTATACTATTGTAATGTTTGGTGTCATGGACTACAGAAAGTATACGCTACACTATTGTAATGTTTGGTGTCATGGACTACAGAAAGTATACGCTACACTATTGCAATGTTTGGTGTCATGGACTAAAGAAAGTATACGCTACACTATTGTAATGTTTGGTGTCATGGACTACAGAAAGTATATGGTACACTATTGTAATGTTTGGTGTCATGGACTAAAGAAAGTATACTCTACACTATTGTAATGTATGGTGTCATGGACTAAAGAAAGTATACTCTACACTATAGTCATGTTTGGTGTCATGGACTACAGAAAGTATACGGTACACTATTGTAATGTATGGTGACATGGACTAAAGAAAGTATAATCTACACTATAGTAATGTTTGGTGTCATGGACTAAAGAAAGTGTACTTTACACTATTGTAATGTTTGGTGTCATGGACTACAGAAAGTATACGGTACACTATTGTAATGTATGGTGTCATGGACTACAGAAAGTATACGCTACACTAGTGTAATGTTTGCTGTCATGGACTACAGAAAGTATACGCTACACTATTGTAATGTATGGTGTCATGGACTAAAGAAAGTATACGCTACACTATTGTAATGTTTGGTGTCATGGACTACAATAAGTATACGCTACACTATTGTAATGTTTGGTGTCATGGACTACAGAAAGTATACGCTACACTATAGTAATGTTTGGTGTCATCGACTACAGAAAGTATACGCTACACTATTGTAATGTTTGGTGTCATGGACTACAGAAAGTATACGCTTCACTATTGTAATGTTTGGTGTCATGGACTACAGAAAGTATACGCTTCACTATTGTAATGTTTGGGGTCATGGACTACAGAAAGTATACGCTTCACTATTGTAATGTTTGGTGTCATGGACTACAGAAAGTATACTCTACACTATAGTAATGTTTGGTGTCATGGACTACAGAAAGTATACGCTTCACTATTGTAATGTTTGGTGTCATGGACTACAGAAAGTATACTTTACACTATAGTAATGTTTGGTGTCATCGACTACAGAAAGTATACGCTACACTATAGTAATGTTTGGTGTCATGGACTAAAGAAAGTGTACGCTACACTATTGTAATGTATGGTGTCATGGACTACAGAAAGTATACGCTACACTATTGTAATGTTTGCTGTCATGGACTACAGAAAGTATACGCTACACTATAGTAATGTTTGGTGTCATGGACTAAAGAAAGTGTACGCTACACTATAGTAATGTTTGGTGTCATGGACTAAAGAAAGTATACTTTATACTATTTTAATGTTTGGAGTCATGGACTATGAACACAAGAGTTTTGAGAAATTAATACTTGCAGTCTAACACAGAGACATTGTGTGGCGTACCTTTGATTGTGTGTGTGTGTGTGGGGGGGGGGGGGGGGGGGGGGGGTGGGGGGGGGGGGGGGGGGGGGGAGGATGTTAGTGTGTACATCTCCCCTGATAGATATTTGCAAGAATCGTAACCATTTTAAAAATGCTATAATGTCCCCTGCTAGCTGGCTTAGGCGTTCATGTCTTTCCACAGATCTCCATCCTTTGTGCCTGGAATCAACTTTGCTGGCGTTTTATTTAGCTGTGACATAATTAGCCAGAAACCTTCTACACATCCCTTAGATTCAATACTTTGCATACTGTTAGATGCCACAAATAAATCTCATTATCATCTCGTGCCTTGCCGATAAGCAAAGGCGGTCATATTTCGCCATCTCACCCGATCACAGAGTCGTATCTCCACCATGCCGCGTGGCCAAGTAATCCAGATTTTTTACTTCTCTGCCTTCCCCTGGTTATTTTCCCCTCAATCCTGCCAGTTGTCACAAAGTTCTCTAGTTTATTTCTTCTCCTAACGTGTCAAAATATGTGTGGCTGTCTATCTAGTTTCTCTGATCAGTTCACGGTTTTCGTGTGCTTCTTGTAAGACTTGCTCATCTACCGTTGTTCCATCGCTGTGCAGCAGGAAATGTTTAACAGTAATTCTATATAAAGCCCACACTTCATTCATCAACATCTCTGCAGGTCAGCATGCCCGAATGGATAAGAGCTCTCGTTCTTAAACTTCCGGTGTGCTGCTGTCGAGGTAGCGGGCGAAAACCCCTATACACAGGTCAGTTTGGTTAAAATGTTGATTTAATGTCCTTGACTTGGGGACGTAAATTACAAGTACCTATGAAGTCGGAGTGGGTTCACCAGATATCGAGGGACACTGGCATTAGGGAAAGCTAATTCACTCACAAAAATCAGTCCAATGCACTAGAAATAGTAGCGCGTTTATGGGCTACGCTTGAATTCAAAGCGAAAAAACAATCTCGCCTGTTTAGCTAGCTTACCAATGAAATCATGTTTAATTTGCAGTGTGCTGAGAAAGACAACTCCTTAAAATACGCGACGCAAGGTCGCGAATTTGTAGTTTTACCTCCCTTGTTTAGCAAAACATGTACGTTGTCTAGAGACGTAGTGACTGATCAGCCCGGTAGTCCAGAGTTCCAATACTTATTGAGTCGGATGTCTACAATTGACCTAGCCCCCCTGGTGGCCTCACTCAAACATGGGTACCGGGAATTGTCTTGGGCAGTAAAGGTGGTCAAATATTCTCAGTTTAAAGCTGTACGTATAATTGTACGCTTGGTACGCTTGCTAACCTTCCAGCGGGTAGTGTCCAACCACTAGGCTATCGCGACTCCAATCACTTAACAATACCTTTAGGGAGGTGCCACACCGTCGTGCCTAGATGCTCCCGATGGCGGTCAGGTAGTCTTGGGTTTGAATCAGTAATAGGAAAATGCAACACTGATGTGGATTCTAGGTCGATCTACCCTAAAATGGCAAGCAGAAAAAAAAGTCTCAAAAGTTGAGGGGATCGACTTCATTGCCACGGGTTTTATCCCCTATGACTCGGTCTCTTTCCGCAGGGCGGCCTGCCGAAAGCATCGCACAAAGCACAAACTCCGTAGCTCCGGCGACGACCCCCCCCCCCCCGAATGCACTCGTAAACCGAAAGACGTAGCCCGGAATCGAGCCCACAACCTTCCGAGCGTGAAGCAGATAGCTTCTCCACTTCGCCACGGAGACTCCCTGGAGACCAGAACATGTCTCGGGTAAGTAAATACCGCAGTAAGTACCGTAAATACAGCATGATACAAACCCCCCCCCCCCCCCCACCTCTGAGTGCAGAATGGTTTATACAAATATGGATTTATCCCCTGATGATCAGTGCGAGTAGGACAGCAAAGGGGTCCTTTCATATACACTGATACGTGAAAGTGCAGTTGAAAGGTTATAAACGTCCTCCTCGTCGATTTCTCAATACTTACACACTGTGGCCATAATGTGAACACAGAAAAAGCGTTTCGTATACTGCATTCGACAAACAATAAACAATGGCTCAAACGTAGTGATGAGTCAACAATTAGGTCTTTATGCAAATAGAAAGAGTTTGTGTTCACTTTAAAAACGACTGACTGACTGACTGACTAACGACTGACTGACTGACTGTCACCTTGCAGTCTTGACAGACGATTGTTTGTAAAATGGAGTTATACCTCTCCATAACACAAAGTCCTGGGCTGAATTTAGAGATCATGTGTTGCCCCTTGCAGCATGATCCCTCTCTCGGCATGTCTAATTTGGCCCAGAGGAAATGTAACACCTAATACGTCTTTAACATGACAAGATGCAGAAGCCGCCGGATCAGCAAAGCAATACTCTAACTATCCCGCTTGTCGGAGCTTCCATCCTAGACCAGTTGCCGACCAAGGCTTAGGGCCTGGTCTGCCCTGCCATAAAATTTAGTCTTTAGGATGCATTTCCTCGCACTAGGTAAGGTTTGTATCCTCCCAATTGCACCCCTCCACCAAAAGACATTGACACAATGTGGGACATCGGGTTTGGTGAGTGCCGCCTAACATTCGTCGCTAACAGAAAGCTGGTAGTACCGTCTACTGTCATACGGTATCTCAGTCATATATGACTAAGATGTGACACTAAATTTGAAATCACATTGGGGATAAATGCATCGCATTGAAACAATACCAGTGACTATGTGTTTTAACTGTTTCAGCTGAAGTGTTATTCATTTATTCACTTCACATGACATATAACTCTGCAGTATGCACCTGACGAGATGCAGCGAAATATGCCAGTCAATAAATCGTGCAACATACTGTTTCTGTCTTCTGTGTTTTTGAAATGTGAATTTTAAACATCTTATAAATGTCACATAATGCATTTATATTTCAAAGACGGAAATACCATTAGGAATATCATCATATAGCAGCTCTAATGTACAAGACGGCTCCAAATGAAAATCTTAAATGTTTTTATTTGGGTGGGGGTGAATATATTCTAAAACAGTAAATAACAAATGTATCATTTTTCGATGTAGTCACCACTGCGTTTATTGTAAGTCTTCCAGTGCCGATAAAGTGCTTGGATTTCTATAGAAACAAATTCTAATGTTCGCCTGTGTAACCACTCATGCACCACCTGTTGTACCTCTTCACAGAAGTCACGACTTTTGGAAACTTCCTACTCCACTCATACACTTGCTGGACTGACAGGCATGCATCACCATACTGGACCTTCCTACTCCACTCATACACATCCTGGACTGACAGGCATGCATCACCATACTGGACCTTCCTACTCCACTCATACACTTGCTGGACTGACAGGCATGCATCACCATACTGGACCTTCCTACTCCACTCATACACATTCTGGACTGACAGGCATGCATCACCATACTGGACCTTCCTACTCCACTCATACACTTGCTGGACTGACAGGCATGCATCACCATACTGGACCTTCCTACTCCACTTATACACATCCTGGACTGACAGGCATGCATCACCATACTGGACCTTCCTACTCCACTCATACACTTGCTGGACTGACAGGCATGCATCACCATACTGGACCTTCCTACTCCACTCATACACTTGCTGGACTGACAGGCATGCATCACCATACTGGACCTTCCTACTCCACTCATACACTTGCTGGACTGACAGGCATGCATCACCATACTGGACATTCCTACTCCACTCATACACTTGCTGGACTGACAGGCATGCATCACCATACTGGACATTCCTACTCCACTCATACACTTGCTGGACTGACAGGCATGCATCACCATACTGGACCTTCCTACTCCACTCATACACATCTGGACTGACAGGCATGCATCACCATACTGGACCTTCCTACTCCACCCATACACATCCTGGACTGACAGGCATGCATCACCATACTGGACCTTCCTACTCCACTCATACACATCCTGGACTGACAGGCATGCATCACCATACTGGACCTTCCTACTCCATTCATACACATCCTGGACTGACAGGCATGCATCACCATACTGGACATTCATTCACTAATGAATTTCTATTGTTTTCACGCCTTCACTGATCACTAAACGGATAGAAAAATGCCAATCCTCTTTGGTGCATGCCAAAAGTGGTGCGGCCATCTTTAAATTGTCCTTATGACATCACCGTGTTCGTCTGTAACGTGATGTCACGTGCTTAAGCATTTTGACACCCTTGACAACAGTATTGACAGGTACAAGACAATGGTTAATAAAAGTTAGTAGCATATCCTTTATGGACGTGGCTGTCAACCCCAATATGGTTTGGCTGTTCGTGATCCCTGGACAAGTTTATGTTCCAGTAGTTTGCTATTGCTTGCTTTCTGAACGACCAGCACCCATACCATTTCATTTAAAAAAAAAAAAAAAAAACCAACGCCGTTGTGTTTTTAACGTGGGCATGTGGGATTACGAACTGCATCCTTAAACCCTTCGCCACGAGCAAGACAATAGTATAGCAATTTTAATTTCTATCACATATTTAACGTTTTCATTTGAAGGCCCCCCTCCCCTAGTATAGTTTATAGACTGAAATGTCAGCAGTATCATCATATAGCAGCTCCTTTGTATAACATCGCTCCCATCACGACCTGTCAGGAAGACTCTAGATCATCGGTCAATTCATCCGCCTGGTGAATTGATAACTCCAAAGTCTCTTCAATGCCTGTGTCCATGTTCGTGCTCGCGATCCCTGTCTCATCTCCCAGACGCCATACCTACCACCACTGTGTCTTCCAAACGATTTTGTCGTTTAGTGTATCCTAAGTATTTCCGAGACACGACACTGTCTGTGATCCAGTTTTCTTGTATGATCAGATCTCATACAATGTCAACATTTTACTTCTCTGTCGTCTAAGGAACTCTAAAGGGACTGAACTCAGTTTAAAACAGCTTATTTCAACATTGCTTTATTGCCTCCCTTGTACTAGTCTAAAACATGAAGCAGTTAGTATTGCCCCCCAGAAACAATATGTATATGAACGACTCGGTGGCGTAGAGGCCAGCGCGGCTTACCTCCTGCCTGGTGGTTATGACCTCTGTTTTTCATCGATGAGGAGTATTTTATTATCACCTTGGCTCTCATGTGAACCCTATATAAAAAAAGCACGCAAGGAACCCATGTACTCGCCTTTAGGCGCATTGGGCATGCGGTGCTAAACCCACATTTGTATATACCACACGGTACTTCATGAGTGACGTGTTCAGTATCACGTCGGCCGCCTTGACTTCCCAAGACTTTTCATGGTACCAATTTAGGCTGAATAGACTATGGAACGCATGTCAATTTTAAAACTCCGTCTCAATGCGGATTCGAACCCATACGTTCTGGGACAACAGGCAAGCGTTTAGCCAGTACACCTTGAGCCCTGGACGGGAAGGCAGGCAAAGATCTAGCCAGTACATCACGAACTCCGGGCTGGAAGGTAGGCAAAGATCTAGCCTGTACACCACGAACTCCAGGCCGGAAGTTAGGCAAAAATCTAGCCAATGAACCATGAGCTCCGGGCTTGCAGGCAAAGATCTAGCCAGTACACCGTGAGCTCCGGGCTGGCAGGAAAAGATCTAGCAACTACACCATGACATCCGGGCTGGAAGGTAGGCAAAGATCTAACCAGTACATCACGAGCTGCGGGAGGTAAGGTAGGCAAAGATCTAGCCAGTACACCCTGAGCTCCGGGCCGACAAGAAGGCAGGAAAAGATCTAGCCACCACACCGTGAGCTCTGGGCCAGCAGGCAAAGATCTTACCAGTACACCCTGAGCTCCGGGCTGGCAGAAGATAGGCAAAGATCTAGCCAGTACAGCCTAAGCTCCTGGCCGGCAGGAAAAGATCTAGCCACTACACCATGAGCTAAAGGCTGGCAGGCAAAGATCTAGCCACTACACCGTGAGCTCTGGGCCAGCAGGCAAAGATCTTACCAGTACACCCTGAGCTCCGGGCCGGCAGAAGATAGGCAAAGATCTAGCCAGCACACCCTAAGCTCCTGGCCGGCAGGAAAAGATCTAACCACTACACCATGAGCTAAAGGCCCGCAGGTAAAGATCTAGCCAGTACAAAAACGCGGCTGCTGCTCCATCTGGGTATTAGTGAGGTACTGACCATGCAAGAGAGCCCATTTAACTATGGGTATTGCACGTACTGGGTAGAACGCCCTTATCCATCCTAATCCCAGGATGACTTTGATGCGATTTTACGTTCATTTTCTTGCCATTGTTTTCCTAACGAAAAATCAACGTTCAAGTGCAACTGACCGGAGCGGGAAACCATCCCACTACACCTTAATCAGCGCACCTGAAGTTTAAGAGCAAGCGATCTTAAACATTTAGACATGTTGCCAACTAAACATACGCCCATTAAGTATTGAACGCCAAATAACAAACATACTGAAATTGTATGTTGTTTCAAGTGTACTAGACATGTCTCATCATCTCACCTCATGTTATGTCATCTCACTCACCTCATCTCATCTCATCTCATCTCATCTTGTTCCTCTTGTACCTTGCGGTGTCGAGGCTGAAGTATAGACAGCAGGAGAGTGCCTGTTTATAGGCTTCATATAATCAATGTTTTCCCGCGGATTCTGTGATTCCCTCTGTCTATCATTTACATGTTCCTTCTGCTTCCTTGTGGTCTGTACATCATTGCTTGTTGTGGTATACTGTTAGCTGGTAACTGTGACAAAACGTCAGTGGCCCATGTCCTCAGGCCTTCTTTGGGTTTGGGTAAACAGGGGGAAACAGCTTTCGGGAACCCTCAGTTCTCTTATTCGCTCAATCACTATGGAAGATAGTTCTCTGGGATACTTTAACACACGATCTTGGTAATAGAATAATTAGATATATGTCTTTTCTTTGGGGAAACCCCGCTAGGGCGCCTTGCACCAAATACACACGGGTTCAACTTCGGGGGAGAATTCATGTCCGTTTCTAGACCTACCGTTACCCACTGCATAATGTCAAGATGTCAAGTGAAGATTGGGACATTTTAAGTGCAGCATACCTGCTGGTGTATGAAAGGTAATCTTAGGTTGTAATTAGTCCTGCACTTATAAATCTCTATTGTCTCGACTACTGAGATGAATTGGCGAAACGGCAGTCTTGCCATATTGGGAGGGGGTGACCGTTAGCCAATCTGGCTAAGCGTCTTGATCTTGGCATGGCAAGGGAACAAATCTGAACAATAAATATTTCCCAAATGATATCGCTTGTTCTTGGCAGCCGATAGACGAGTGCTATCTTTCTTCCTACGGCTTTACCTCTACTTAGTGGCATCTTTCATTTGAATATAATCATTGGATAGCTACAGTATGCCGGAAGGAGGGAAGGGCTCCGTGGGGATGGGCTCCACCAATCTATGATCTATCTTCTTGAGCCGGAAGAGGATATCCACTGGGTTATCTTGGTCATCTTTTGGCGGATAGGTGGCCAGGTGAACTGAATGGTTACGGGTCGAAAGATCATCGAGGTCTTACGGGTGGGTAAGGGGAGGCACGGCGGTACATTGCGGCGACGCTCAGACAAAAGCAGCAGACGGAGGGTAGTATCTTCTTTTCTATTCTGTGGGGATGGGAACTACCCTGAGTGCCATACAACCTGAGTGCCATACAACTCACTACTAGAATATAGTTAAGGGGAGAGAAACACATATCCTTAAACACAACACACCACAAGAGCTTTTGTCGGGGGGGGGGGGGAAGGAAAAAAAAGGGGGGAAAAGGGGGTTTTTGGCAAAAGGGGGGGAAAGGG
>JACEFZ010003398.1:0-31233 GCA_014155875.1 Cepaea nemoralis | reverse complement strand
AAACTTTTCAGAAAAAAGACCAGCAAACCGGGAAACGGAAGGGCAGGGGCCCAAAATCAGAAACAGACGAGCAACGGAACGGGAGCAGGGGCCGAACACGTACTCTGTGCGCTTAGAAAAATGTATTTGAATGTATAATGACTACTTATATGAAGTAAATGAGACACTCTCCGCCAGGTGCCTGGGGACGTCGGGCCGGGTCAGCTAATATATATATATATATATATATATATATATATATATATATATATATATATATATATATATATATATTATATATATATATATATATATATACAGAGTGCTCTAGAAAAAAAATGTATACACAGTAATCGCCCACCAGTTTAAATGTAATTTCAGTTTCGATCTTTGAACATGTTGTTTACGTCATCATTTTAAACATACCATGCATCACATTGCTACCGTAATGCGTTCTACACATGGTGTAATATGACTACTTTTGATGTCGTTATTATAATAATATACTCAATTGAAATACGAAACAAAAAGGTACTCTCCCGATGTTTATGCTTCACCTCGACACCGGAAGGTAGAAGAGGAACATGATGATATGAGATGAGATGAGATGAGATCAGATGAGATGAGATGAGATTACATGCGATTACATTTCAACTGGTGGGCGATTACTGTGTGTACATTTTTTCTGTCGCACTGTATGTGTTTGTGCCTCTGTGTGTGTGTGTGTGTGTGTGTGTGTGTGTGTGTGTGTGTGTGTGTGTGTGTGTGTGAGAGAGAGAGAGTGTGTGTGTGTGCGTGTGTGTGTCTGTATGTGTCTCTGTGTGAGAGAGAGAGAAAGAGAGAGAGAGAGTGTGTGTCTGTGTGTGTGTGTTTTTGTCCATCAAGAATGATGATGACCATTCATTTCATCCAGTGGGGTTGAAAGTATGGAGCTGTGAGTTCTAAGATAGCTGGTAAGGTATATTTTAGCTCCAAATGTTCATTGACAATGCGGGCAAAGAATGCTTGACGTTCCAGGAGCAGGATCTCCTGCAGTGGTTTTTATGTCCAGCCTTTTCTTCACAGCTCATACAGTCCTTGTTGCTTCACAAGTACTGCACCCTTATGTAATGATGTTCGCCACGAATTACGGTCTTTAGCAGCAGTCTCCCGGGTGTCAAGATGCATTCCAAAGGCTTACAGCGAGACTTCAGTGTGTCTTTAAAGCGTTTCCTCTGGCCGCCTTGGGATCGTTTACCACAACGCAGCTCGCCGTAAAAGAATTTGTTTAGGGAGCCTGTGATCTGGCATACGAGTTAAATGACCAGCCCAGCGAATATGATTTTTCATTAGTATAGTGTGGATACTGGGCATGGACGCTCTTTCTAGAACTTCAGTGTCTGGGATCTTGTCTTGCCAATTAATCTTCAATAGCTTCCTAAGGCAAAATGTGTGGAAGTGGTTTAATTTCTTAGCGTGTCGCTGATAAACAGTCCATGTTTCACAAGCATATAGCAGTGTGGATAATACAACTCCTTCAACTCCTTTATGAACTTTCAGCTTTGTTTACAAGCTTATTCCTTTTCTGTCCCATACATTCCTGTACAGTCCGCCAAAGGCCGCTGGCCTTGGAGATTCTTGCATTCACTTCATCATCAATTGTGGCAGCTTGTGACACAGTGTTGCCAAGATAGGTGAATTTGTCCACAACACTTAGTCTTTGACCGTTCACCTTGATATTTGGCACAGTGTGATTACTCCCTGGAGCCGGCTGGTACATAACTACAGTCTTCTCCAAGTTGATATTGAGCCCAAAGTTGGCACAGGCATGTGAGAAAGCTGAAACATTATTTTGCATATCTGCCTCTGAGTTGGCATATAGAGTGCAATCATCAGCAAACAGCATGTTCTCTGACGGTGCCGCTGATAGTTTTGGTTTGGGTATTCCGTCTTATATAAAAACACACACACAGTCTTATATAAACACACACACACACACACACACACACACACACAAACACGAGAAAATACGAGACTATATGAGATTTTGTAATATATTATTTTCTCTTGTACGGTACATTCTCACTGTTCTGTTTCTTGCATCTATGTTTGCATCTCTGTATTAAATCATCGTGTGGACGAATATTATATTATTTCAAGCTTGTACATATGTTATAGCCTGCTCCGTGGAGAAGGAGTTACGGGCGCAGTTCGTAATCCTGTATACCCGCGTTCGAAACACAGCTGCGGGTGATGTGGCAGTACACCTCCTCGCGTTGGTTTTTTTACCAAATGGTATGGGTGCCGGTCGTTTAAAACTACTGAACGTAAATTTGCCAAGAGAACACAACAGCACAAAGTGCTGGTGTTGACTGCAACGTCCTGTAAAGGATATGCAGCTAACTTTTTAAACATCTTTTATACTTATATATTCATGTAGATCTTTTCAGTTAGTTGCATCGGTGTACGCTTGTTGTTTTGTGTACTGGCGGAGGATTTGGCAGTAACCTCCATTTTGTGACGCGTAATCGTATTGTAGAAGAACTTACCGATTCTACTTGTCGTTACCTGGCGATTCATTGCTTGTATTTTCTCGTTCAGGCACGCATGCGTTCAGTTGCAAACCCCTTTTATGACTCATCCGACATGAACCCATGAGTCACACTTTACAGTTAAAATGGTGTTCTAAAAGATTCACAATCTAAAAGTCCACCATTTGTATTCAGAAAGTTGGTCTCATTTAAGATAGTTAGTATCATTTAAGATATATAGTCTAATTTAAGATAGTTAATCTCATTTAGTATCTCCTCCTGGTTACCAAACAGCGAGTTACCGCGCTGATTCATTGTGTTTGTGGCTCTATATTTAAGCTAAGTGATTTTCCGAATTAGTTGAGTTACACATGGATGCAATTAAATACGCCAGGCAATAAATTGGGCAAACTATTGTGTGTTGCCTCAGTGTAAGATACATTGTTCTGAACATCCGATTTCGACAGGCATTTTTTCGGGATTGTTTCCCCTCATCTTTGACCGACCCGTTTACCTACAACTATGCAGATTTGTGTCTCACTTCGTCTGGTCCTTACGCCTTGATCTGTCCGACATGGGAGACCTAACAACTATCTACTCTCTGTACCGAAGGTGTTGCGAACGCAATTCGCTATCCCCCATACCGTGTTCGAAACAAAGCTGCGGACGATTAGGTACCAGACCGCCTTGTGCTGATTTTCATATAATAATATGAGCGATGGTGGTTTAGAAAGCGGTGGAAAACTACTGAGCGTAAACTTACTTAGTAAATCACAGCCAAATAATGCTGGCGTTAACTGCGACGTCCTATAACAAGACATGCAGTTAACTGAACGGTCGGAATAGCTGTTGGACATACGCACATGCCTCCAGCAGATCAAGGTTAAAACACAGCAGAGATTATTCTCGTCTACCATAGGGTTTACCGATGCGTTCTGGTTCTGTCATTTGTCAGTATATACCACGACATCTAGAAGTGCGTGAAGTGTGTAAACAGTGATTTACTTTTAACAGACAGCCTGTAACTGTAACTAGTAACAGTAGTAGTAGTAGTAGTAGTAGTAGTAGTAGTAGTAGTAGTAGTAGTAGCAGCAGCAGCAGCAGCAGCAGCAGCAGCAGCAGCAGTAGTAGTAGTAGTAGGAGGAGGAGGAGGAGGAAGAAGACGAGGAGGAGGAGGAAGAAGACGAGGAGGAGGAGGAAAAAGACGAGGAGGAGGAAGAGGAGGAGGAGGAGGAGCAATAACAGCACAGAACTAGCTGACCTAAGAGCAGCACTCCATGGTCTATGCCAGAAATCAAAAAAAGTTGTAATACAGTGGATCCCATCACATTGCAGTATACCTGGAAATGAAGAGGCTGACAGACTGGCAAAAGAGGGCGGACGACTACCACAGTCTGACATACACATAACCTATAATGAGGCAAAGAGGTTGATAAAAAGCACTTATAGAACCAAATGGGAATCAGAGCATCCAGGCCACCAAAATGTTGATGCATATTACAAACTCGACAGAAGAGAACAAGTAGCAATCTTCAGACTCCGCACAGGACATAACAGGCTGAAATACCACTTGTTCAATAAACTAAAGATAGGAGATACCGATGAATGTAATTGTGGAACTGGAAAAATGACAGCAAAACATTTGCTGCAGGATTGCCCAACATATTCAGAACAGAGAAAGATATTTTGGCCCACACCTGCTTCATTTGAGGACAAGCTCTATGGAGATATCAACAAGCTAAAGTTGACCGCAGCTTACTTTAACTACATGCAGGTTGACATTTAAAGGTGCATGAAGAAGTATTCAGACTGCCACACTTCATACCACAGGTATGTCGGTTACAAAAGCGACCCAGAGGCATGAAATGGAATATTGCTTGGATAGCAAATCCATTACGTGAAAAGTCCGAATCGAAAGCTCACTATGTGGATGTCATCTGCAGACTGCATTCTTCTGGCTTCCGGAAGAACAGCCTATGGTGAACGGAAAGCCCAATATACGGAAGTGAGGCTAAGCAGCCATGTGCAGGACGTGACGATTCCTTGGGTGAGCCCAGTACCAGAGCGCTATGAGTTGGCTCTGCAAGTATGGAAGCCTCCTTGAATGGCGGGGAATGCCCATGGTCTGCCCCTGCCTTCCCTTGAGGGCTGACCAGGATGTCTTTGGCTGTTCTATATGGGCCAGCTGGGATGGGGGATAACACCACAACAGTGAGAATAAAACGTCCTAAGAAACCCCCGGGATGGTTAACCTGGTCAACAAATGCCCGCAGAAGTCGGATGTGTCGGCCTAACGGCGCAAGAACGCAGCTTTGCTGTAAACAGGCACAACGTAATCACACCCGAAAAAAAAACTCTGGATGAACGCAGAAGAAGAAGAAGAAGAAGAAGAAGAAGAAGAAGAAGAAGAAGAAGAAGAAGAAGAAGAAGAAGAAGAAGAAGAAGAAGAAGAAGAAGAAGAAGAAGAAGAAGAAGAAGAATACAGACATATAATATTTCAAACTAGCATTTGTTTTCTCTTTAGTCCAAATTTTGGTTTGGATAAAGGGATTAGAACAGTGTGTAAATTTCATGGGTGTTTATTCCATGGCATTTCGTCAGGTCTTAGTCAGATATGACTGAGGTACCGTATGACAGTAGACGGTACTATCCTGCTTTATGTTAGCGGCGAATATTGGGCGGCGCTTGCCAAACCCGACAACCCACATCGTGCCAACGGCTTTAGGCGGAGGAGCGCAAGAGGGAGGGTACAGGCCTTATCCTGGTGCGATGAAATGAAACCTAAAGCCAACATATCATAGCATGGCAGATCAGGCCCTAAGCCTTGCTTGGCAGCTGGTCTAGGATCGAAGCTCTGACAGGCGGACAGTTAGAACATTGCTTTGCTGATCCGGCAGTTTCTGCAGCTTGTCTTGTTGTTTCAGATGTTTTGGTGTTATCTTTCCTCTGGAGTGAACTGGGCAGGCCGAGAGAGGGATCATGTTGCATGGGTAACACATGGTCTCTATATTCCAGCCCAGCCTTTATGCTATTGAGAGCTATTACTCCATTCTTGGTCTTAACCTGTCTCGGGATCAAAGTGAGAGGTAGCAGTTAAGCTACGGGTTATACGTCCTTGTCAGTTGGCGTAGACATGGGGCGCCAAGGGTTGCCTCTTACGTTGGGAGACACTTATAGGTGTCACTGATCAGCTACCGCCCGCCTCGAGCTGGGAAGTCCCCGGCCAACCGGGTGCTAATCCGTTACAGCCTGCCTGCTTAAATGGGTGCTTGGGGCTAGGACAAAATCTGCATCGCAGGCTGTAAAACCAATGCACCATGTACTATTAAAAAGAAAACTAGAAACCTTAAGCTACTGCTTGCAGCATGGAATGTAAGAGCCATGTGTCCAGGATTGTCTACTGACCTAACGAATATTGATAATGTGAGAAAAACGGATGTGATTGATGCCGAAATCAATCTTCTTAACATTGCTAGCCTGCAGGAGACTCGCCTCGCTGAGGAAGGGTCACTCAAGGAAAACTATTACACTTTGAGGGGGGGGGGGGGTAGAGGGCAGAAAGTAAACAGACAACACTGAGTGAGCTTCGTAGTGAAGAATTCATTACTGGAAATAATTGAAATTCCAGCTGGTGGAAATGAAAGGTTATTATCCCTGCGCTCAGCAACCATTTGTGGTTTTGCCACCATTATCACTGCATATACACCGACACTCACTTCCTCTGATGATGTGAAGGATTCATTCTATGAGGAGTTAGACTCTGTGGTCAAGGCAGTACCAAAACCTGACTACACATATATACTCGGTGACTGTAATTCTCGCGTGGGCAAGGATTCGAGTTCATGGCCAGTGTGCCTTGGAAAATGCAATATCGGCCACACACATGAATTAAAATAGACAAAGGCTGTTGGAACATTGCACCAGAAATGACCTATGTATTACAAACTCATTTTTAAAACAAAAAAAGCTGCATAAGGTCACATGGAAACACCCAAGATCCGGCCATTGGCATCAGCTGGACTTCATCATCACACGAAGACAACATCTGAACCAAACATCATTAACTCGAAGTTACCACTGTGCTGACTGTGATATGGATCATTATTTGGTTGCTGTAAAGGGTTAGACTGAGACCAAAGAGAATCTACACAGCTAACCACAAATCTAGCCCAGGATTAATATTACTATCACCTACGATCCCTATAAGTGCTTTGAGTTCCAACAGCAACTTGAAGACGTTTTCACTGATACATAAGAAAATTGTACAGCAAGTGAAAAGTGAAGTAAACTTAAAACAGCGGTAGGGGTTTATGGCAATGTGGATCATAAGAGGCAGGACCGGTTTGCGGCAAACAGTCAGTCACTGCAGCCCTTGATTGATAGAAAGAAGATAGCTTTCTTAACAAACAAGGAAAGAACAACGCGAAACACTCTCAGCGAGCTGAAGCAAGCTAGGAAGGATGTGTAAAAGGCTGCCAGTCAGTGTGCAAATGACAATTGGATCAATTTATGTGAGTCCCTTCAAATCGCAAGTGATAAGGGAAACACCAGAAGCATGTATGGGGGGATAAAGAAAGCCTGTGGTCCAATGATCAAAAGAAGTGCACTACAGAAAACCTTGACTGGACAAATCATCACTGCTAAGAAACAGCAGATGGATAGATGGGTAGAGCACTATTTGGAGCTTTACTCAAGTGAGACCAAACTAGCGGGTGATGTCCTCAACGCACACTCCCCACGATAACAGAAGTTAAGTGTGCTATAAATGAACTTGCATTTGGCAAGGCTTCAGGTAAGGATGGGATTCCAATAGAGGTTATCAGGAGTGGGCAAGACACACTCTTTCTACAGATCCACCAGCTAATAGAGCCATGCTAGCGAGAAAGACAAGTCCCACAGGATTTCAAAGATTCAAGCATCATAACATTGTACAAGAAAAAGGGGGTCGGGTTGATTAACAACTTCTGGGCCATCTCACTCATGTGTATCGTTGGGAAAATATTTGTCAGACTTGTCAGACACAGACATCAAGCCCCTGGAGATCAAGTCTACCCGAATCACAGTGTGGCTTTCGAAGGAAGCGGTCTACCATTGATATGATATTCTCATTGCGACAAATGCAATAAAAATGCCGTGAACAGAATCAACCACTGTTTATTGCCTTCATCGGGCTCACCAAGGCATATGATTTGGTCAGTCGTTAGGGTCTATTCAAGGCACTATAGAAGATTGGCTGCCCATGAAATCTTCTTTCCATTGTGGAATCGTTCCATACAGACATGAAGGGTATAATCAAGTTTGATGGTGCAACTTCAGTAGAGTTTGAAATTAAGAGCGGAGTTAAGCAAGGTTGTGTATTAACTCCCACCCTCATTGACATGTACTTTTCACTTCTACTGAAATATGTTTTTTGTGATCAGGATGGTGGTATATACATTCACTCACGCTTAGATGGCGGCCTCTATAATGCTCAGAGATTGAAGACCAAGACCAAAATTAGGAGGGTACTGATCAGAGAGTTGTTGTTTGCAGATGATGCTGCAATTACGATTTACTCTGAGGAAGAATTACAACGTCTACTATCTGCATTCTCTCATGCTTGTTCTGAATTTGGTTTAACAATTAGCAAACAGAAGACACAGATTATGTCACAAGGTGCACATAGGGTACCATCAATCTTTATTGACGACGTCGAACTGGCGATGGTAGATAATTTTACATATTTAGGATTAGAGGAAAATAACAAATTATACCAACATCAGGAAATCAACATTAGGATTAGTAAGGCGGTACCAACAATGAACAAGTTAACAAAGAGAGTCTGGGAGAACAGGAAGCTTTCTTAGTCTTTCAAGTCTGTGTCCTTAGTACTCTACTTTATGGCGTTAAAGCCTGGTCAACTTACTCACGCCAAGAGAAACGCTTAAACAGCTTTCATATGCGGTGTCTGCTAAGAATACTTGGTATTAATTGGCAAGGCAAAATCACAAATACTGAAGTATTGGAAAGATCAGGTTGTGTGACGGTTTATTCCATGCTCAGTCTTCGTAGACTTAGATGGATAGGACACGTTAGGAAGTTTGATGATGGTAGAATCTGTTTTGGTGAATTATATAGATGGGTAAGAGATCTCGGGGTCGGCCTCTACTTCGATACAAAGATGTGTGTAAACGAGACATGACTGATACAGGCATTGATAATACACACTGGTAACAAGTCGCCGCCGAACGTGTTGCATGGAGGGCAACTAGCAGAATTGGAAGAAAGACAAAGGAGAAAATGATTGCAGATAGTTCACACATTGAGCGCGTGAGACGTAAGATGGTGCGTGATGATGAAAAGGCCCATATGTTCACATGCATCCATTGTGGACTAACATTTACAGCGCGAATTGGTTTGATTAGTCACATTCGCTACCGCCATGGGTTGTAGTTATTATGCCTTTTTGAAGCACAATGTAACAAACTATCGTCTGTCAAGACAGAAACATTCCAATGATGATGGTCCAAATTTGAATCGGAGAGACATATAATATTTGAACTTAACAAGATGTTATCTATCTCGTCGAAATTTGCCACTGCTTTCCCAATCATGGAATAGCCTCGGGTTTTCGACACCATATAACTGTTGTTATAACTATAAAACAATTGCTATAACCATATAATCGCTATTAGAACTATTTAACAAGGCAGCGGAGATGTGCTGTCTGAAGGAAATGCAAAGAAGACCATGGGTGGGAAGAAGAGGAAATGAGGCAGTCCTTCAAGAAACAAATGAACCGTAAATCTTATTAGAGAAATTAGACATAGGCAATGACGATTATTGAGAACATCGTGAGAAGAAATAAACTTACAAACTTAGTGACAGCTGGTAAACTTGATGGTAAATTAGCACAAGGAAGACAAATAGATAAATACAGGGTGTATTTTTAATGACCGTGCAGTGGTTGAAAATATTGCCGGTCCAAGTTTTGTATTTACCTATTATGTTGCATGAACTTTACAGAAGGTGAATACAAAGTTTGGAACAGCAATATTTTCAAACACTGCACAGTCATTAAAATTACGTCCTATTCCTAGAAAGCTTTGCCATACCACTTGCAGATAACGACGTCCCTATCAAACACCTCATCCAAGACCGATAATCGTGTGAGATTGCGAAACATGCCCGTCCACGCTTATTGGTATCTCGCATGATGATGATAACAGATTGACGCTTCAAAACCTTAAGAATAATTCTATCAGTTTTATTATTTGTCTCATATTCTCACAATATAGTCTATCTATTTCTTATCTAAATCATCTTCACCTTTTTTCTCTAACATCTTGTATGTCTGCTTCTTCAAGGCGTCGTGCACTATTCAAAACTGCCGACTTTCTTTATCAAAAGGTTATCTCCCCTGCAACGTCAATTACGCTAACTTTCCCGTCATGATTTACCTCCCTGGAAGTAAATTATAAACGTACAACACATTGTCATTTATCTTCCAAATAAAAAGACTTATCCAATAAACAGATGCAGTATATTAAACTAAAAGTTCAACATAAATGTATCTGTATATTATCCCACCTTCATTTCAGATGCCGAGAAAAGGAAAAGGCAGCCTCATTTAGGGTTCCACGGATCCAGAGGATAAGGTAATTTTCATACAATAAGGGCAAGTAATTAGTGTGGGCTGTAATTTGTCTGTCGTCGTTATAATCAGCTACAGCGGTTGAAGTATTCAAACTCGCTAATTAGATTCAACTTTTTATATTGCCTTTTAAATTCTGATGTTGTGTCAGACACTTGCGTCAAGGAATATCCATTTATAAATATGCGTGGAGAAAGTAGTTGGACATTTCATTCTTGGTAGACTATTTAATTTAGACATTCGTCTCCTGGTTTGTTATTTCTTTTAACTATTTTTAAAATCTATTTTTGCTTAACCTTTTGTAAACACATTATAGCATGGAATTGGGTCGTGTTGATTAAAGCACACCGCATCTCAGCACTTGGGACATTCCCAATCGCGATCCATCCTAATTTCAACAACTAGCGAAGAGTCCCACTAATGATACCAGATGCAATCTGATTATGTGTCCCCCTGGCCTTTCCTCGGAGCACTGAGAGATGTCCAGATCCTCTGATCACTCCCAATGCATCATTCTCTCCGGGTAATGATGGTGTGTCTGTTCTTTCGCACTTAGCCATGGACTTCATTCTTTCATTCATTCATTCAATAGCATGTCCTTTCCAGAACCTCGCTCCCATAACAACCCTCCGGAAAACCACCCGGTCATAAGCAATATGGCCAGCGCCCAATACAGCCATCTGGAGATCATCTGCCACATCCTGCACCCATCTTCTCTTTGCCCTTTCCCTTCCTGTCTTCCCGAGCATATACCTCTGCATTATTTTTCTCTCAAAACTTTCATGACGTTTCAAGTGACTAGAATATTTCAATTTTCTTTGTTTTATCGTCTTTAGTAGCCAACCTTCTTCGGTACCCAGACCTCGTCGTATGGATGCAATTGTTATTTTCTGTATCCAAAATATTCTTAGAACCCATCTATAACATTTCTATTCAAAGGCATTTATGCACTGTTCAGCTTGTTTAGTCATGGACAGAACTATTTAATGTAGAACATTATAAGCAAAAGCGGGCACGTTGCCGGAATCGTTGGGAGGTTGTGCTGAGAATGGCTTGAGCGAGTAAGGACGAGGATTGAACGCTTGCGTTGGTAGTCCGCGAATAGAGGAAAGACCTGGCCACACATTCCTCTGTGCATTCGCTGTGATACTTCTAACATTTCACAGACCCATCTATAGCAGGTTACTCATTCCGGACTTTATACTAGGCGTCTTCGAATGAAAACCTGAAGTATTATATAAATTACTATAACCATACCATTGTCCAGAATCAATATTGTTGTTAAGGGTGTCAAGAGTGTTTAGCACGTGATTTAACGGTGCAGACAATCACGGCGACGTCATAAGGATAGTTTAAAAATGGCTGCCCCACTTTTGACATGCATCAGAGAGAAGAAGCGTTCTATTATCCTTTTTTTTTTAAATCAGTGAAAGGGGTGAAGGCTATTATAGAAATTCATCGGCGAATAAAGGTCCAGTATGGTGAAGAATGCATGTCAGTCCAGCAAGTGTACGAGTGCTGTTGAAATTTTCACAACGGCGTGACTACTGTGACAGATTGTTCACGATCGGGTCAGGCACACCGAGCAGTGACACTAGAATCGATTTTTCTACAGGATTCCAAGCACTTTATTGGCGCTGGAGAACTTGCATTGAACGCAGTGGTGACTACATCGAAAAATTATACATTTGTTCTTTACTTTTTCAGAATATACTAACTCAAAAAAATTTTTAAATCATTTAAGGTTTTCATTCGTAGTCCTCTGTGTGTGTGTGTGTGTACGCACGCGCATGCGCGCGTGTGAGTGTGTGTGAGTGTGTGTGCGTGTGTGTGTGTGTGTGTGTGTATGCCCACAAGAAGCAAACAAACGGTGTTCTTTAATCATGTTCTTCTCCGTCCCTAATGTATTTTTAAATGCATTATCAGATCTACCTGTACTTTATTATATATTAAGCCCAATCAAAACATTATGTAACAAGCCCACTCAAAACATTAAGACATTCGTATATGTTGGAATGAGATCGCTGCAACATTTCACTCTCTACATCAGTTATGACAGAATATCGTGCCATATAATGACTGATTGTTGTCAGGTCTTAGTCAGATATGACTGAGCTACCGTATGACAGTAGACTGTACTACCTGCTTTCTGTTAGCGCCGAATGTTGGGCGGTGCTCACCAAGCCCGACATCCCACTTTGTGATAGCGGCGTCGGGCGGAGGGGTGCGATTGGGAGGGTACAAGCCTTACCCTAGTGCGAGGAAATGTAACCTAAAGACTAAATGTTATGGCAGGGCAGACCAGGCCCTAAGCCTTGGTCGGCAACTGGTCTAGGATTGAAGCTTGTCGTGTTCTAGTTTATTGGTGTTACCTTTCCTCTGGAGTAAACTAGGCAGTCCGAGAGAGGGATCATGCTGCATGGGCAACACATGGTCTCTAAATTCAGCCCAAGCTTGGTACTTTGGGGAGATATAACTCAATTTTACAAACTATCGTCTGTCAAGACGACAAGGTGTCAGCCAATGACTGGACAAATGAACCAAGGTACCGGGTTCTGTCTACCCGTAGGAAGGATATCTTTCCTAGCAATTCTTGCCGTCTGAAGGCCTGATCTCTACCTGTCAACTGTAATCTACTGCATTTAGTATCTTGCGGTGTCGGACAGGGGGTCGTAAAGCCTCAGGAATTATGGCCGCCTACCTAGTGCAGTCAGTAGCCGTGAACTGTGCAGGTTACGGTTTTCATTTTTTTTTCCCCGACAGAAAAAATCCACACCTTACCTAGGATTCTTCTTCTTCTTTTCGTTCATCCGGAGTGTTTTTTCAGATGTGATTGCGATGTGTCTGTTATGCGCCCTTGGGCCGAAACCCGTAGGCCAACACATCGACTTTAGTGTGCTTTTTTGACCAGGTAGCATTCCTGGGAGACTCTCACTTTTGTGGTGCCATCTACAACCATGCTGGCCAAGTTAGAACGGTCGAAGACAACGGTCATCCCTCAAAGGAAGGCAGGGACAGTCCATAGCATTTTCCGCCATCCAAGGTTGCTTCCATAGTTGCAGGGCCGACACATAACGCCCTGGATCTGGGCTCACCGAGGGAAATCGTCACGTCCTGCTCATGGCTGCTTTAAATTCTCACTTCAATATATTGGTCATTTCGTTTGCCCCGGGCCATTCCCGCACAAACCAGACAGGTTTGCAGACGGTATCCACTCAGCGAGTTTTCGGACATGTGCTTGTCGTTGTGCCCGTCAGAGCTGTTCCAGGCACGACAGACATTCGGAAAACTACCTAGTCAGAGCTGTTCCGAACAAGAGCGGCATTCGGAAACTAGGTAGTCAGAGCTGTTCCTAGCACGAGAGACATTCGGACGAGACATTTCACTCGGACGTAATTGCGTAGTGTCAATTTTTAGTTTGCCACCCGTAGGACGACACTTCCGGCTTCCGGCGGGCATTTTTTAATGAGGTTAGCCTTCCTCGGGTTTCGAGACTCTTGTTTCGGCTTCCACACAGCAAGCTTTCGCTTCGGGCTGCCACGTAATGGATTCGCAAGACAGGCGTTCCATTTCGTGTCAACAAGACAATTTTCCACCTTTGACTACACTCACTCCATGAGTGTGGTTACAGACTATCGGACGTCTGCGAGACATGCGACCGAGGTGTTTTTCCACCTTTTTGTACTCGCTCACGAGGTAGGCTACATGTGCTGCCGGCTCAGCACCTTACCTCCGTGCGTCTGTGGGCGAGTAACGGTCAGGCCCTTTCATCCGGGGATACCTCATATCCCCCAGCTAAGAGCCATCGAACGAATCTGCGCCGAGCATGTAGCGTTCTCAGCACATCATCACAATTGTGATGTAGGTTTGTGTCGGCCAGGCTCTCACTTCCTAGAGTTTATGGCTTAGAGACGTTCAGCCATACACCTCGGATGGGAGCCTTAGAGGTTATGTCCGGACTGAGATTTAGGGATCGTTTGCCTGATTTTGACTGCTATCCTCAGTCTTACCTGCAGAGCAGCAGGTTGTGTCTCTCTTAGTCTGGTCCCTATCCCACGAGCCGTCCGATATGTAGTTTTCACCCATCGGCAAGCACATGGGGTCGATGGGACACGCAAGCTCCCCCACCACGGCAAGGTGGAGACACATCGGGGAAGACCTAGGATTCGAACCCTGGTCTTCTGAATAAGAACACGGCGCTCGATCTACTCGAGCCAGCCGCTCCTCTGATCTCTAATTGCAGTGTGATTCATGAAGTACGCAATTTGCACACGGATGCTCCAGTTTTCAGCCCTTATACGAGAGAGCTAAGCGTATGTTCTCACTACCCAAGTTGTACAACACATTGGGACGTGTTATTTCCTTATATGCATATGATTCGGGGTGGTGGGGGGGGGGGGGGGGGAGGATTTTAAGCATGTTCTGGTGACGAGCCTTGTACTTAATGAGCCAGTAGTCTCTGTCACGGCTCCCCGCTGATATTTTGATAGTTTTCTTTTGAATACAGCATCAACCCTAATAGTCCAACAGTTCTCCTAACAACACAACAGCATCAACACTAATGCTATGAGAGAGGCATTTTGAAAAACGTTTATGGAAGAACAGTTTTCCAAAAGACAATCCACCGGATGATGACTCTGTGTGTGTGTGTGTGCGCGCGCGCGCACACGTGTATGTGAAGGCTTTAAACCTTTACGCAGATCATCATCATCATCACGTTCCACGCCCGCTGGCGAAGGCGTTCATGACTCTCCACAGACCTTAGTCTTTCGTTTTCTGGATCAACTCTGCTGATGATATTCCTCCATGCCACCGTCTAAATCCATCCAGTAAAATTTCTCTTGATCTGCGTCTGCCTCTCTTCCCCTCAATCTTTCCAGTTGTCATGATGTTCTCCAAAGCCTCTCTTCTCATCACAAGACCGAAGAAAGATGTTTGTCTCTTTCTTATTGTTGTATATAATGTTCTAGTTTCATTAGCCTCTTTCAGGCAGTCGTGGTTAGTTACTTTGGCAGTCCAAGGAATTCGCAACATTCGTCTCGGGAACCACATCTCTGTTGCTTCCAAGTTCTTCCTAATTTGTTTATTTATATTCTAAGATTCACTGCTATACATCAAATCAGGTTCTATATAGCACTCTAGCACTTTCTTTCTTACATTCAATGGTAGTGACTTATTGCATAAGATACTCTTCATTTTCTGAAAAGCAGCTTTTGCTTGCCCTGTTCTGCTTTTAATCTCTGTTGTGCACCTTCCATCTGATCAAACAGAGCAGTCATTTTACTTAATTTGGCTACACAAGGGACCTCAGTGGCACCGTAATTAGGGCCATTACCTGGAAAGGCAGTTCTCCAGCGTGTATCTACAGCAGAGGCATGATGTGTCCACCAATACAAAGTTGGGATTGTCGTACCTTAAAAACAAAGTTAGTTAGTTGCATTTTCTTTACAGGACGAAGCAGTCAACGCCAGCATTTTTTGGGTGTTTGTGGTTGTTGGGCAAGTTTATTTTCAGTAGTTTGTCATTGCTTTAAGAACGACCGGCATTCATACCGTTGTGTGAAAACCAACGCATGACGGTCTGCTCCCAAATTGCCCGCAGCTGTGTTTCGAAAGCGGTATGCGGGATCACGAATTGTATTTCGTAACCTTTCGCCACAGAGCCGGTCAAAAGCAAAGTATCAAGATAATATTTTGGGACAATATACAAATTGAATGCACAGTGATCAAAGTATTTCAGTTGTCTAGTGTGTAGTGTGAGCTCTAAATCTCTAGTTCTTTTCTCCCTTATGAGTGCCTGTCAGTGTATGCGGATGTATCTCTCACGCTAGTTCAAAGAGGAGGAGAGGAGGATGAGGGGGGGGGGGGGGGGGGGGGGGGAAGGGTGTACAAATTTTGCAGACTGGTTTTGTTATTTACTTGGTATCGGTTTTTATCAGTGCCTGACATGTACTCCCATTTCGTGTAATTGTTTATTTTTGATACGGTAAACTCTTTGTTGTTTTCTCCCCAGGTTGATGGAGGCAAGCAGCCAAGTTATATTCAAGTCACAGATTGTGTCCCCTTGAGAGTGTTTTATTTTACATAATTACACAGCGAATTGTAAAACTGTATATGTATGTACTGCATTTTGGACAATAAAAATTATGGGGGAAAACTGCATGTACAGTGCTATATTCATAATGTGAAATATTGATTATCAGTGCACACTCCATTAGTCCCTGTCAAACATGACCCATCCCGGGCAGATGCTGGTAAAAGAAGAAATGAAAATCCTGAAACGAGATTATCACTGATTGGAGGGGCTGCACTTACACATAGCCATGTACCTTAGACAAACTCCAGTTTTTCATTCGCTCGCTTTGTACTCCAGCGTAATCCAAAAACGTGCCACTACTGCTAGTATACTGGACTGATTGTGCCCCCTTGAGAGTGGATTAGCTTTCCCTATTACCAGTGTCCCTCGCTATCTGGCGAATCTACTACGACTTCAGAGCTACTTGTAATCTACGTCCCCAAGTCAAGGACGAGAAGTCAACATTTTAGTCCAATTGACCGGTGTAATGGTCGAACCGGCTACCTCGGCATTAGCACACCGGAAGTTTAAGAGCGAGAGCTCTTATCCATTCTGCGTGCTAACCTGCAGACAAAATCCAACATCTCCTTCCCTTCTTGTGCCTTTTATCTCCTGTTACAGCTGCATAAGCCTTCAGTCAGCGCACACACAGTCGTTCTATCGTTTGTTATCTCACACATTTCTCTCTATACCCTCTCCATAATACTCATCTCTATTTGTAGTTACCTTCCCCTTGTGTTTTTAGGTTCCTCTTTCGTTTGCCCTGCGATTTCCCCTGTAGGGGTTTTCTAGTTATAATATTTTCAGGGTTTCTAAGTCTGTGTTGCATCTTTTCTTCACCTCTTGTTAGAATGTCTATTTTTATTCCTAAGCTCCTCCTGGGTGATTCTGTTGTACCAAGTTAGTCCTTATGTTCAGCTCGGTCAGCAGCTAACGAATGTTTATAGTTTATTATTAACTGATTTGGTCTTTCTCTGTTTATTAACGGTGCTAAGGCCAAGAAGACGGTGGAGAGATAATATACATACGGACCTACAAGCACTTGGAATCAACGACTGGCAAGAGAAGGTCAACCAGAGAGACGAATGGAGACGGATTGTATCTGCAGCAAAGAACCTCAATGGCTCGGAACGCTGAAGAAGAAGAAGAAGAAGAAGAAGAAGAAGAAGAAGAAGAAGAAGAAGAAGAAGAAGAAGAAGAAGAAGAAGAAGAAGAAGGGGGGGGGCAAAAAAGGGAAATCCTAACCTGCACAATTTGCGTAGACTGCACTAGCCAGGTGGCCTTAATTCCTCAGGCTTAAGGCCCCATTGCCATACACCACAAGGTACTATAAAGGCAGTAAATGACAGTGACAGGGACAGTTTATATATTGCGTGTCCTTTGCAGGACCGGAACTGTGGCGAAAGGGTAGGGAATACATCTCGTAGTCCCGCATACCGCGTTTGAAACGCAGTTGCGGGCGATTTGGTGGAAGACCGTCTCACGTTGGTTCCCATACACAGATAGGACTGCCGGTCGTTTAGAAAGCAACGCACAATACTGAACGTAAATTTGCCACACACACAAAATAAACAGACAAACAGCCACAAACAAATACCCCCTCCCCCAAATAAATAAATAAAAACAAAAAGAATAAAAACACTGAGGTTGATTGTCACGTCCTGTAAAGGATAAGTGACATTTTTTTGCAGGACGTAGTGATCAGTCCCAACTCCGGGTTGACTTTTTTTTTAGTGTAGTTTGCCATGGTTTAATAATGATATATTTATGGCGTATAAAAGACTTGACTGCTAAAAAATGATATCTATGGGAGGAGCTGTACATGGGAACGATGAAGAGGAAATCCATAACGTAGACGGATTCAAGAAGTAATTGATCATTTATACACGACAGCAACAGAGAATTATGATAGAGAAACATTTCTAGAAAGTCTGTTTTGGAGCCACCTTCTACGCAGGACAAAGCATTGGATAATTGTCATGTTTAGTGTGTGTGTGTTGGCAATCTGGGCTGCCACTGTATCGTGCAGTTCCATCACTGCTCCGATTTAGTCGCCACACCACATACCCTCCAGCTGATGGGCACTAATGGAATAGTTCGATGTGCAATCAGGATAATTTGTTGACTAACTAAACAGCTAGCTAACTAACAAAACTAAACTGAACTAACTAGCTAGCTAGCAAACTAACAAAGTAACCAACCGAGTAACTAAACTAACTAGCTACCTTGCAAGCTAGCTACCTAACTACTTAACTAACTAATGAACCAACTAACTAAACTAACTAACTGGCTATATGAATTGCAAACAATTAGGTATATTTAGCTCCTGCGAAAAGAAGGGACATACACAGACTCCATGTACATACATTACAAAGAACTCCATCATAACACTGGTGAAAATGAAGTATGGATCTAACTAACTAATTAACTTAACGAACTAGCTAGCTAGCTAGTTAGCTAACTAACTAACTAACTAACTAACTAACATATAAACACTCAGAAAACAGACAGAAAACGCCCGTCGTAAAATTGTGAAACTTTGACGTAATATGATCTAATAAAAGTATTGATCTCAATTAGACAAGGGGAAATAAGTTCTAACTACAAAAGGAAAGCGGAAGTAGCCAATAACATGGAGTTAATGTTCTTATGGAATAAACAAGTACAGACGCCGTTTTGTTTTTGTAGGATCATTAATTTTTATCACTTTGGTTACATTCAATCAAATTGTGTTTATCCTACCGCAATCACTGTTTGAAAAACACAAAAGATATGGCGCTAGTTGCAACATAACAGAAAATCTAGAAGTGCAGTATGTCAACTGAATAACTTGACAAACAGCGGAGCACGCTGGAGAGACAAGTCTTCAACATAGACAAGAAAAGAAGCAGACAGACACATATAAATGCAACTATTTTAGTGCCCTTTCTGTCTCTCGTCTGTGTTAATCTTTCTGTCAGGGTTTTTGCTGCCCATTTCTAAACATTATAAGTTCACAGTGTTTTGAGGCCAATATCAAGTGGCAAAAGAAATATATCGTCGGCTTCTCTGGCTTGAAGGTTAGTGACCGCTGTGTCACGATTCCCCGACATACTGGGTCGAGGGATGTGTTAACAAGTCGTTTTGCCTTGACTTCGATAGTATGAGCTACGAATCTTCAGAAATCAATGGCAAACTACTGAACGTAAAATTGCAAGTACAAACAAATCAATATATGATAGGGTTGGTTGGAACGTCCTGTAAAGGTCACGCAACTAACTTTTTTATATTCGTAGGCATTGATTGCGCACACCTAGAATACAAGAGAATGACGTGGAAATAAAACAAAAAGTACACACACACGCAAAACAAACAAACAAATTGAAAAAAAATATCAGTTAGGGAACCCTTTGAGGCCACCAGGATAGTTCATTAATAATCACACAAGTATTATTTGGTGCTCAGTTAAGTTGAGTTGAGTTGAATCAAGAACCGACATCACTGCACTCAGGACATTCCCATACGTGCTCCGTCCCCTCGTTCAACGGCCAGCGAAGAGTCATACTACTAATCGTACCCACCGCTATCTGATTAAAAGTTCTCCTGGTCTTCCCTCTCAGTTTTGAGATTCTTCCAGAACCTCTGCCGATCCCACGCAATCTCATTCTTTCCACATATGGGTTCTCAATCTGTTCCTTCCCAGGGAAGGTTAACCCGGTCAACGATTGCCCGCAGAAGTCGGATGTGTCGGACTAACGGCGCAAGAAGACAGCTCTGCTGTAAACAGACATAACGCAATCACGTCCGAAAAAAAAAAACCCCAAAAAAAACTCCGGATGAACGCAGAAGAAGAAGAATCTGTTCCTCCGCCTTCTCCACCTGGTCCCACAAGCGTACGACCACCTCCCCCTTGTACATAGGCAAAATTCCACTAAGAGGTGCATTCCCTGCTAGCTTATCAGCCTGTTAATTCCCCCGTACACCCGCATGGCCAGGGCAAAATATCCATACAATTCTCACGATCTGTGACCTCTGAAGCGACGAGAGCCATTCCACAGGAAACATTCCTTTCTCCACCTAAGTATACTCTTTGAATCCGTAATGAATACAACGTGTGTTGCAGTAGTCTCCTCTAGCCACCACAATGCCGCTGTTACTGCCTCCACCTCCATTCTCATGCTGGAGGTCGTAGTCTCATATGTCAGACTCTCCTTGTTCAAGACTCGCCCATTAGCCTTTGCAATAAAGCCTCAGCCACTACGTCTGTTTCTCACCACTGACCCATCGGTGTAGATGACTATGTCACCTTGATGTGTGTTGCTCTGGATCAGTTGTTGCATTTCAAAGTCAGTGTTTGGTGTTCATGGAAGTAGAGTTGGAAGTATAGATTAGAGGACGCACTTCATAAATAAACACAAAAGTATTGTTTAGCGCTCATAGAAGTCGAAGACGGAAGTAGAGAGCGTCCTCTTGTCTCTACTTCCTTCTTCTACTCCTATGACAACTAACGACACACCACTATAAAGTACAGGAGAGTCTAAGTAAGCAATTGCGTCATTGTATTTATTGATAACATATTGCCTTACAGAAACGACAGAGGAGACCGGCTAATACAGTTCTATGAAGAAAACACGCTTATTGTTTGCAACACATTTTTCCAACATAACCCTAGGAAACTGTATATGTGGAAAAGCCCTAGAGATAGAACAAGAAACCACATTGACTACATTATGATTAGAATAGATTTAAAAACAATGCTAAAAATGCCAGCATATATCCTGGTGCTGATATCAACTCTGACCATAATCCTGTAGTCTTAAAATTATAAATAAAACTTAAAAACCCAGGAATAAAGACATCGAAGACACCTCAAGTAGATATATCGGCATTGAAACAACCAGAAATAAGTCACCTATACCTGGTTGAAGTAAAGAATACATATGATGGGATAATTATTGAAAGTATGGAACAATATAGACGTGAAAATCCTGAGGATAAAATTAATACAAACTGGGAAAGTGTAAAATAACCAGTATTCAGATTGCACATACCACTTTGCCAGTGAAGATAAATAAGAAAAAACAATTATGGATAACCGATGAAATCTTGTGTAAAATGACTCAAAGACAGACAGCAAAGAACACTCCAGAGTATATATTAATAGATAGAGAAATACGTCACATGTGCAGAGTTGCCAAAGAAGAGTGGTTGCAGAAACAATGCAAAGAAATAGAGGATCTGGAAATAAAATTAAAACTCTAAAACTCTAAAAAGTACTGGAGAGTTTTGGTCATAGATCATAACTTTATGAAGGGAAAATCCCAACTGCACCTCCCCGCGGTAGAGGATGGAAACACACTACGGTGTGGCTAACACAGCTCTGGGGACCGAGTATCCACCGGAATAAGTGGACAACTCTGCAGCTGAGCAGAGCAGGGCACTCACTTGTCCTTGCAGTCGGAAATGGCTGTTAAAGATAGAGGTAAAAGACCACCGTGTGGATGTGGAAAGCAAGGGGAAACCACCACATTATCTTCCCAAGATTTCATGGCAAAACACATATCAGAGTTAGTGAAGGACGTTAATGGCTGTCTTAGGACATCCTCGTCCGGTAGGGATAGTCATGAGCCACAGGTGACACAGACCGTCATCCAGCTACTGGTGGCAAAATCATAAATAAAATAAATAAATTTAGAGTAGGAACATGGAATGTTAGGACATTAAATGAGCTAGGAAAGTTGAACAATGTTCTAAGAGAAATGAATAGCATTAATATGAATATACTACGCGTTAGTGAGATGAGATGGAAAGGATCGGGCAAAATTATAGCTGACAAACACACAATTTATTCTGGAGGGGATACACATGAAAAAGGTGTAGGAATAATACTTGACGAAGAAGCATCACAGTCACTTAATGGATACTGGTGTATTTCAGATAGAGTTATTTTGGTCAAAATCAAAGGCAAACCAATAGATATAAATATTATACAAGCATATGCACCAACAACAAGCAGAAGTGATGAAGAAATGCAACACTTTTACGAAGAAATAGAAATGGCGATGGCTCAAATTGGATCAAAGGAAATAGAAATAATACTTTGAGATTTTAATGCAAAAGTGGGAAAGGGGAAAATGGAGGATGTAGTGGGGAGGTACAAGAAATGAAAGAGGGGAAAAGCTAATAGAATGGGCAAATATCAATATGATAATTGGAAACACGTGGTTTAAACACCATAAAAGACGACTATTCACATGGAAAAGCAGTGATCAGAAAATACGCAACCAAATTGACTACATAATAATTAATAAAAGATTTAGAAATGCTCTAATTAATGTAAAAACAATGCCTGGCGCCGACTGTAATAGTGATCATGTACCACTATGTGGACAAATAAAAGTAAGATTAAAGAGAGGGAAACAAATGGTTAAGAACATGAGACTTAATAAAGAGGTTCTGAAAGTAGATAAAGAACTTCAAGAACAATACATAGTGACTGTGAAAAATATGTACAATGCAATAGCTAAAATACTGAGTATAAATGAACAATGGGAAATGTTAAGGAACTCCATTCATCAAACTAGCAAAGAAATATTACCGGAGAGAAGTCAAATAGCTAAGAAAAAATAGATGAATGAAGAAATCTTAATGCTGATGGACAAAAGAAAACAGAGTAAAAATGACAAACAAGAATATGCTAAGATAAATAAAGAAATACAAGATAAATGTTGGAAGGCAAAAGAAAGTTGGTTAAATGAACAGTGCAAATAAAATGAATTAAATGCCATTAAAGATACAAAAAATATGCACAAACAAATCAGTGAGCTCACGGGAAGAAAAATAAGAATAAATACAGGGTGTTTGAAATCAAAAACAGGAAAGATATTATTGGAGGAAGTTGATATAATGAAGAGGTGGAATGAGTATATAAGAGAATTATATGATGGGGAAAGGGAAGAATTAACAGAAGATAGTAACTTAGAAGGTCCACCTATTCTAAAAGAAGAAGTCGCTGACGCTATGAAACATATGAAGAAAGGAAAAACAGCTGGATCAGATGAAATCACAATAGAAGAATTAGAAGTATTGGGAGAATTTGGAGTAGATACATTACCAAAATGTTAAATGATATTTACAGCAGTGGATATTTACCCTATGATATGCTGAAATCTGTATTTATAGCTATACCAAAAAGACCAGGAGCAATTTAATGTGAAGATTTTCGTACAATTAACCTCATAAACCATATCACTAAGCTTCTACTCAGAATCATAATGAGAAGAACCAGACAGAAAATAAAAATGGAAATTGGTGAAGAACAGTATGGATTTGTGGAGGGAAAGGGCACAAACAATGCAATATATACATTACGGACACTAATAGAAAGGTCAATAAAGAAACAGAAAGACATATATTTATGCTTCATAGATTATACTAAGGCATTTGATAAAGTAAAACATGATGAGCTGATTAAAATGTTGGAAGATATCAACATTGATGGGAAAGATTTAAGAATAATAAAGAATATTTACTGGAACCAAGTAGCAGCAATTAAAATGGGAAATAAAGAGGGTAGTTACGAACAGATAAAGCTAGGAGTACGACAAGGGTGTGTCTTGTCACCAGATCTTTTCTCCCTGTATAGCGAGGTAATAATGAGAGAGATCAAAGAGATGCCAGGAATACTAGTTGGAGGTTATAATATAAATAATATACGCTATGCAGATGACACAGTATTGGTGGCAGATATATCAACAGACCTACAACAATTGTTGGACATTGTAGTAACAAAGAGTGCAAGGAAAGGACTCTCCTTGAATATCAAGAAAACAGTAACAATTGTGATATCAAAGATAATGGTGGCACACAAATGTGACATAGAAATAGAAGGAAAAATTCTTAACCAAGTGGATAATTTTAGATACCTAGGGACATTTATAACATCAGATGGAAGATGTACAACAGAGATTAAGAGCAGAATAGGGCAAGCAAAGGCCGCATTTCAGAAAATGAAGAGTATCTTGTGCAATAGGTCACTATCACTGAGTGTAAGAAAGAGAGTGCTGAAATGCTATGTAGAACCAGTTTTGCTGTATGGCAGTGAATCTTGGAATGTAAATGAACAAATTAAGAAGAAATTAGAAGCAACAGAGATGTGGTTCCTGAGACGAATGTTGCGAATTCCTTGGACTGTCAGAGTAACTAACGACGACTGCCTGAAACAGGCTAATGAAACTAGAACATTATATACAACAATAAGAAAGAGACAAACAACTTTCTTTGGTCATGTAATGAGAAGAGAGGCACTGGAGAACATCGTGACAATTGGAATGATCGAGGGGAAGAGAGGCAGAGGCAGACCAAGAGAAATGATGCTGGATGGATTGAGACGGTGGCACGGAGCAGAGTTGATCCAGAAAACCAAAGACCGGTGGAGAGCCATGAACGCTTACGCCAGCTGGCAGGGCACTTGATGATGATGATGGAAATAAAACACAACTCGAAAGAATTACATGAACATATAAAAAGATTTACAAAGAAAAAAATTAATATATTAAGAAACGGTTGTATCAGAGAAAAAAATGGAGAAATTATAATTAATATCACTGATATAATAAAAAGATGGACAAACTACACAGAAGATTTATTCTGGGACAACAGGGTCAATAGAACAACATTGTATAATACTCAAGATGGACAAAAACTATTTAAGGCTGAAGTAGAAAAGGCTATTAAAAATATGGAAGAAGGAAAGGCTGCAGGTCCTGACAAGATAACAACAGAGATGATAAAGTCCTTATCCAGCTTTGGCATTGAAATTATCATAGAATTATGTAATGATAATGGAGACGGATTGTATTTGCAGCAAAGAACCTCAATGGCTCGGAACGCTGAAGAAGAAGAATATACATAATACTGGGTACATCCCCAAGGATTTGAAAACATCCATTTTCATCACACTACGGAAGAAGCCAAGAGTTGTTGATTGTGAGGATTACAGAACTATTAGCTTAATGAGTCACATAACTAAGATACTACTCAAGGTCATACAAGAAAGAATTCTGTCATTTACTGCCAATATAGTACCTTGCGGTGTATGGCAGAGGGGTCTTTTATAGAAGTTCAAAAAAGTATATATGTTTGTTTTATATACTACAAGAAAGCTTTTGATAGAGTACAACATGAACGACTAATTACGTGCCTTCAAGATATAGGAGTATACGGAAATGACATCAGACTCATTAGTAACTTGTACTGGTAATAAGTGGCGTCTATTAGATGCGGAGATAACTATTCGTCGTTTATAGAGATAAAAATAGGAGTACAATAGGGATGTGTACTGTCCCCAAGGCTCTTCAACATATACACAGAAAGCTTAGTGGCTTTAGGATCATCACCCTTCAAAATACATTTGGGAAGATTCTAGAGAAGATAGTCGCTGTCAAGCTGCAAGAGTTTTTGGAAAAAGGGAAGCTTCTCCCAAGAGTCATGGGGAGCTACAGGCCAGAAACAGATACCTGGTCAAATGCAGCCACTTTTGCCTTTGATGTTTATGAGGGGTTCCAGAGAAGACAGGAAACGATGGCGGCAGCGCTTGATCTTGAGGATGCGTACAATAGAGTTTGATAAGACATTTTGATGACCGCACTGATGGAGAAAGGGGTCAATCCCTTGTTGGTGAACTGGATAGCATCCGTCCTCTATTCTCGTCGGGTTGCTCTCCGTCTGGGTGCATGGACCTCAGAGCCACATATTTTAACCCAGGGACTGCCACAGTGCTCTTTAACGTGTATACAAGCAAGATTGCAAACCTATAAGCACCAGGGGTTCGAAGGATACTAACATTTGCAGATGATATTCTTGCATATAGGCAGGGAAGAGATAGGGAACAAACAGCCCAGGAGCTACAGGCGACAGTAGACAAAGTGATTGACTGGTGCACTAAAATGAGTACTGTCACCCACCCGGAAATGGCGGCTGTTTTATGGTGCTCTCTGGACAACAGGATTGTGATGGCTGATGTTCCAAGCCTCACGATAGATGGTAGAAGCGTCAACAGAGAGAACAAACTGAAGTATCTGGGAATAACATTTGACAGGAGCCTGTCCTTCAAGGACCATGTGGAGACAGTTGTGACAAGGTCTCATAAGGGACTCAGTGCACTTAAAACTATGGCTGCAATGGACACAGAGCAGAGAATGCTTTTCACACTATACCAGCACTTGATCCTCTCAGTGACTGATTATGGACTAGGACTGCTCACTGTCTCACAGAGTCAGCTGGTGAGATTGGAGCGCATACAGAACGAAGCTATGCGGGTCATTCTGGGATGCACCAGAGATACCCCAGTAGTGTGTATGCGTTACATCCTTGGCCGGCCGACTGTTGCTGGTAGGCTCAAGGTGATGCAGGCGAAGGCATACCTCAGAGTAGCTGCAGACACAGATCACATGTTGCATGAGGCGCTGGACGCAGTTAAGGGTCAGCGACTGATAAGAGGGAAATTATGGATGGCTCACGCGGAGGATACGATCAGACAGGTGTGCATCTTGGAGAACATTAGGCGAGGAGAGGAGTAGGTCAGAGTGCCAGCGGAGCAGTCGGACTTGTGCAGAGTAATAATCACATTGAGCCGGGAGTGCAGGGAGTGGCCAGCAGGTGCCACGGAAGTGGAAATCCAGCAACTAATTCAGGATAATGCTCGCTCGGGTGATGTGATTATCTACACAGATGGGTCGGTGTTGAGAGGTTGGAGAAGTGCCTGGGGTTTCTTGGCAAAGGCTAATGGTCGACGTTTGGTGCAGGAGAGCTTGGCATACGATACCACAACATCTAGCTTAAGAATGGAGATGGAGGCAGTCAGTGCAGATTTCCGCTGGATGGAGAATACGACACACACGCGCGCACGCACGCACGCACGCGCGCACACACGCGCACACGCACACACACACATCGTGATTGTAACTGACTCAGAAAGCATGCTTAGGAAGGTGAGGACAGGCAAGCTTCGCTTCGGAGGTCACGATTAGCAAGCATCGCCTGGATCTTTTCTCAGGGGCATGCCGGTGTGCTGGGGAATGAACAGGCGGACAGGCTGGCTGACTCTGCAAAACTTGGTGGAGTACTGATGCATGACAAGGCAGACGTGGTTGCGGCCTTGTGGGAGCACGTGTACACCTCGGAGGAGCAAATGGATCACCATGGTCTGGCAAGAATGAGGCAGCGAGGAGTGACGAGGGGATCTGGCCGACGCTCGACGCTCAGAGGAAAGGCGAGACGGACTTATAATCAGATTGCTACTGGTACTATTGATGTTGGAAATCTTCGCTGGCTGCTGAGGATGGGGACGGAGCGCTTATCCGAATGCTCCAAATGCTGTGAGGTCGGTTACTAAATCAATTAATCAATCAATCAATATACAGAAAGACATTTTAAACAAGTTGACATGCATGGACTTAACATCAATGGAAGAATCATAAACAATCGTAGGTATGCTGACGATACCGTGTTACTAGCAGAAAGTGAGCAAGAGTTACAAGACCTAGTGGAACAAGTAAACAGGCACAGTGCAGAATGTGGCTTAGATATTAACATACAAAAACTATGATAATTAGCAGTGAAAAGGAAAGGTCATCAATGAACATCACAGTAAACGGGCAGATACTAGAACAGTGGTTCTCAACCGGTGGGGAATTCCCCCCCCCCCCCCCAGGGGGGAATTTGAGGGTTTCCAGGGGGGGAATGAAGACATTGTCAAATTGGCTTCAGGACCACACAAAACATGATCGGGATATTAAGCGTACTCGTGACGTTAAATCCCCCGATTATTTCAAGATCGCGTTAATACAAGAACCAATTACTTGATATTGTTTTCCCTCCATAATATACGGTTCTTTTCCTTCTACCTAGCCTCTATGATTTAGCTTGCCGTATTTTACCAGAGATTTTATTTGCGGTAACTTACGTTTTTTTTTTTGTTATTGCTTCTCCGTTTTAATGAGGTTTAGAGTACTCATCATGTTAAATTTTCCGATTATTTAAAGATCGCATTAAATCAGAAACCGATTACCGAGATCCCTCCATTGTTTACGAATCTACACGTCTCAGCTTTTCAAATTATTATTTTTGCGGAGGTAAGGAGACTGTTTTTTAAGACATAAGTTGACTCGTGGAATATATATATATATATATATATAATATAATATATATATATATATATATATATATATATATATATATATATATAATATATATATATATATATATATATATTGCATATCCTATTTACAGGGCATTGCAGTCAACACCAGCATTTTACAGCTGCTGTTGATGTCTGACAAGTTCAGTGGTTTGCTATTGCTTTCTGAACGTCCAGCTCACATACTTTTCCATAAGAAACTGATGCAACGCGATCCGCTGGCGAATCTCGCGCAGCTGTGTTTCGTACCTGGGTAATACGGGATTACGAACAGCGTCCTTAACTCCATCAGGGAGACAGGCATATATATATATATATATATATATATATATATATATATATATATATATATATATATATATATATATATATATATATATATATATATATATAGTATACACGTCTGTGGGTGTTTATTTGTGTTGATCTTGACTTTATCGTTTTATATTTAGAATCTGAAGCCCATGATTAGTGTCAAGAAACGAAAGTATGACCTGTCTAATTTGAATTATGGATTCACAAATATCGTCATCAACGGAGAAGAACGACCTCAGTGTGTTATTTGTAGTAAAAGTTTGTCAAATGATTCTATGAAACCGACACAGTTGAGGAATCATTTGTTGAATGTTCATCCTCAATACAAGGACAAGGACAAAACCTATTTTGAACGTCTTGGGAATGCTGTCAAAAGGATGAGACTGGATTTAACAGGGGCATTCCAAGAAACAAACCAAAAGGTTACTGAAGCTTCCTATGTCGCAGCATTGGAGATAGCGAAGTAGAAAAAACCACATACAATCGGGGAATCTTTGATCAAACGTCTCAAGATGGTGGAAATTGTGTTGGGAAATGAAGCAGAGAAAAACTTGCAGCGGTTTTACTATCAAACGACACTGTTCAAAGGAGGATCACCGATATGGCCAATGACATCAAGGATCAAGTTGTGCAAGAGATCAAGTCTGCAGCATTTGGCTCTATTCAATTCAAATTAATGAATCGACTGATGTGGCATCGTGTTCTCAGTTGATAGTGTTTGCAAGGTATGTGCATTCAAGATCATTTAAAGAAGAACTTCTTTTTTTGTTCTCCTCTTGAAACAACTACCATGGCCTCTGATATTTCAGAAAATCATTTATGGGATAATATGTGTTGGTGCTGTACAGATGGAGCACCAGCTATGTTGGGGACCAAATCAGGATTTCAAGTTAGTGTGAAGAAACGTGCCCCAAAAGTGAAAGGCATTCATTGCATGATCCATCGTCAAGCACTGGCCTCCAAAACACTTCCAGCTCCTTTGGGGAAGGTTTTGGATCAAACCGTCCAGATAGTGATTTTATCAAAGGAGGAGCTCTCAACTCATGGCTTTTTAAGCAGTTATGCGTTGACATGGATGCAGGCCACCATTTGTTTCTTTTCCACACAAATGTTCGATGGCTGTCAAGAGGAAATGTAACTGCGCGAGTATATGAGCTGAGAGACGAGATCAAATTATTTATTGAAGTTCAGGGTAAGATGGACTTTTTCGCCTGGCTGGATGATGAGGAATGGATCATGCGCCTTGCCTATTTAGTTGATATTTTTGAGCAGTTGAATAAACTCAATCTTCAGATGCATGGAAGGAATACAAATATCATACAATTTGTGGATGTCTTGAGAGCTTTTATGAGCAAGCTGTAAAACTGGAAAAGAAAGGTCAATATGACAAATGTTGCAATGTTTGAGAAGCTGTCATCCGTTCTCGTTGTTGATGGTAAAGACCAAGTACTTCCACACTTTGCAAAAAATGAAATTGTGCAGCATTTGACAGCGCTAGAAAAATGAATTTGAGCAATATTTTCCTGAACTTAGTGATGATGAGCTGGATTTGGTGCGAAACCCATTCAAATTATCAGTTGAACAAGTTCTGATGATTGTCAAGATGAATTTCTGGAGCTGAAAAATGATTCGGGGGCAAGGGATGTGTTCAGTGAGAAACCAATCACGGAATTTGGCCTTTAATGTGTGGTTCATACCCAAAAGTGGCAGAAAAAAGCAATCCGTGCATTGCTTCCATTTGCGTCAACATATCTTTGTGAGTCAGGCTTTTCAGCTCTGCTAGAAATTAAAACGAAAACGACGCAACAGATTAGATGTTGAAAACGATCTCCGTTGTGCCCTTTCAAGCACTCCTCCGCGTATTTCAGAATTGTTGCGGGAAAAACAATCACAGTGTTCTCATTGATTACAATTTTCATTTAAATTATGAATCTACAATATCCAGGTTTTGTAATGAGCGTTTTGTTTGATGAAGCACAATTTTCTGGCATCCTGGTGTCGTATATTAAGCTACAATTCTTTGACGTTTTAATTGTTTGTTTATTGTAGTATGATTAATGTGGTGTTTTAATAAAATATTGCGAATGTAAAAATGCTTCTATTTAAGTTTTAATATTCATCAGCATATTCATTTGCTATTAACTGTAGAAAACTACACTATAAATGTATCTTTACATGTGAAGGTTATGTACAACTATGAAGAAAATAAGTATTTTCACTATTATAGGCATGTTATTTTTAATGCACCTTTTGAGGCTGACAAATTTGGAAAGTTGGAAGGGGGGGGGGGGGGGGGGGGGGGGGGGGGGGGGGGGGGGGGGGGGGGGGGGGGGGGGGGGGGGGGAGGGCTGAAAATATGGTGGGGGGGAATGGGCCAAAAAAAAGGTTGAAAACCCTGTACTAAACAGTAACAGGTTTCTGCTACCTTGGACATATAATAACAATGATGGCATAAGGGAATGAAAACAAACAAAATTTGAAAGGCAAAAAATGCTTTCACGGGATGAAATCAGTATTACCCAAAAAAAAAAAAAAATTTTGAG
>JACEFZ010003397.1:17500-31506 GCA_014155875.1 Cepaea nemoralis | reverse complement strand
AGCTATAAGATACTATCCGCGGTATTGCTAAATAGACTAAAACCATATTCAGAAGACATATTAGGTTACTACCAGGCGGGTTTTAGTTAAAACAGATCAACAATAGATCAGATATTTATCTTACGACAAATAGCCGAGAAAAATTGGGAATATAAAAGAGATCTCCATAACATTTTTGTGGATTTTAAAAAGGCTTATTGAGACAGTATGGAAAATGATTTTCACATACCGCCTGAGTTTACTGGAGGGTAATGACTGGAATAATTTTGGAAACAGAAAGTTCAAGGACCAGTATTGTTTTTATTATTCAGAAGTTGAGCGGGAGTGCATTGTTGAATAGCCGCAAGGTCACCTGCTATTGTTGACTAGCAGTTTCTCAGGGAGAGGAGTGCCAGATGTAATGTACACTTTGGGTTCAAGCTGTAAGATGGACAATAGTGAACTTTGGAGGCAGCATAATTTACTGAGTACAGGCGGTATTGGAAGTGACCTTGGCTGTCAGAAGAGAACGCCACTCTCCGAAATTTATGGTAGCGGGAAAAATGTACATGAACTCAGGATCATGAACTCGGCCGTGACCTAGAGAACAATGTAGATTTGGGTTAATGATAGGATGCAGAGTATGCAAATTAAGCAGGGTACGCGAGGTACTGATTGGATGACCTTAGCGACATGAGAGAGAGAGCATGATCACGTGATTCCAGAAAGGCGCCAACTCAAGAGGTGATATATACTTTGGATCCAGTCAGTTTAGACAGTGTGGAACGAGCAAGAGTGCGGTAGCAACAGGGTCGAGGGCTGGGCTGTTGCCCAGCCCAGGAGGGATGAGTTTGGAACTTCAGCGATGGTGATGTCCATATCCCAGGCTGTTTAGTGTCCAGGAAGATGGAGAGGCAGTATTAAAGACGGAAAAGATGCACATATCACAGTTTCGTCTGGACTGCCGAAGAAAAGCAGGATGGTCAAGGATCTGTGAACCATTTATTCCAGGCAGATAAACCTGATGGAGTGGAACGCTAATTCCGAGGATCACAAAATGGCGTGCGAGCCATTTGAGAAGGACTGTTGGCTGAGAAGGCCACTCATTGGTTGCAGATGATGGCTAACGTCAGATAGGACAACCACTAGCCAGAAACACTGCGATCGGAATCACACATGAGGCTAAGATCAATTGGAATCACACATGAGACTAAGATCAGTCGGAATCACACGGGCGACTAATGGCAAACATGATTGGAAAGGTCAAGTGGGATCCACGACAAGCGATTGATTGGGCAGAGACAAATGAAACCCAGAAGGGCAACCAGAAAAGCAACTGGATGGCAGAAGCGAATGTAAGTAGACATAAGGCATCGTTAGAATATTCGCTAGATTATGATAAGGTACCTTAGTTTAGAACGCTATAGCAAACTACCGTAGGTGAACTTACCGCGTAATCATGAACGACCGACAAATGTCAGGACTGAGTGCAGCGTCCTGCAAAGGGCCCACATCTAACTAACTAGCTAACTATAATAGCGGTCTAAACAAGGAAGCGTTGACAAACTACTGAGCGTTAACCCGCTAAAGGGATCACGACCCGGCAAGGGTCAGGATTGAATGCGACGTCCTGCGAATGACCTATATCTAAATGGCTGAAATAGAGTGATGGGAGTCATATTAATCGGTTAGATAAGCAGAGTGCAGATAAACTATATATGTACATGTAAACTAAGTAATTAGACTAAAAGATTAATGATAACTAGGCGGGTCAACACGGCATGTAAATACGAAAAGATGGCAGTATTGCAAGAATATAAACACGGCGACCAAACACAGCAGACGGCAGAAGAAGATAGCAAGGCACTCGCGATCACTAGGTCGACCAGACAATAAGGACAGGTGAGATCGTTGGCCAGAGACGGGGCGGGCACAGGAAGGAATGTTGTCTTTTGTTCGCTGGACAGAGGCGAGCGGGGTCACATTGCTGTTGTTGTGTAGTTGAGTTGGCCTGGCGTGGTACAGGCAGCGGGTTCAAATCTTCGGGTAAATGGTTAAATACTTTTAGGGTTATGTTGGCTGTAGGCGGCGCGTCGGGAAATAGGCGATAATAATGTTAGTTAAATATATATAGACGATAAATTACTGTGTTTAAAATACGGTTCTTAATTTATGCTATGGCTAAGATATACTAATACTAGTATAGATAAAGAAGCGATAGATGTTAAGGACTTTGTAGGTAGTGAAAGACTAAGGTTTATTATTACATAAAACTCACGGGTATTGTTTTATAATGTTTCAGGCATTGCCTGGGTAAACTGGAGTTGCCTAGACATACCGGGCATAGCTGAATAAACAGTTACCCGCTGAACAAGTTGGATGGGAGCGAATTAAATCCCTGGGTATATGGATTGATGGATCAATCTATGGATCAATGGGTATTCGGACTAAGTAAATGGGCCACTTATAGGCCTGCAGAACGGTTACTGCGAGATAGACAAAAGGCCGGTGGAAATCCTAGCTTTAGTTCTTTACTTGATGCGGTTAGTAGGTGATCATAAGTAGGCATTTCCCTAACATCCGGTTGCATAGGCTGTTACTATTATCTACCTTCCCCTTGTGACGTCATGCAGCTATTGTGTTGTTATTGGAGTCGATTATGCACAGATGTGTCTGTGATGCATGTAGTGATTACTCTATGCGATTATGTTGTAGATTGTCACTCTGTTACTGTTCAAAAGGAAATAAATATATGTTTGAGTTGCCTTTTATTTCGACTTGTCAGTCTGAGATTGTGTAGATTAGAGTAGTTTAGAGACATTGTGAGGTGGGCTGTACATCTCTCCTATAACCTGATAACATACACCACGAGATATTGATGAGACACGAACCTAAATCTGTCGTGTCCCTTACTCTCATCCTCTTTCTCCTTCTCTCTCTCTCTCTCTCTCTCTCTCTCTCTCTCTCACCCTCTTTCCTTATTATCAAAGATTGGCGTTGTAGGCAGAGTTCGACTGAGGAACGAACTTTTAGGCTTCACACTATTTATATCATTTCCCTCATTATTTTCTTTCTCTTCTCTCTCTCCTCCCTCCCTCATCTCTCTTCTTCCTCTTCTTTTCTCGCTGTCACAAAATGGCGTCGTCTGGTAGTATCTGTTTCCAGAATTTTCTGGGACCTTCCAGCTTAGTCCGGGAGCGCCCAGGAGATTCCATGTGAACTTTGTCTCTGTGGTGTCAGGTTATACTATATAGTAAGATCGTATACATAGATTTGTCGCTTACAGTCAGTAGTTCGTGATTGCCTGCTCGATAGTTGTCTTAGTACGTGTTCCTTTACTAGGCTACTTATCTCATAGCTGGTTGGTAAATTGTCTAACTGTCTGTCGGCGAGGTTTCTACTAAGTCTGTTCAGTTAGAAACTCTTGTGTAAAGTACACCGGCCAAACCACCTTGCTACAAGAATACAGGAAAACCCAACTTACAACAACAAAATACACAGGGATAGCCAACTCAGAAGGAGAGTCAGCGCAGCGGAATCTGTCCGAATATGAGCTCAGACAACAGCTGAGCTGAGCAAGTCAACGTAATGGTGGCCTTATCATGTCTTCGTTAAAGGACCAAGGCCTAATGTCAGAGCACGTTAAAGACTAACTCACCGATTGAAGAGTATCAGAATAAAATACTCCACCATTATACAAATGAAAATACAATGGAATTATACAATTATACAATGGAAAATGATTTTCACATACCGCCTGAGTTTACTGGAGGGCAATGACTGGAATAATTTTGGAAACAGAAAGTTCAAGGACCAGTAATGTTTTTATTATTCAGAAGTTGAGCGGGAGTGCATTGCTGAATAGCCGCACCTGCTATTGTTGACTAGCAGTTTCTCAGGGAGAGGAGTGTCAGATGTAATGTACACTTTGGGTTCAAGCTGTCAGATGGACAATAGTGAATTTTGGAGGCAGCAGAATTTATGGGTACAAGACGGCATTGGAAGTGACCTTGGCTGTCAGAAGAGAACGCCACTCTCCGAATTTATGGTAGCGGGAAAAAGTATATGAACTCAGGATCATGGACCCGATCATGAACTCGAGAAACAATGTAGATTTGGGTTAATGATATGCATATTAAGCAGGGTACGCGAGGTACTGATTGGATGACCTTAGCGACATGAGAGAGAGCATGATCACGTGATTCCAGAAAGGCGCCAACTCAAGAGGTGATATATACTTTGGATCCAGTCAGTTTAGACAGTGTGGAACGAGCAAGAGTGCGGTAGCAACAGGGCCGAGGGCTGGGCTGTCGCCCAGCCCAGGAGGGATGAGTTTGGAACTTCGGCGATGGTGATGTCCATATCCCAGGCTGTTTAGTGTCCAGGAAGATGGAGAGGCAGTATTAAAGACGGAAAAGATGCACATATCACAATTTCGTCTGGACTGCAGAAGAAAAGCAGGATGGTCAAGGATCTGTGAACCATTTAGTCCAGGCAGATAAACCTGATGGAGTGGAACGCTAATTCCGAGGATCACAAAATGGCGTGCGAGCCATTTGAGAATGACTGTTGGCTGAGAAGGTCACTCATTGGTTGCAGATGATGGCTAACGTCAGATAGGACAACCACTAGCCAGAAACACTGCGATCGGAATCACACATGAGGCTTAGATCAATTGGAATCACACATGAGACTAAGTTCAGTCGGAATCACACGGGCGACTAATGGCAAACATGATTGGAAAGGTCAAGTGGGATCCACGACAAGCGATTGATTGGGCAGAGACAAATGAAACCCAGAAGGGTAACCAGAAAAGCAACCGGATGGCAGAAGCGAATGTAAGTAGACATAAGGCATCGTTAGAATAGTCGCTAGATTATGATAAGGTACCTTAGTTTAGAACGTTATAGCAAACTGCCATAGGTGAACTTAACGCGTAATCATGAACGACCGACAAATGTCAGGACTGAGTGCAGCGTCCTGCAAAGGGCCCACATCTAACTAACTAGCTAACTATAATAGCGGTCTAAACAAGGAAGCGTTGACAAACTACTGAGCGTTAACCCGCTAAAGGGATCACGACCCGGCAAGGGTCAGGATTGAATGCGACGTCCTGTGAATGACCTATATCTAAATGGCTGAAATAGAGTGATGGGAGTCATATTAATCGGTTAGATAAGCAGAGTGCAGATAAACTATATATGTACATGTAAACTAAGTAATTAGACTAAAAGATCAATGATAACTAGGCGGGTCAACACGGCATGTAAATACGAAAAGATGGCAGTATTGCAAGACTATAAACACGGCGACCAAACACAGCAGACGGCAGAAGAAGATAGCAAGGCACTCGCGATCACTAGGTCGACCAGACAATAAGGACAGGTGAGATCGTTGGCCAGAGACGGGGCGGGCACAGGAAGGAATGTTGTCTTTTGTTCGCTGGACAGAGGCGAGCGGGGTCACATTGCTGTTGTTGTGTAGTTGAGTTGGCCTGGCGTGGTACAGGCAGCGGGTTCAAATCTTCGGGTAAATGGTTAAATACTTTTAGGGTTATGTTGGCTGTAGGCGGCGCGTCGGGAAATAGGCGATAATAATGTTAGTTAAATATATATAGACGATAAATTACTGTGTTTAAAATACGGTTCTTAATTTATGCTATGGCTAAGATATACTAATACTAGTATAGATAAAGAAGCGATAGATGTTAAGGACTTTGTAGGTAGTGAAAGACTAGGGTTTATTATTACATAAAACTCACGGGTATTGTTTTATAATGTTTCAGGCATTGCCTGGGTAAACTGGAATTGCCTAGACATACCGGGCATAGCTGAATAAACAGTTACCCGCTGAACAAGTTGGATGAGAGCGAATTAAATCCCTGGGTATATGGATTGATTGATCAATCTATGAATCAATGGGTATTCGGACTAAGTAAATGGGCCACTTATAGGCCTGCAGAACGGTTACTGCGAGATAGACAAAAGGCCGGTGGAAATCCTAGCTTTAGTTCTTTACTTGATGTGGTTAGTAGGTGATCATAAGTGGCATTCCCCTAACATCCAGTTGCATAGGCTGTTACATTACGCACCTTCCCCTTGTGACGTCATGCAGCATTGTGTTGTTATTGGAGTCGATTATGCACAGATGTGTCTGTGATGCATGTAGTGATTACTCTATGCGATTATGTTGTAGATTGTCACTCTGTTACTTTTCAAAAGGAAATAAATATATGTTTGAGTTGCCTTTTATTTCGACTTGTCAGTCTGAAATTGTGTAGATTAGAGTAGTTTAGAGACATTGTGACGTGGGCTGTACATCTCTCCTATAACCTGATAACATACACCACGAGATATTGATGGTGCAATAGTATAATTAACTATTGCTCTCACGCGGAGACACGAACCTAAATCTGTCGTATCCCTTACTCTCATCCTCTTTCTCTCTCTCTCTCTCTCTCTCTCTCTCTCTCTCTCTCTCTCTCTCTCTCTCTCTCTCTCTCTCTCACCCTCTTTCCTTATTATCAAAGATAGTGCGTTAAAGGCAGAATTCGACTGAAGAACGAACTTTTAGGCTTCACACTATTTATATAATTTCCTTCATCATTCTTTACTTTCTCTTCTCTCTCTCCTCCCTCCCTCCTCTCTCTTCTTCCTCTTCTTTTCTCGCTGTCACATTATGATAGTGTCCATAGGAATAGTCTATGGAATGCTATGCGGGAATTTGGAATACCAAGGAAGTTAATCAACATGACAAGATTATGCATGGAAGATACTTATAATATAGTAACATATAAAGGCAGGAAGTCAGACCCTTTCCAAGTAACATCTGGCTTGAAGCAGGGTGATGCACTATCGCCGCTACGCTTCAATCTGGCTCTAGAGAAAGTTGTAAGGAGGGTAAAGGAGGAATGTGGTATTGGAGGAACATCCAAGCTGCTTGGTTATGCAGATGATATAGATATTATAAGGGAAAATGAACAACAGACATTGGAAATATTGACTCACTTAAAGGAAAAAGCCCAACAGATGGGGCTGATTATCAACCGAGATAAGACAGAATATATGGTAATGTCAAGAGAAGGAATGGCTAAAAACTCTGGCTACATACAAATAGATAATATGACCATTAAAAGAACGGAAACATACAAATACCTGGGTACAATCCTCAACTGCTCCAACATCATAAGGGAAGAAATACAAACTAGAATCAATTCTGGAAATAAGATATACTTTGCACTACAACATCTACTAAAAATCAAAGGCGCTATCTCGTAACACCAAGATCACAATATACAAAACACTGATCAGACCAGTTGTGCTGTATGGCTCTGAAACCTGGAGTACAACGAAAGGAGACGAAGCCTTGCTACAAACCTTTGAGAACAAAATTTTAAAACGCATCTTTGGACCCATTAGGGATACACAAAGTGGAGAATGGAAAAGAAGAAGTAACAAAGACATTTATGATATGTTTAAGTCCCCGCTAATCACTGGTATCATGAAGGCTAATAGACTACAATGGCTGGGGCATATAGAAAGAATGGAAGATAATAGGGAAACAAAACTCGCTTACACTCAGGAAATAAATACCGTAGACCCCGAGGTAGACCAAGAAGACGGTGGAGAGATAATACATGTACAGAACTACAAGCACTTGGAATCAACGACTGGCAAGAGAAGGTCAACCAGAGAGACGAATGGAGAGAGATTGTGTCTACAGCGAAGTATCTCAATGGCTCGGAACGCTGAAGAAGAAGAAGATATATATAAAATGTTTGCATATCCTTTAAGGACATCACTGTCAACATCAGCATCTTTCAGCTGATTTCTGATTTTTTGGCAAGATTACGCTCAGTAGTTTGCCATTGCTTTCTGAGCGACCGGCTCACATACCCAGTAAGGTACCGACGCGTTTAGAACCGCTACCAATTCTCGACGTCGTCAGAGAGAGAGAGAGAGAGAGAGAGAGAGAGAGAGAGAGAGAGAGAGAGAGGGAGATAGAGAGAAAAAGATGCAGATGGTAAGATAGAGCAAGAAAGGGAGAGAAAGATAGACAGAGAGAGAATTAGAGAGAAAGAAGAGAGAGAGAGAGAGAGAGAGAGAGAGAGAGAGAGAGAGAGAGAGAGAGAGATGATGATGATGTTCATAGCAATGGAGAAGTTAAACAATATCAAGAACCTTTAGCACACATGTGTCAAACTCCTGGCCCGCGGGCCATACCAGAACCGACGTACAATCATATCAGACCCGAGAGGCCTCAACCGACGTACAAATATATCCCGCCCGAGAGAGGATTTTAGGCAAATGTATTTGTTAATGGCCACGATATAAAGTGCAAATTAAATTCCCTAATTAGCAGCCTTGCCGAATGATAAGCTACTTGAGAGCGTTCTCGCTTCGATCAGAATAAGCGAAAATAAAAGTTGTGGCTAACCTGATATCAATCAAGCTTATGTCGGTAGATGCACAATCTTTTATTAAAAATCAAAGCTAGCCTTTAAAATGACCAAGAGAAAAGCTGATTCTGAAAACAGAGCTTTTCAAAGCCGCTGGGAGGCTGAATATATGTTTACTGATATTGGCGGCAAATATGTGTCTAATTTGTGGAGATAATGTGGTTGTGATCAAAGAATATAATCTGAGACGGCACTACGAGACTAAACACTAAGACAAGTTAAACAGCCTGAATGCAGAGCAGAAGCTACAGAAGGTAAAAGAAATTAAGGGGAATCTAACTTCAGAGCAGATGTTTTTCACCAAAGCAAAATCACAAACTGAGGTTGATGTGAAAGCAAGTTTTATTGTGGCGGAGGAGATCACAAAATCAGGCCGACCATTTACAGAAGGAGAGTTTCTGAAACGCTGCATGATGAAAGTGTGTGACGTCTTGTGTTCAGACAAAAAGCAGATGTTTGCAAAGGTAAACCTTAGCAGAAATACTGTTATTGATCGGGTTTGTGAGATGGCCACTGATGTGAAAACACAGCTGATCGAAAAAGGCAAGACTTTGTTGCATTCTCCCTTGCTGTCGATAAAAGTAGTGACACGACTGACACTGCACAGCTCGCCATCTTCATCCGTGGAGTGGACTCCAGTTTGAATGTTACAGAAGATATATTGAACATGAAATCCATGCATGGGACAACGACAGAAAAAGTCATTTTTGACAACGTATATCAAAGTCTAATCAACAAGAACCTGCCTTGGGACAAACTCGTTGGACTGACAACAGATGGAGCTCCGGCGATGTCTGGCGAAAAAAGAGGACTGGTTGGAAGGATGCGGTTAAAGATGCGGGAGAACTGTACTGGTGAATTGATAGCATATCACATGCATCATACACCAAGGATCGCTGTGTGGTAATGTTCTCAACTTGGAAGATGTAATGAGCATTGTAACACAAACTGTCAACTTTATAAGAGCCAAAGGTTTAGATTACCACCAATTTCAGCTTTTTTGCAGGAAATAGAGTCAGCGTTCGGCGACATGCCTTATCATACAGAGATGCGGTGGCTAAGTCGGAGAAAAGTTCTCAGGAGATTTTTCTAGCTGATCGAGGAAATCTGTCAATTCATGGACAGTAAAGGAAAAGATTCACAGTTTTTCGGGATAAAAAGTGGAAATGTGAGTTGGCGTTTCTGTCTGATATAACCACTCATCTCACGACTTGAACCTGCAGCTCCAGGACTGGATCACTTTATCACTGATATGCATGATGCAGTGAAGGCATTTCAAGTGAAGCTGCGCTTATGGGAGACACAAATGCACCAATGCAACCTGTCTCACTTTTCTTGTTGCCAGGCAATGTTAAACCAAGTCAACGCTATGGTGTTTCCCAATGCACACTTTGCTGAAAATCTTAGCTTACTTCGCGCCGAGTTCGCACGGCGCTTTAGTGACTTTAAAACACAGAAAAGTAATTTCGAGCTGTTTCGTAATCCATTTGCCATAGATATGGAAACTGCACCTGTAAATTTGCAGATGGAGTTAATAGAGCTGCAGTGTAATGGGACACTAAAGGCAAAGTACGACACTGTGGGGTCTGCACAGTTCACTCGTTTCATTCCTGAAGAGATGTCCTGGCTTCATCTACATGCGGCTGGAACCTTGAGCATGTTTGGTATCACATCATGAGAATCTCGATGACACAAAACATTACTCCCAACATAAACGAACTTGTAGCCAAGAAAAGATGCCAAACATCGTGCTCTGACAAATTGACATAAGAGTGCAAATGTGTATACCAATGATTTTTTTTTATTATTAAAACATTTTATATTTTAATTTATTTCAATGCTTAAAAAGTTCAATTTTCGGCTTATTGAATGTTTATCTTGTTCGGCCCGCAACCTTAGTGTGATTTGAGTTTTGCCACGCTGAGCGATTGAGTTTGACACCCCTGCTTTAGCACAAAACCACAACACGGGTTCAAGTAAAATGGTAACATACCTGAGAACATGAATCTTTGATGTGGCAACATACGGACTTTGTCATGAGCAATTTCACAATCACTATCAAAGAAGAAAACGGCAGCCTTTGAGCTTAAATGATAAAGAACAGTTCATAGAATATAATGGACGAAGAAACATGCTTCCGCTATTCATCCATCCTCCTCCTTCTTCTTCTCCTCCTTCTCCTCCTCCTCCTCCCCCCTCCTCTAACATTGCCTTGCACCTCTTTTTTTTAAGACCACTAAAGAAACTATGGCTCGAAACGAATGGTTTTTCCAAACCCTCTCTATGCAGGTTCAAGCTTTGTTGCATGTGGATTGATTGTTTCTTGCGGTGAGAAGTAGCCTGTCTCGGACCGACCATCATTGGTGGCATATAGGCCATGTGCAGGGCGTCTAAATTGTTACATATCTTTACTTCCACTTCTGGGATCCCGGTAACACAAAGTCGGATCCAGAATGTCCATCTTCCTCACTGTGAATAGAACCCAGTCTCCATGTGTTCACAGCGAGCGAACAAAATAAAAAAAAGTCGATCTTCTTATCTATTCACCTTATTTTTGTATGTGTTTTAACTCTAACTTAACATTTGAACGCATCAGTTCATATATTTTTAAGTTTCTGTGCAGCTTGTTTGGTCGCGCTAGGTTTCACATTTGATAAACTTTGTGATATCGCTGTGCACATCAGTGACTCCATCACTTGTAAAAACCTTCTTGCTTGTTGTCGATGTTATATATTAACTTGCATTAGTGTTTGCTCAAGTACACTGTGACAACTCAATGTTGAGTGGAAGTTCATTTTTGCAGTCAAGGATGGTTTCAGTTGTTTCTGAATTTACGTATCTCCAAGATCAATGTTTTGATGTCTGTTGTACTTGGATAAATGCTGAACTCGGATGAGGGTTGTACTCGGGTCTTCGTTGAGGAGAAAAGTGCAGGTGGCTTGGTGGATAAAGCTGTTGTTGGGATATGATATGTTTGAGCTTGTTATATTCTTTTTGACTATGTTATAAGAAGGCAAAAACTAGACCATGTTGTGACAAATGGAAAGATTTGCGGAAAGAGAGATAGAGGAAGACAGCGGTAGAAGATTCTTGACGGTCTTGTGTCATGGCACGGAAGGGAGTCAACACACGAATTGATCCATGACGTTGGAGATGAGAATTTTCAGAGAAGCATGATCGTCCACTCCAGCTGGCAAGGCACTCGATGATGATGATAGCGAAATATGCTTTTTCTTGTTGTAGTTTATACATATCAGGAAGAGAGTAGTGAAATTATATATAGAATCTCTTTTACCCCATGAAAGTCAATCATGGATGGCGAATGAATACATTAGGAAAACCTTGGAAGCAACGGAGATATGCTTCCTGGTACGAATGTTGGGAATGCCCTGGACTGCCAGAGTAACTAACATCAATTGCTTGAAAAGGGCTAAAAAGAATATAGAATTATATAAACTATAAGAAAGGGACACCTCTGAAGTCGGAGTGGGTTCACTTGATGGCGAGGGACACTGGTAATAGGGAAAGGTAGTCCACACGCAAAATTCAGTCCAATGCTACTAGCATGTATTTTTTCACTAGTTACAAGTATGAACTAGACTCGAGTTCAGAAAGAGCGAGCGCAAAAAAGGGAGAGGGAGGGAGAGAGAGAGAGAGAGAGAGAGAGAGAGAGAGAGAGAGAGAGAGAGAGAGAGAGAGAGAGAGAGAGAGAGAAGCGAAAAGAATTCTTTTGTCATGTAATGAGATGAGAAGCATTGAAAAACAGAGAGGCGACTAGAAAGATCAGTGGTGAAAGAGGCAGAAGCAGATCTAGAGGGGTGGCCACTCTTTCCCTCCCGTAGCGAACGTTAAAAAGGACATTGAACCTTCACCCAACCGTGATTACCCCATTGTTAGCGCAACGTCCTACCCATTACACAAACGCGCCCGCTGTCTGAAGCCATGAGGGCCTTTTCGTGGTCGCGTTGTCCAGTGGTATCGAGCCCCACCCCTCTTTCTCTTTGCCACCATTGAACAGAAAGCTATTTACCAGAGACACCGCTCCATCAATATCCCGACTATATCAATATCCATATTGAGGTGGATGGGCCTTAGGTTCTTACCAGAATACGATCAGCGTTGCCAGTAGTGGGTTGTGCTCAATATTTAAATATCCCGACTGTCCATTGTCGTTATGCAAACAATGACAAGCATTTCAACTGAAAACTAAATCGGAAAGCGAAAGTCAACCGACCTTTTGTTTGTCCTTTGTTGAGATCTTTTTGAGTATCCACAGCGTGTTTCTAACGACGTCTATTCTTGTTGTTAGGATGGCGTGACTGTGGCGAAAGTTGAGTGTAGGTTATGAGGGAGGGATGAGTGCTTAGTTCTGTGTGTTTCTTTGTGATGCGTGATGCTGTTGTTTGGTCTTGAATTGTATTGTAGGGAAGTATGGTAAAGAAAGTTACGCCCCAAGGCACTTACTGCGGCTTTTGGTGTGTCTTCTGTTATGGTTTATGACGTAATTTGAAGTGAATGGCGTGAGAATAACGAGGCAAAGACGGCACTTGTAAATAGGAACAATATTTAAGTACTGGGTAGTGTACATACCGTCCGTCCGTCCGTCAGTCCGTCCATGCGTCTGTGAGCGTGCGTACATGCGTGCGTGCCTGCGTGTGTATGTGTGAATATATGGAGGAATGTATGTACGTGCGAATGTATTGACAAATGGATGGATGGATGGATGGATGGATGAATGGATGGATGGATGGATGGATGGATGGATGGATGGATGGATGGATGGATGGATGGATGGATGGATGGATGGATGGATGTATGGATGGATGTATGTATGAATGTACGGGTACAAGCACACATTTTAAGAAACATTTTGAAATGACAGCAGTTGAAACTCTTCTCTAACCAAAGACGTCCCTGTGTGTTTCAATTATTCGGTCTTACTGCTCCAAGGGGAGCCTTGAATCTGGATATTTAGATGAATCCAGTGGCAGAAATGGTCACCATTCATGGCTAATTCCGTCCTGTGTGACAAGCCACACGAAGAAAGGATTCACAATGAAATAGAAATACCATTGGCAACAGAACAATGTAAAATAATAGGTCCTTTCTGTTGCCTTCAAGCGTATTGGGTATCCGACATACGTTCATAAATTATTCTACGCTATTTGTGTGATTTCATCAGGCTCGTATAGGCCGCTTTGCTTCCCCGAACATTTCCCAGTACCAATTTTAGACCGGGTTAACTTGAAGACCATGTCAATTAAAAACGAAAAACTGTCGTAATGATGTGCTTTCACACACATAAACGCCAAGTCAGCAGGCCAGCGTGCTGACCTCTGACCCGCCGCAACTGACAAAGATTGTAAAATAACATGCTGTATACAAGTATATGGTGCTAATCTCTGTAATGAAACTTCTGTAAAAGCGTCTTCTAGTGGACTCAGCCATATCTCCACCTTTAATATTGAGACTCAGGGAATTTTCACAGCGAAATGGTTAAGCCGAATGCGACCGACTCTCATATGTATGCCTGTGGAAGGCGGACCGCTTCCAAATTTCCCGAAGTTGT
>JACEFZ010003397.1:0-12500 GCA_014155875.1 Cepaea nemoralis | reverse complement strand
TCTCTCTCTCTCTCTCTCTCTCTCTCTCTCTCTCTCTCTCTCTCTCTCTTTCTCTTTCTCTCTTTCTCTCTCTCTCTCTCTCTCTCTCTCTCTCTCTCTCTCTCTCTCTCTCTATATATATATATATATATATATATATATATATATATATATATATATATATATATATATATATATATATAAGTTGTTAATATAGTAGCAGACATATTGTAGTATACATCACATTTTAGGGGGTTGCATGGGAAAAACTTATGTATATAAGCCCTTGGCCGATATGGTATGTCGCTTGAGACGATTAATCATCCCATGGCATTTAATCAGTTAAGTGTCCCAGACAATGTTGTAGATCATTCTAAGTTAGAGAAAGTACAGGGTCCTTCCGCACATTTTAAAGCCCGCTGGATAAATTGTGCTAAACCCGTAATTTTAAATGTATACCATAAACCCATAATTTTATATGTATACCATAAACCTATAATTTTATATGTATACCATAAACCCATAATTTCATATGTGTACAATAAACCTATAATTTTATATGTATACCATAAACCTATAATTTTATATGTATACCATAAACCCATAATTGTATATGTGTACAATAAACCTATAATTTTATATGTATACCATAAACCTATAATTTTATATGTATACCATAAACCCATATGTACCCATAATTTTATATGTATAACCGAGCGACTGCGTGGTCCCGGGGTATGGTGTCCGCCTCGAGTGCTGGAGGTCCCGGGTTCATTCCCCGGCGAGGCCCGGGATTTTTTCACGTGGACTTCTAGTAATAAAATTTCCCGTGGTCTCTGTGTAATGAGGTCGGACGCCCGTGTGTATTGTTGTGCACGTAAAAAATCCCTTGGCAGTTGGAAATCGAAAACGTGTAGCTTAACGGCGCTGCCTGGGCAAAATTTCGAGATTAAAAATCTACCCAAAGTATGTCAGAATCCTCGCCGGTGCTACGGAGTTCGTGCACTGAGCTGAGTTTCTCCAGACTCAGGTTTGAATTAGGAGTAGAACGGAGCACTTATGGTTTACACCCGTGTTGCATGATGTTGATCCATCGACTAAACTAAACTAACCATAATTGTATAGCTCAGTCGTGACACGCCGTGGGTGACGAAAGAAATAACCCACTAGTAGAAACGCGATGTTGTTATTTGAAGTGTTACAACTACCGCATTTTGTAGTCTGGAGTGCATGGAGGATTTCTTTGGGAGGCTCCGTGGCGAGGTGGTGAAGCCGTTTGACTCGGGCTCCGAAGGTTGTGGACTCGATTCCGGGCCGCGTCCTTCGGTTCACGAGTGAAATTTTTCGGAGACTCCCGTGGATCGTCGCTAGAGCTACAGAGTTCGTGCTTTGTGCGACGCTTTCCGCGCTGCGGAAAGAGACCGAGCCATATGGGATAAAACCGGTGCAATGAAGTCGACCCTGTCGACTTTTAAGCTTTTTATTTTTAACTTTTAAGCATGGAGGATTGTTTTCCTTTTGCGCTCTCTCACTTTGAACTCAATCGTAGTCCATACATACTATTTATAGTAGTGATGGACTGAATTTTGCGTGAGGATTAGCTTTCACTATTAACAGTGTCCCTCGCCATCAGGCGAACCCACTTCGGCTTCAGAGGTACTTGTAATTAACGTCCACAAGTCAAGGACGACAGGTCAACATTTTAGTCCCAACTGTCCGGTGTAAGGGTTGAACCGCTTACCTCGGCATCAGCACACCGGATGTTTAAGAACACGCGTTCTTATCCATTCAGCCATACTGATCTGCGCATTGAGAATTAAGTGCTCAGTCTTTCCTTCCCGTAGCGAATGACGAGATCTGTCAAGGAACCCATGTCCAATTCCGGGCACGTCATAGTTAACCTAACGTCTTAACCGTTACACCGGGCGACAGCGGTAGATCTGTATACTGTTCAACAAAATCATTTCGTGGAAATTACTTCAGTTTAAACAATGAGGATCTCAGTGGTGAAGCGGTTAAGAAGCCTGCCTGGCGATTCAAAGGTTGTGGGTTCGATCCCGGACTCCGCCATGTCAGTTCACGAGGACAATTTTCTTAGAGACTCCTAGGAGTCGTCGCTGGAGCTACGGAGTTGATGCTCTGAGCTATGCTCTTTCCAGTCCGCATAATCAAGTCGAACCCCGTGCCTTTAAATCCTTAAACAACTTTAATCTTCAACTCATCATCATCAAGTGCCTTGCCAGCTGGCGTAGGCGTTCATGGCTCTCCACAGATCTCGGTCTTTGGTATTCTGGATCAACTTTGCTGATGATATTCCTCCATGCCACCGTTTCAATCCATCCAGCATAATTTCTCTTGGTCTGCCTCTGCCTCTCTTCCCCTCGATCTTTCCAGTTGTCACGATGTTCTCCAATGTCTCTCTCCTTGTCACATGATCAAATAAAGCTATTTGTCTCTGTCTTATTGTTATATATAATGTTCTAGTTACATTAACCCCTTTCAGACAGCCGTTGTTAGTTACTCTGGCAGTCCAAGGAATTCGCAATATTCGTTTCAGGAACCCCATCTCTGTCTTGTCTCAGGAACCACATCAACTATAATTACGATCGTAAAAAGACACAGAAACGACCACCAAACATGCGAACATTCTACAGTCGTGTAGGAATTAACTTCTTCATGGATGCACAAAACAAAACAGAAATAAGTTCCGCGGCGAAACCTTACTATGGGTTATAAAATGTCAAAACTCGCACATTTTGTAGGTATGACGCATGGAGGAATTGGTGGTCAATCTTCCCCTCTCTTAGCTGACCACAAACCCTCGTCGATCCCCGCATCCGACCACTTCATGACATTATCAGCAGCGATTACATTAGCGCGCTCGCCTCAGGGATAAACAGTAGCTTGAAATTGCGAATTGTCACATTCTATACACACCAAACACGGCTCTATAGAACACAATAAGGGACAATGAACATGCATTTAGAAAAGCAATGAAGACTGTTTGTGTACGGATACAAAAGAATGGGCTGTATTTTAGGGAAACAAAACAAGCTAACGAAGGGGCCTTGACACGCTGAGAATGAAAAGAGCGTTTTAATTGAAGAAATAAAGAGAGAGACAAATGACATATTTTATTGACAATGAAAGACGTGACATTGCGATTATTGCTTGGTTGGTTGTCAAATCTTCTCAAAGAATGCGAGTTTTAACTCTTAAGTCTGGTTGATGTGTTGGCATTTCGGTATTCTAGGACCTGTCAAGGGCCTGCATCTATTGAAGTGGGACTGATGTACAGAGTTGTCTTCCGATCTGGTGCCCAGAGTTACGTATCTACGGTCAATCTTCTTGCCTGTTAAAGTCCTGTTTAAAACCGTGTATGTAAAGCATCTTTTATTTACCTTGAACAATCGAAAGTCTCGAATATAATATAAGAACCATATGAGGGTATTGAGTTGCAGACACCTCAGTCCCTTCTTCAGGTCTAGAAAGTAGCGGGGTGTGCAAGACCGGGGCTGTAACTGTACATCTGCTGGGAGGCAGAGAATTGGCAGCGGGTCGCACTGAGTTTGAAGTGCAACAACTGATTCAGAGTAACACACATCAAGGTGACATAGTTATCTACACCGATGGGTCAATTGTGAGGAACAGGCGTAGTGGTTGAGGTTGTATGTCAAAGGTTAATGGACGAGTCTTGAAAAAGGAGAGTCTGGCATATGAGACTACGACCGCCAGCATGAGAATGAAGGTGGAAGCAGTAACAGCGACATTCCGTTGGTTAGGGGAGACCACACTGTATTCATTATGGACTCAAGGAGTATGCTTAGTAAGATGGAAAAAGGAATGTTTCGTGTGGAAAGGCTATCATCGCTTTAGAGGTCACAGATTGTGAGAATTGTATGGATATTTTAGGGTTACGGTTATGGTTAGTGTTAGACGATTAATAGGAGGAGATAATACGCTTAGCTGCAGTTATAAACATAGTTAAAATATTAATAAAATTAGTGAAAATGCCTTAAATCTGCGTTTTTATCTGTGTTTTAGACTTATTTATGCCTTAATGTAGTCATAGAGAGTCTTCTCCGTTATTATATGTTGTGTTTTGCGTATGCATTTGTTAGCTGATGAAGGCTAGCGCCGCAAAGTTCTTGTATTGTTCGTAATTCTGTTCTGTAAAGCTGCATTACTTTGTGTTATTTTCCATAATTTATGTTAGTTCGTGTTATCTCTAAGGTCTGGGGGTTGTGTGGTCTCGAGGTATAGTGTCCGCCTCGAGTGCTGGAGGTCCCGGGTTCAAGCCCTGGTGAGGGCCAGGATTTTTTCACGTGGACTTCTAGTAACAAAATTCCCCCTGGTCTCTGGGTAGTGAGATCGCACGCCGGTTTGTATTGTTGCGCACGTAAAAACTCCCTTGGCAGTTGGAAATCGAAAAAGAGTAGCCTAACGGCGCTGCCCGGGAAAAATTTCGAGTTAAAAATCTACCCAAAGTATTTCAGGATCCTCGCCGGTGCTACAGAGTTCGTGAACTGGGCTGAGATTCTCCGGACTCAGGTTTGAGTTAGGAGTAGAACGGGGCACTTATGGTTTACACCCGTGTGCCGTGATGTTGATCCGTCGACTAAACTAAACTTAACATCTCTAAAGTCAGGCCTTGCACAGTCCAAGTTAGACCCTGAAGGTATATCTTATGCAAAGTTATACTGGACCAGCACTGAATCAACTAATTCAGTCGCCGTATGGGACCTCATGTAGTTTCCGCGTCGCTGACACTATTCTGGGAGAAAGTAGCCCCTAACGTGTCACAGTGTGCGCTAATTACTCGCGAGATTCCCCAACGCCCACCACGCATGTCTGCCAACTAATTCACCTTCCTGCGCGCCAATTTATCACCCCAGAAACATAGGTCTGTTGTTGAGTGACACCCCAGTGAAGGCGAAGGACGAAGCTGGCAGTTTGAGTGTGTGGATTACGGATGTGATATCGGGCCTGTTTGTTTGACTTGTGCATGTAAGTGTTCCTATATTTTAATTTTAGGTAAAATCCGTCCTTTTATATAGCTCATCAAGTTAAAGGCAGTGAATGCCCTTTACATGACGTCGAAATCAACCTCTGCATTTTTAATTTGTGATTTATTAAGCAACTGTTAAGTTCATTAGTTTGCCATTACAAGCACATCTAAAGTCTAAGTTGGTTCACCTGATGGGGAGGGACACTTTAAAAAAAAAATTAGTTGCATGTCCTTCACAGGACGTAGCAGTCAACCCCAGCATTTTAGCTGTACGTGATTCCTGGGCAAGTTTTACGTTCAGTTGTTTGCCATTGCTTTCCGAACGACCGGCTCCTATATCTTTAATAAAACCAACAAACCAGCACGGCTGTGTTTCGAACCCGGGTATACAGGATTACGAGTCGCGTCCGTAACACCTGCGCCACGGAAAAATAGGAAAAGCTAAACCACACGCAAAAATCAGCCCAGTGCACTAAAATAGTAGCACATGTATAGTCTACGCTTGAGTTCAAAGCGAGAGAAGGAAAAAAAATGAATGAATTAATTAAATAGATAAATAGACACATAAATAAACACATAAATAAGTAGATAAATAAACAAGTAAACATATAGAATGGCAAAACATATCAAAAGCAAAAGATCGTTTGCGTCGACCGGCAAGGTGCATGCTGATGATTATATATTTTGCTACCGGTGTTACTGGGAGACCATTTGTTCCAGCAGTTTTATGTTCATCTATTATATTTGTGACAGCATCTCCTTTTATTCCACACATTTATCACTTTAACTCCCCCGTCATTTCGCATCTGTATAAATGTATTGATCACTTTAACTCCATCCTCTTCTTTGCATCAGTATCAATGTATTTAACACTTTAACTCCTTCCTCGTATGCCCATCTATATTACTTTAACTCCTCCCTCATTTTCTTGTCTGTATCAATATATTTATTCCTCTAGCTCATCCGTCATTTTGGCATACGAATGAAGACATTTATCACTTTAACTCCTCCCTCATTTATGTATCTGTATCAATATATTTGCATCTGTATCAGCGTATTTAACACTTTATTTCCGTCCTAACATTTCTGTCTGTATCAAGTCGCTCCTTACTTCATTTCTTTTGTCATTTTTGATCATACAAAGCTAGCGAGATGTTTCCTCAAAGACATTGAAAGACCCACAAGGAAATTGATAGAAACATATAAACAACCAATTGGAGATATCTAAATAGTAATTGGGAAAGTTCTCACCAATATTAGAGATTAGATGAACACATTACCTTTAGCTGTTTGCCACAGTCTTCTTAGTGACCGACGCTCATAAGTCTAAATCAACGCAATGCGAGCTGTTTCCAAATCGCCCGCGGCTGATTTTGAATCCTCCATATGTCTGTGAACTGTAAATTTACGTTGGCTAATCCCTAAGCCACATCTGCCGACTTGTGGATACGTTAGCTAAACTACGTTGCATATCCTTTACAGGGCATCGTAGTAAAACCCAGCATTTCTGGCTATTTGTGATTCCTTGGCAACTCTATGTTCAGTAGTTTGCCATTGATTTCTATACAACCGGCATATATACCATTTTGATTATTTTTCGCTGGACTTGGTGTGCCTTGCCAGTGAGAAGACCTGATCATTCGGGGCCACATCGAATGACGGATGTCAATCGCGGCGACCGGGCAAATTTTGAGCTATAACCTACGATGAGTGACGTTGTGATATTCTAGTGTAAGAATTTGGTTGCGTCTAGCGCAGTGGTTCTCAACCTGTTTTGGTCCGTACCCCCCTTCACCATATTTTCAGAACGTCATTCCCCCCCCCCCCCCTTTTTTCGTATTTCCTACCTAAAAATCCCCCCTCCCCCCCCCCCTTTTTTTTTTACACAGTAATAATGGAAGCTAAATCTAACAAGTCTTGGCGTCCACATAAAACGTGATTTGTGGGTCTACTTACTTTACAAAATGAATTTTAGAAGTCTGAGACGTACAGAACCGTAAAGTATGAAGGGAAAAACAATATCAAGTAATCGGTTCTCGTATTAACGCGATCTTGAAATTTCACCCTGGGGGAGGGGGGAATTCCCCACCGGTTGAGAAACACTGGTCTAGCGTGTACCGCGTGGTCCAGTAGTTACACACTTGCGTCACACGCCAGTGATCCGGTGTTGTTTCCGGGTCCGGTCAAGGATATGCACTGCTGATGAGCTCAAACGAGAGCGAAACTCGAGCCTAGTGCTTCCATATTGACGTTGACAAAGCCTTAGGTCTGTACAGGAATACGATCAGCGTTGCCAGTTGTGGGTTGTGCTCAATCTTTAAATATATACCACCACCACCCTTGCAGCATATTGGTGGAGAAAGGCAGAACCAGGCAGCACAAGCTAAAGGTAAAGACGTTCCAGTATGACAGTACAGGGCAAGATGTGGTGAGCAAAATAAGACGTGACAAGCGCAGAACGTTTCAGGGCAGGAGAAAAAGCTGGGAGCAGCCACCGTGGTGGAGTTTCGAGGTGGAGAAGGCTTGGGTGGATAAGCGTAGTGCTGTAAGGAGATGGCAAAATGCCAAGGAGAACAGAGCTGGTCATCCTAGTCCCTGCATGCACTTAGAAAGAGAGATGCACACAAAAGTAAGCTATTTCAAAAAACTGGTCAAGGTGGTTAAAAGCGAAAAATGGGCAGAGATGTGTCAAAGAGTAAGCACAGACAAGTCACTGAAATTGTTCTGGCGACTACATAAAAGCATGAGTGGGGTAGTCAAGAATAAGAGCATTTCTGACTTCCAAGGTGCTGACCTCATCTGGCAGAGGACTGATGAGGACAAGGGCAAAGCCCTCTTTGAACGCTACCTTGAGCAGAGCAACCAGACAGACATGGGAGGCCGGAATCTGGCCAAGGAGGTCACCTCAGACAGATGCAAGGCCCAGAACACTTCGGATGAAGACACAGTGACAGTGAAAGAAATCAAGGCTGTGCTTCGACGATCAAAAAACAGTGCTCCAGGTCCTGATGGCATAAGATACGACGACATAAATAGGTGTACCGACAATGAGCTAGAGAAACTAGCAGACATGTACAACAACAGTATAGGGAGTGCTAGCATCAAGGAGGAATGGTTACATAGCTATCTGATTCCCTTGACGAAGCCTGACAAAGACCACAAAAAAATTCAGGGATATCGAATTATAACCATGCAGAATACAGTAGGCAAGCTGCTGGAGAAGGTAATTGCCAGGAAAATATCAAGCCAACTAGAGAGGCAAGGTGTTTTCCCACCTACCCTGGGTGGGTACCGTCCAAAAAGAGAAACCTGGACCAATGCAGCAGTCTTTGCCCATGATGTCTATGAAGGTTTCCACTCAGGCACTGAAACTGTTGCTGCAGCGATTGATCTTGAGGACGCATACAACAGAGTACCACTGGATTTTTTAATGTTTCAGCTTCTTGAACTAAACGTAAGTCCATTCCTCCTTAGTTGGATCGCTGCAGCCCTCTTCCAACGGAAAGTAGTTTTTAGATGTGGCAGTTGGACTTCGGAACCAACAACAATATATCCTGGCCTACCACAGGGATCACCATTATCTCCGGTACTGTTCAACGCCTACACAGTGAGAATCACCAGTGAGCAGATCACTGGACCTGGCAGGACATTGTCATATGCCGATGATGTTTTAGTGTATCGTCAGGGTAAGGATAGAGAGGAGGTTGCTGTGGAACTACAAACCGAACTCAATCGCATAAGTACTTGGTGTGATGAAGCTGGGGCAATGGTCAACCCAACAAAGGCAACAGTGACTTGGTTCTCGTTGAATAATCATATTGTCAACAATCCAACACCAACTGTAATGCTGTGTTCAGAGACGGTGGAAAGAACGCAGGCAATGAATTACCTGGGGATACTGGTTTGATCGAAGCCTTGCTTATAATGTGCACATAGACCAGGTGATAACAAAGGCCAAGCGGGGCTTGGCAGCGATGCGGGTGATGGCGGCAGCAAACTGTGAGCAGCGCCATCTATGTCTTCTGTACGAGGGGCTGGTCATGTCTGTTTTGGAGTATGCAATGGCAATCCTGACTCTCAGCCATAAGCAGATAGAAAGGATGGAAAGGATACAGAATGAAGCTATGCGCATTATTCTTGGATGTACAAGAGATACAGCATGCAGGGCGATGCGCTACCTTCTTGATTTTCCAACCATTGAAGAGAGAATGCAAGTTTGCAGGGCACGCGCCTACCTCAGAATTAACGCAAACACACAGCATCCACTGCATAGTGAAATTAGGAAGGTGAAGGGCAGCAGGTTAAAAAGAGGACGGTCGTGGATGGGTCAAGCCGAAGACATTCTTCAACAGGTGTGTTCACTTGAGGACTTAGAACCTGGCGAGGAGTGGGTGCAAGTGCCAACAGACTTCTGCACATCCTTTTCAGTTTGCATCCAACTAGATAGAAAATGCAGACAAGAAAATCCGGCTGCTGTGGAGGCTGAAGTACAAGCGTTGATTTTCGAGAATTCGCTAGACAGTGACGCGGTCATCTACACAGATGGGTCGGTCGTCCGACATGTGAGAAGCTCATGGGCCTTTACAGCTCGGGCCGGAGGGAGAATTGTGAAGGAGGACTCTGGTGCTTTCACTGAAACCACAAGTAGCCTGACCATGGAAGTCATGGCAGTAAGTAAAGCAATAACATGGCTCGAGACACAGACATTCACTAGGGCTTGTTTCCTTAGCGACTCAATGAACATGATCAAGAGGATAGAGGAGGGGTCGATCCGAAGAGAATGGTTGCTGCCTCTGGAGCGGTCTCGGCTGGCAAAGATTAGTTTCATCTTCGTGCCAGGTCATGCGGGAGTACAAGGAAATGAGCGGGCTGACAAGCTCGCAGGTGAGGCTACTGTGGAGGGCGGACGCGCCATGGACCAGGCTGACATTCTGAATGCTCTACGAGAAGTGAGACTTGTGCAAGAACCAAGTGATGACTGTGAATCTACAACAATGGCCAGACTGCGAGAGCAGCAAATTAAAAGAGGGGTGGCCAAACAAGAACACTACGCAGGAAGCCAAAGAAGATTGATAAACCAACACAGAACTGGCGTCGTTAGCCGCTACACGCTGCGGGATTTGCTGAGGAGGGGATCCGAGCACTTATGGACTGAATGGTCCGATGTGCAACGAGGATGATCTGTCGACTAACTAACTAACTAACTTTAAATATATACCATTGTTTTGAAACCAACGCAAGGCGGTCTCTTCCAAATCGCCCGCAGCTGTGTTTTGAACGCGATATGCGGGATTACAAGTTGAATTCCTAACGCCTTCGCTACAGAGATTGCAAAGAAGTTACCTGCATATCCTTTACAGGACATCGCAGTCAACCCCAGCATTTTTTTTACTGTTTGTGATTGTTTGTCAAGTTTATGCTTAGTCCATACGCGATCCCGTATACCGCGTTCAAAACACAGCCGCGAGAGATTTGAAAGCGTCTTGCGCTGGTTTTCATACAATGGTATGAGTGCCGGTCGTTCAGAAATCAATGGCAAACTACTGAGCGTAAACTTGTCAAGAAATTACACATAGGAAAAATAATGCTGTGATTGATTGTGACGTCCTGTAAAGGATATGCAACTTTTCCAGTATCCAGCCTATCCAGACAATATCAATTGTGAACGGTCACTTAAAGAAGAAATTATGAGAGCTATCAAACTCGTGAAGCATGAAAAGTTGCTGGTCCAGATGGAGTCCTAGTAGAAGCTGTTAAAGGCAATACAATAATGTTTCCTTATAGAAGAATGAATACAACAGCGTGGATAGATAGCAAGAGTTATGCAGGTCAAGGGGAAAACCGAGAAGTAAATACCTGGATGGCTTGGCCACGTGGCATGGTCGAGACAGGGACACTGAGTTGATCCATGACTCTGGTGATCGAGTGAGAGGACGAAACATGATCACCCAAGCTTATCGGCATGGCACATGGTGGGTCTCTGGCAGTCCAAGGAATTCGCAAAATTCGTCTTAGGAACCACATCTTTGTTGCTTCCAGGTTCTTCTTATTTTGTTCGTTTAAATTCAAAGATTCACTGCCATACAGCAAAACGGGATATATATATATATATATATATATATATATATATATATATATATATATATATATATATATATATATATATATATATATATATATATTATATATATATATATATATATATATATATATCATTTCAGCACTCTCTTTCTTACATTCAATGATAGTGTCTTATTGCATAAGGTACTTTTCATTTACTGAAATGCAGCTTTTGCTTGCCCTATTCTGCTCTTAATCTCTGATTCAGTGACAAACAAAAATTTGGATCAAACAAAAAAAGGTTTGGATCAAACAAACATGGATGGCGAAAAATGGGAGGTAGGGTTGTGTCACAGTTATGACTTACAAGTTGTTATTATGGTAGGAGACATGTCGTCGAATATATCTCATTAAAGTTGGATTCTTAGGGAAAACTACTGTATTGATATTGTAATTGTGACAACAATTTGCAGTGACAATATTTCCACTATATATCAGCCCATGGCAGATATGGGAAGTCGGCTAAGACTATTAAACATTCCATGGCATTTAATCAGTTAACATCCGGTGTGCCGATGATGGGGTAGCGGGTTCAACCCCTACACTGGTCAGCTGCAGTAAAATGTTGACGTTTCGTCCTTGGCTTGGGGGGGGGGGGGGAAGGGAGGCGTAAATTACAAGCACATATGAAGTCGGAGTGGAATCGCCTGATGGCGAGGGATACTGGTAATAGGGAAAGCTAACCCACACGCAAAAAACCAGGCCAATGCACTCCCTAGTACAGTGGTTCCCAACCGGTGGGGAATACCCCCCCCCCCCGGGGAATTTTAGTTTTCCACGGGGGTGGGGGTGGGGGGGGGGGGGGGGAATGAAGACCATTTCAAGAACCGATTACTTGATATTGTTTTCCCCTTCATACTTTACAGTTATGAACGTCTCATCCTTCTAAACTTCATTTTATAAAGTAAGTAGACCCACAAATCATGTTTTATGTGGAAGTCTAGACTTGTTTTAGTATTAGCTATTACATTTACTTTCCATTTTTACGTATACTGTGTAGGGGTGGGGGATTTTTAGATAGGAAATATGAAGGGTGGGGGGGGGGGTGACGTTCTGAAGATATGGTGAAGGAGGGCACGGGCCAAATTTTTGATAGGAAGGGGGGGGGGGATGACGTTCTGAAAATATGGTGAAGGGGGACACGGGCCAAAAAAGGTTGAGAACCACTGCCCTAGTAGCAACACGTGTAAGGACTACGCTTGAGTTCAAAGCGAGACCAAAAAAAACATGACTCCCTTCTAGGGTTTGATATGCTGTTGCGTAGTGACTAGCCTGCCGGTTCAGTGGTCTTGGTCTTCGAATCCTTATCGGCGCGGATTGTAAACATTGGGATCCCAGATCGACCTATCCTAACATAGTTACCATGAATTGTCGTGAGAAGTAAATACGCCAT
>JACEFZ010003396.1:50000-53992 GCA_014155875.1 Cepaea nemoralis | reverse complement strand
ATATAAGAATTTAACAGGTAAAGAATCAAAATGTAACCCTATCTGACGCCCTATTATATATCAAATCCAATCTGTTGTATCATCACATATTCTCACTGCTGCTTCTTGTTCTCTGAAGGGTGTTTTTATTATATGTATTTTTGTAATGGGAAATCCATTTCCGTCAATACGGTCCATAGGTCCTCGTACCAAACACTATACAATTCGTCTGAGCAATTTATAGACCTTGTTGCATATCCTTTACAGGATGTAGTGGTCAACTCCAGCATTATTTGGCTGGTTGTGATTTCTGGGTAAGTATGTGTTCAATAGTTTGCCATTGCTTTCTGAACGACCGGAACTCATACCATTGTATGGAAACCAACGCAATGCAGTTTGCTTCCAAATCATCCACTGCTGTTTCTTCGAACACGGTATGCGGGAAAAGGAATTGCATTCGAAACTTCTTCGCCACAGAGTACAGATCTAAACTGTACTCGTGTTAAACATGTTATCGTGTATATTTGTATTTCTTATAAACATCATACTTTAGGGAAACATCGAAGACGGACAAGAGAACGCAGGAGACAATGGGAAAGGTATACAATTGTTAAAGGCGACGTCATTGACCCGATCTGCATGCTGTGTGCCGAGAGCATCACAAAACGCACGAACTCCGTAGCTTCAATGATGTGCCCTGGGGGTCTCTGGAAGAATAACGTTCGAGGTCTGAAGGTGGTGGTTAAAAAGTGAAACCAAGACTTTCGAAATGTGAGGCCAACGGCTTAACAACTTCGCCACTGAGACCTCCTACTCCCACCCCCACGCTGCAACCAACCATCCACCGACACCGACCCACACGCACGCCCACACATCCATCCATTCACACCCATAAACTCACCCACCCACACATCCACAATCACACACCCACCAACCCAACCCATCCATCAATCCACACCCACAAACCCACCAACAAACCACGCACCCACATACCGACCCACACGCACATTACAGCCAACCACCTGAGAGGAGACGACACTTGTTTGAGAGAGAGAGAGAGAGAGAGAGAGAGAGAGAGAGAGAGAGAGACAGACAGACAGACAGAGACAGACAGAGAGAGAGAGTGTGTGTGTGTGTGTGTGTGTGTGTGTGTGTGTGTGTGTGTTTGTGAACAAGAAAGAGAGAGCGAGACTGTAAAGAGATAAGGGAAAATGTGTAGACTCACAATATGTTACCACCACAAAATAAAATGAACCACACAAACACAACAAAGAATGTAACAAGTATTAGTAAAGTGATTTAAACATACAAACAAATAAATATACCTTGTTCAGTTTCCACTCTGATGTTCCTTATTTTTTGATGTATGTATTCGTTTCAAATAGTGTCCCTTGCACTGATAACGAAAGAGATGTGGACAGCGATAACCGTGGTTTAAATAAGAACTCAATGCACTGCAGACACCGAGACGTTGCGGACATCTTATAATAGATGTGTGATAGCCTAAACTAGATTTCCAGAAGAGACAGAATGTGTCTGACATCATGCGTTTGAATTACTGTGTTGGAATACTTGTATGTTAATTCATGTATATATATATCCATGTTGAATTCGCGTGTGTGATATCATGAGTTGTATTCTTGTGTTTGTACTAATGTGAATGAATTCACGTGTTTGAATTCATGTGTTTAAATTCATATATGTGTATTCATTTACGTGAATTTATATATTTGAATGCATGTGTTTGAAGTCATATGGCTGAATTCATGTATGAGAATTATATATATATATATATATATATATATATATATATATATATATATATATATATATATATATATATATATATATATATATATGTGTGTGTGTGTGTGTGTGTGTGTGTGTGTGTGTGTGTGTGTGTGTGTGTGTGTGTGTGTGTGTGTGTGTGTGTGTGTGATTTAACATATTTCAATTCATGTGTTTGAATTCGTTTGATTGAATTCATGTATGTGAATTCATTTTTTTGTTTTTTTTTTATTCCTTTAAACGGGAACAAAAATTCTTTTTAAAAAATTTTTTTTCAAAACCCCCCAAAAAACCCCTTTTTTTAAAAGGGGGCCCCTTTTTTGGGGAAAAAAAGAGAGGGGAAAGAAAAAAAAAAAGAAAGAAGAAAAGGGGTTTTTATTTTTGGTTTTTTTTGGAAAAGGGAAAAGGTGGAAAAAATGTTTATTTTTTAAAGATTAAAAAAAAAAAATGGAATTTTTTTTTTTAAAAAATATTTTTTTGGGTTTAATGTTTTTATTTGTTATGTTTTTAATAGTTTTACGAATAAAAACCCTTTTAGAAGCATTGGGAAAATTTGAGATTATATAAAAAAATTAAAAAATTAAAAGGAAATTTTTTGTTTGATTTTGTGTGTGTTGTTGTGTTGTGTTAGATGTGGGGTTTGTATGGGTTGGATTTGTAGTTTTTTGTTTTAAAATTTAATGAATTTTAATCATTTTAATTATAGTGATTATTTAATTTATTTTTATTATTGTTTAATTATTGAATTATGTTGTTAAATTAATGTTATTATTTTAAATAAGTTGTAATTATTTATTATTATTATTTTAATTGTATGTGTTTTGTATGTTGTTGTTTTATTGTTGTATGTTGTGTTTTTGTTGTGTTGTATTTTTAATTTGTTTGATTTGTTGTAATTATGTATTTTTAATGTTGTTGTATTTGTTTGTATGTTTTATGATTGTATTTGTTTGTTAAAATGTTTAATTATGGTTGATTATGTATGTATGTATGTATGTATGTATGTATGTATGTATGTATGTATGTATGTATGTATGTATGTATGTATGTATGTATGTATGTATGTATGTATGTATGTATGTATGTATGTATGTATGTATGTATGTATGTATGTATGTATGTATGTATGTATGTATGTATGTATGTATGTATGTATGTATGTATGTATGTATGTATGTATGTATGTATGTATGTATGTATGTATGTATGTATGTATGTATGTATGTATGTATGTATGTATGTATGTATGTATGTATGTATGTATGTATGTATGTATGTATGTATGTATGTATGTATGTATGTATGTATGTATGTATGTATGTATGTATGTATGTATGTATGTATGTATGTATGTATGTATGTATGTATGTATGTATGTATGTATGTATGTATGTATGTATGTATGTATGTATGTATGTATGTATGTATGTATGTATGTATGTATGTATGTATGTATGTATGTATGTATGTATGTATGTATGTATGTATGTATGTATGTATGTATGTATGTATGTATGTATGTATGTATGTATGTATGTATGTATGTATGTATGTATGTATGTATGTATGTATGTATGTATGTATGTATGTATGTATGTATGTATGTATGTATGTATGTATGTATGTATGTATGTATGTATGTATGTATGTATGTATGTATGTATGTATGTATGTATGTATGTATGTATGTATGTATGTATGTATGTATGTATGTATGTATGTATGTATGTATGTATGTATGTATGTATGTATGTATGTATGTATGTATGTATGTATGTATGTATGTATGTATGTATGTATGTATGTATGTATGTATGTATGTATGTATGTATGTATGTATGTATGTATGTATGTATGTATGTATGTATGTATGTATGTATGTATGTATGTATGTATGTATGTATGTATGTATGTATGTATGTATGTATGTATGTATGTATGTATGTATGTATGTATGTATGTATGTATGTATGTATGTATGTATGTATGTATGTATGTATGTATGTATGTATGTATGTATGTATGTATGTATGTATGTATGTATGTATGTATGTATGTATGTATGTATGTATGTATGTATGTATGTATGTATGTATGTATGTATGTATGTATGTATGTATGTATGTATGTATGTATGTATGTATGTATGTATGTATGTATGTATGTATGTATGTATGTATGTATGTATGTATGTATGTATGTATGTATGTATGTATGTATGTATG
>JACEFZ010003396.1:0-45000 GCA_014155875.1 Cepaea nemoralis | reverse complement strand
AAGTTTCTTCACGGTGCACGCATTTCGAAACATGAGTGAGGACTACTGAAAATATATTCACTACTTTTAAGCTACATGATCCGATTTGACATGACTTCTGTTATAAAATCAATGATACCTGATCTTCTTCTTCTTCTTCTTCTTCTTCTTCTTCTTCTTCTTCTTCTTCTTCTTCTTCTTCTTCTTCTTCTTCTTCTTCTTCTTCTTCTTCTTCTTCTTCTTCTTCTTCTTCTCTGCGTGGTCGATTATCTATGGAAAGGGAGAGGTGGTTGTGCGCCTCTGGAACCAGGTGGAGAAGGTGGAGGAACAGATTGGGAACCCGTATGTGGAAAGGATGAGTTTGCGGGTGATTGGTAGGGGTTCTTTTAGAATCTTAAACTGAGGGAGAAGATGTCATAAACTGATTTACGTAGCCCCCGGGATGGCAACAACTCAGTCAAAAGTCATTTTCTCCTACTGTTATTTAGTTCCGGTTGCAGTTTGAGATCCCTTAACTCTGTCAGAAGTGACTAATTGCCACCCCAGATCCCAGAGAGAAAACGAAGGACAAATGTCTGTTACGCTGTTTGAAGACACCGTCCCTGATACTCAACAAACCAGCCAAGAAGTGGCTCGTTGGAAAGATAGGTTTAGCTATTCTCAGTATCCCCAGGAGTGAGAAAGAGGAATTAAGATATGCAGGATAAGCTTGTTACTTAAGAGTTGCATAAGCAAGGTACCTCCCTGACAAGTTCTACTCCTGGAATATATATGCGAACCCTAACTAAATGTTTTACCAATGTATGCACTCAGTTACGTTACACAAACATTTATAGACATTTATAATGTATACGGACAACTGAGTTTAAAATACTGTCACTGAATTTCTTGATTGCTATGATGATAGTATGATGATGATTATTATAATGATATTATACATAACGCATTTAATGAAGACATAGGTCATGCTTCCCCACTGAGACGCGTTTCAATGTCAGCTTGAATGCGTCCAACTTGGTCACTTCACTATGACATGTCATTCCTTGATATGAGGTGTTGAATGTCTGTCACAGGCCCAGTGTTATTACTTCACACTCATGTTGGTCGGTGACAGGTAATTTAAACTCTCTCATACAATGAATGCACACCGAGACGGGTCTTAGTCCGTCCCACTCAGGAACTTTTATTCTTGAACTGGAGCGTTGTAAATATAACACGACTGCTCGTCATACAAACATGGTACCGATGCAATACAATCGTACATGCTATTCAGAAGTATGTACACGTAACACTCTATGTACAAACACTCATGCTAGCATACCATCTAGCCATACATTCAGGCTGCATACAATTCGTCTCTGACTCACTCACTCAGAGCACGCCTGTCAGCTCGCAGTTATACAGCTCGTCTTCTAGCAATTACACAACACAACACTCCTGATACCTTTCACTTGTCTCAAGTCAGATGCAAATAGTCCTTTCTCAAACACGCCCGTCTCTGTCGCTGGTCTTGCACAGTATGTCCAGTCTTTGTCCAGAACTTTCTATCACGTGTACCATGGCCACATGATTCTTGCTGGGCCTACCTTGGTCCGTTCGTCTCTAGTCTGTCCTGCGTTGCAGGTTCACTGTCCCTGACCTCTCAATGATTGTCAACAGTCGTGACCTGTCTCGGTACTGTCATACCTCTCTTACACGCCAGTCCATGTCAACTGATTGTCTGCCTACTATCCCTGATCTATCGACTTAGTCTGTTGCGTCTACATGTATAATTAGGTCTATGACACACTCCCCCTGCTGCCACTGAGGCACTTTACTATTTCTTTGGGAAAGTGACACATACATTAATTTTATATGTGGAAAATTAATAAACTTTGTTTATCTGTCAGAGACCTAATTATGTCCTTTGATCTTGTAAGAGATAAGATAAGATTTGGAGTACGACAAGGTTGTGTCTTGTCCCCTCTCTTGTTCATAACATAAATAGACAACATATGTAAAGAAACCAGCCAAACAGAGACTGCAAGAATACCGCATGACGAGAACACAGAAGAAAAACCATCTGCATATCTAACCATTAGAGAACTCCTGTTTGCGGACGACCAAACACTAATAGCAAAATCAGAAGCTGAATTACAAGACCACATTAATAGTCTAAACGAAATATGTAGGGAACATAACATGAAAATTAGCACAAGCAAAACACAGGTAATGACTATAACCAAACAAGAAAAAACAACAACAATTCACCTAAACGAACATACCTTGAAACAAGTAAAGAGTTTAAAGTGCCTTGGAAGTATAACATCATCAAATGGCAGATCAGAAGACGAGATCGAAAATAGATGCAATAAGGCAAATCAACTCATTGGACAAATGAAAACCAATACTAAAGAACAAACATGTATCAATAACTACTAAGAAAGCACCTTACAATACAATCAGTCTTCCTACCAACTCTATGTTACCAATGCCAAACCTGGACAATGACAGAAAAAGAGAAAAGAAAAATAACAACAAAAGAAATGAGATTCCTGAGAAGAATATTCAAGGCATCAAGAAGAGATACGATCAAAAATGAAGAAATCAGGACTAAAGTCGGGGTTATAGCAGCACTATATTTTATTAGAAAGCAGCAAGTCAAATGGTTTGGCCATGCAAGTAGACTACCAGTCAGCAGCATACCACAACCAGCAATGATGTACATACCAGATGGAAACAAAGGAAGAGGACGACCACGTAAACGTTGTACGGAGGGAATAGCAGAGTCCATGGGAATATCGATACATGAAGCCCATAATCGGGCACTCTCACGATGTTTATACTTCACCTCGACACTGCAAGGTACAAGAGGAACATAATGAGATGAGATGAGATGAGATCTTCTTCTGTGGCATTGTTCTGTTCTGTCTGACAATTCTGATTCTGCTTCGGCATATTTGCATAATGTTCTGATGTGTGTCCCTCATTGTCTTTCTTTGACATCATTTTGGACATATATTTTTTCCGCAGTGTGATCCTTTGAATTCCGAGTATCAGAACTCTTACTTCAGTTTGTATATGAGTCTTAGCACGGCCCGAAGATTTCTGCCGATTTATGTTATACTTGCTTTAATCGAAAGCTCAAACGATAGCGCCCTTTGTCAACAATCACTGTTCGGCACAATGTTCATTACTATTTGTCATACACATCAGGCAGGAGATGTTTAGTGGCATATATCCGCCAGCTATCTGATCCGCTGGCCCCTACAAAGGTGGGTATATATGATTCAATTTTTTTAGATCATTTTTTTTAAATTCACTTATCCTGTACAGGAAATCGCTGTCAACAGCAGCATCTTTCAGCTGTCTGTTGAATTCTTGGCAATATTACCCTCAGTAGTTTGCCATTGCTTTCTGAGCGGCCGGCTCAGTTATCCCGCAAGTCACCAGCGGGGGTAGAACCGCTTCCAGTTCTCGCCCGCTACGAGACTCTGCGTGATAAACGGATTACGGAGAAAGTGGTGTAACCCCTCGGCAAGAGAGACCGGCATTGAGATCATTGCTGATACTTAATTAGTCTATTTGTCAGTTATAATTAATGAGGGGAATAAACTACCTCATAAGTTCTGTATTATTTCCCTTTGCTACAGTTGTCATTCTTACTGAGTGAACTCTTGAACGTTGCCCTATTTCAACACGTTTCAGTACCAAAAATGATTACATAATATTTATTTAAGATTTCTAAGTGTCATTCGCTAGGCTTCGATGCATTCAAAATTACAACAAGTTTAGCAACCTCGAATTTTGGATATCGAGCGATGATTCTTAGTTTACATTGTTATTTCAATTACACAAAGTACATATATTTAAATTTATTGTCGTAAATGTGATTCATACACTCATTCATTCTTCACATGGAAATGTTAAAATATTTTATTTGTAATGTAATTTAATACAGTACCACTCAAATAAAGGCGAATGTCAATGGCACTAATCAATATTGTCTCCTCTGGATGTTAACGATGCTTTCTCACGAAGTCATTACACATAAATGCACTGTTTTGGGTACTTTCAAAATGTTAAATAAATTTAATGTTAAAATCCTGTATCACAGATATGTGTTGCCTCTTCAACTGAACAAATAAGGTGTGCTAATTTAATGCCTCTGAGAATGGCAATCTGAAAAGTAAGTAGGCGATAACATTGTCTTTGCCACTAATATGTTGGATAGCGAAGCTATAATTCTGAAGTAACAATGCCCACGGGCAATACGGTTGTTGTGTGATTTACCCTTGACATATGCCTGGGTCATTGACATTGAGGTGAGTGACCGTTGTAGCGAGACTACGAGAAAAACAACCAGCCATAAAAAGTAATGTTAAGGGTGGATGCAGACCCCCAGGGTGGAAGGGGTGAGTGACAGTTTAGTTTTGTGTGAAGTCAGGAGACTTGAGGGGAGTTGAAGCGGGGACCGACTGAGAGTCAGGTCGCTTTGGACAGTGGATGTTTTGGGACTCCGAGGGTTCGGTAGTCTATGGAGAGGAGCGGAGTGAGATAGAGATCTCCGTCCTGTGTTGTTCTCCGAGCTTTGAATGCAGGCCTGAAACCCAGTGGGGGTTGGATAGTTAATGGAGGCCTGAACCCAAAGTGTGTGGGTTGTATTGTGTGAGGTCCAGCCGTGGATAGTAGCTGGATAACTGTCTTGTGGATTTGAGGTTAAAGAAGGCATTGAGAAGGCAGTGATGTGTGCGTGTGTAAGTTGTGAGGAGGATATATATATTCTATGGATTATATATTGTTTCTGGATATAGAATTATGCTCCGTTTGTCCGAGTTCTTTCTACATTAAAGGATAATGTGCGACAACTCAATCTTGTTTAATGACTGGTGGATGTGCACTGCGGGGGTGAGTTGTATTATGAGACAGGAGGCTAGCTCAACTGACACTCTGTAATGACATACAAGGAGCAGGGTAACCTAGACAACGACCATCTCACTCAGTTATTAGAAAGAACATTGTGACAACCCTGTTGGAGGATCAATAAAGGATTGTCGTCTGTCTGAATCACAAAATGGGTTCTGAGGAGATACGTCTGTAGTTTTGTCAAAGAAAAATAATGGCTAGGCATTCAAGTTTAGGTGTACTATAATTTTGTTCCGTTAGTGATAATTGTCTACTGACTGATGATGGGATTCACGATCTCATCGTAGCTTTGAAGAAGAACCGCAAACACGGCGATTCCGCTGGCGTCAGACCTGACTGTGAACGGTAAATTTGCATTGGGCAATTTCAAGAAGGGGCATTTGGAAAAAAAATATGTTGTGAAAGTTGTGAGTGGTATTTCTATATCTGCACTCTTTACAATCTTATTTGGTTGAGATGTTGTCATTAAATTTGTAAAAAAAAAAAAAAAAAAAAATAGTCAGTTCTGCAAATTTTGGCCAACATCTACGATAATAGTTAATTAATCCCAACAAACTTCTGAAATCCTTCTTTGTCTTTGGTATGTCCAGGTCGAGCATTTTGGATACGATTCTCTCGTCACTGGTTATATGTCCGTCAGAAATTTTTAGCCTAGAAAGTCAATTTCGTGACAGCCAATCTTAACTTTGCTCAGTTTGACAGTGAGCCGATAATGTCTTATTTGGTTGAATATATGTCTAAGTGTTGTCATATGCTGCATCATGTTGCTTGTGTGTATCCAAATGACGTCTATGTAAGTTTCGACGTTTGGTATGTTCTGTAGTAGCAAACTTGTTAATCTGACACAAATTTGCGGGTGCTTTCACTAAACTGAATGTCATAAGAAGCAACTCATAGAAGCCCCGGGATGTGGCAAATGCTGTCATATGTATAGATTGTTCTGTCATGGGTATTTGCCAGTACCCCTTTGTCAAGTCAAGTTTTGAGAATAGTTTCGAGTTGGTCTTCACAATTAAGGCTAGGTTCTGCATCTAATTGTGTGAATTATTTAGTTTGCGATATTCTACGTAGAGTCTGATAGATCAGTCCTTCGTTTTCACAATGACAATTGTTGAACAATATTGTGAATGTGATTTTCTGATTATACCATGTATTTCAAGGTCTGTTATTTCTTGGTGGAGTTTATCTCTATAATTCAAAGGTATAGAATATGATCTGCATTTAATGGGTGTCTGACTTGTCAGTATAATGTTGCATTTAATTAAGTCAGTTTTTCCTAGCTGGTTTGAAAAGATAGTTTTGTACTCTATTAGTATTTCCATGCAATTGTCTTGGTCTATTATGGACAGTTTTTGTGAGATCTTGATGTCACCTAATGTGTCCGTCGTGTCTAAAGTTGGAACTGGGATGTCTTCATTTTCATCGGTGTCTGTATGGACGACTAATGTGATTTCTGCTGCTATCTCGTCATGTGATCTGTCCATGTCTTGTTCGTTTCTTACGTAGTATGGTTTCAACGTATTTATGTGGTAATATTTTTTGCGATCGTTGATCAGTATCTCGTAATTGACATGTGTTAATTGTCGTGGGATCTTAAATGGTCCTTGCCATGAAATACCAAGTTGGTCCTTACTTTTGGGATGTAGAAGTAAGACGCCCTGTTCTGGTGTCAACTCAAGTGTTTTAGCTGTTTTGTTGGCATAGTTTCTGTAAACATTGCGACACTGTTGTAATGATTGTTTAGCAATAATACACGAGTTAAAGATACTGTCACAGAGATTCGTGACTAAAGTATATGATGAGATGGTTTTGTCATCAGTGGCTTTACCAGTTAATAATTCTGTATATATTGCTAATGGCCCACGTGGATTGTCGCCATATACCTGCGCTACATTGAGGTGCTTAACTGTATGAGAAAATAACAGCCGAAAGTAAAATGTCCCAATCGGATGGACACTCCTCTGTCACTTTTGCAAACATATTTTTATATCCCCGTTCATCTTTTCCACTATCCCACAAGCACGAGGATTGTATGGCGTGCTGAAGCTGCTGTAATAAACTGAGTACCACTATCAGACAAAAAAGTTTCTGGGAAACCAATTCTAGAAAATATGTGGAGAAAACATCAGTGATATCCTTTGATGTGATGTTTTTAAGTGGCACAGCTTCTGTTCATCTAGTACAAAAATCAAACATAGTTAAAATAAATCTATTTCCTTTACTTGATACATGTCTCATAAGACCTACAATGTCTACTGACACTTTTAGAAAAGGTCTTGAAGCTAAATAAGAGTGTTACATTTCAGCCCTTAGATTTTTAACCTTTTTTACCAGCTTTTGGCATACAGGGCATGATCGAAAGTATTGCTTGATATCTTTGCAATACCTGGGCCAATATAACTTGGGTAATAGTCTTGACAGTGTCTTTGCGTAGCCCATATGACCTGCAAAGGGTGAGTCATGGGCTATTTGTAGTGCTTTGTTACGGTATTGTGTGGGTAATACCGTCTGCTGCAAAGTAGTTGAGTATGTAGTATAGCATCTTGTTAAGATGTTATTCTTAAGTTTAAAATGTAAACTTACGTATTTGGTATGTTTTGAAGTATTTCCCTAATGAGGTATCTGTCGTCTGAGCAGTAACATATGCTTTTTTCATCTTATTTGTAGATGTAAGGATGGGGCTTACTAGTTCTACTGTTTCAGTTTGTTTCTTCTCTTGTTCCAAGTTTGTTGTAGCTCTAGTAATAGCATTGCCTTATGTACTTTCCATACCATGTATTGATCTCTTGCTCTGAGCAATATGTAACCTCTGGGAGATTCCCAATAATTAGGTCAAAGCACGGGCTTTTTAGTACTGGGCATTTAACTCTACTAGTGAGAAAGGTGATTGAATGGTGGCCCATGCTAATAGGTACTTGTCAATGTTACCTGAAAAGGTTCTACAATTAATTTTCTTTACATGTGTAATCTTTTTGTTCTACCAGGGATTTATGAATCCCGACCAATGTGAATCCATTATCACGTAAAATTTTACTAATTTATTGTTGACATATCCTTGGTGGATTTTTAATTTACCTTTGGAGTCAATTACAGCGTTAGTCTTCTCGTTCGTAATAGGTACGCTGTGTCCACATGTTAGTATATCATCGTTATGGAACTGGTTACAGGACTTATATCTATCAACTTTAGATGTATCAATGATGTCAGCTGCATTAACACGTTCCTGTTCTTCTCCATATCATTGACACCTTGCCGTCTTGACAGACGATAGTTTGTGCTTTAAAAAGGCATAATAACTTTTAACTATGGCGGTAGCGAGTGTGACTGATAAGGCCAATTTGCGCTGTAAATGTCCGTTCACAGTGGGTGCATGTGAACACGTCGTCATTTCCACCATCATGCACCATCTTACGTCTTAAACGCTTGGTGTGTGACTTTTCTGCAATAATTTTCTCCTTTGACTTTATTCCATTTCTGATATTTGCCCTCCATGCAACACGTTCAGCGGCGACTTGCTCCCAATGTGCATTATCAATGCCTGTATCAATCATGTCCCGCTTACACACATCTTTGTATCGTAGTAGAGGCCGACCCTGAGATCTCTTACCCATCTGTAATTCACCAAAAAAGATATCCTTTGGTATTCTACCATCATCCATCCTCCTAAGATGTCCTATCAATCTAAGTCTACGAAGACTGAGCATGGAATAAACTGTCACACAACCTGATCTTTCCAATACTTCAGTATTTGTGATTTTGTCTTGCCACTTAATACCAAGAATTCTTCGCAGACACCGCATATGAAAGCTGTTTAAATTGTTCTCTTGGTGTGAGTAAGTTGTCCAGGTTTCACTGCCATAGAGAAGAGTACTAAGGACACAGGCTTGATAGACAAGGACTTTTGTTTTGGCAGTAAGCTTCCTGTTCTCCCAGACTCTTTTTCTTAACCTGTTCATTGTTGTTGCTGCCTTACCAATCCGGATGTTGATTTCCTGATCTAGGGATAATTTGCTATTTACCACTGATCCTAGATATGTAAAATGGTCTACTATCTCTAGTTCGGCGTCGTCAATAAAGATTGATGGTACCCCATGTGCACCTTGTGACATAATCTGTGTCTTCTTTTTGCTAATTGTTAAACCAAATTCAGAACAAGCATTGGAGAATGCAGATAGTAGACATTGCAATTCTTCCTCAGAGTGAGTCGTAACTGCAGCATCATCTGCAAAAAGCAACTCTCTGATCAGTACCCTCCTAATTTTGGTCTTAGCCTTCAATCTCTGAGCATTGTAGAGGCCGCCATCTGAGCGTGAGTGAATGTATATACCACCATCCTGATCACGAAATGCATATTTCAGTAGAAGTGAAAAGTATATTCCAAAGAGGGTGGGAGCTAGTACACAACCTTGCTTAACTCCACTCTTGATTTCAAATTCTTCAGAAGTTGCACCATCAAACTTGATTATACCCTTCATGCCTGTGTGGAACGATTCCACAATGGACAGAAGAGTTGGTGGGCAGCCAATCTTCTTTAGTGCCTTGAACAGACCCTCACGACTGACCAAATCAAATGCCTTTGTGAGGTCGATGAAGGCAATAAACAGTGGTTGATTCTGTTCACGGCATTTTTCTTGCATTTGTCGCAATGAGAATATCATATCAGTGGTAGACCGGTTCTGTCGAAAGCCACACTGTGATTCGGGGTAGACTTGATCTCCTAGGACTTGAAGTCTGCGCAGAACAATTCTGGCAAATACTTTTCCAACAATACACAGAAGTGAGATACCCCTATAGTTGTTGCAGTTCGCTCCGATCGCCCTTGTTCTTGTACAGTGTTATGATGCTTGAATCTTTGAAATCCTGTGGGACTTGTCCTTCACGCCAGCATAGCTCTATTAGCTGGTGGATCTGTATAGTGAGTGTGTCTTGCCCACTCCTGATAACCTCTATTGGAATCCCATCCTTACCTGGAGCCTTGCCAGATGCAAGTTCATTTATAGCACACTTAACTTCTGTTATGGTGGGAAGTGTGTCCAGGTGGCCAAGAGTTGGTAGAGCCTCTATGGCGTTGAGGGCATCATCCGCTAGTTTGGTCTCACTTGAGTAAAGCTCCAAATAGTGCTCTACCCATCTGTCCATCTGCTGTTTCTTATCAGCGATGACTTCTCCAGTCAAGGTTTTCAATGGTGCACTTCTTTTGATCACTGGACCACAGGCTTTCTTTATTCCTTCATACATGCTTCTATGTCTCCCTTATCACTTGCGATTTGAATGGACTCACATAACTTGATCCAATAATCATTTGCACACTGCCTGGCAGCCTTTTGCACATCCTTCCTAGCTTGCCTTAGCTCACTCAGAGTGTTACGCGTTGGCCTTTCCTTGTTTCTTAAGAGAGCTTTCTTCTTCTTATCAATCAAGGGCTGCAGAGTCTCGCCGTTGGCCGCAAACCAGTCCTGCCTCTTATGATCCACAGTGCCGTAAACCCCTACGGCAGTTTTATAAAGAGTTTCCTTAATTTGACCCCACTTTTCATTTACTGTACAATTTTCTGGTGTATCAGTGAAAGCGTCTTCAAGTTGCTGTTGAAACTGAAAGCACTTTTCAGGATCATGAGTGTTAATAATATTAATCCTGGGGCTAGATTTGTGTTTAGCTGTGTAGATTCTCTTTGGTCTCAGTCTAACCCTTGCAACAACCAAAGAATGATCCGTATCACAGTCAGCACTGTGGTAACTACGAGTCAATGATATATGGTTCAGATGTTGTCTCCGTGTGATGATGAAGTCCAGCTGGTGCCAATGGCCGGATCTTGGATGTTTCCATGTGACCTTATGCATCTCTTTTGTTTTAAAAAAAGAGTTTGTAATACATAGGTCATTACTGGTGCAATGCTCCAGCAGCCTTTGCCCATTTTCATTCATGCGACCGATGTTGTATTTTCCAAGGCACACTGGCCATGAACTCGAGTCCTTGCCCACACGAGCATTGAAATCACCGAGCATATAAATGTAGTCAGATTTTGGAACTGCCTTGATCACGGAGTCTAACTCCTCATAGAACAAATCCTTCACATCATCAGAGGAAGCGAGTGTCGGTGCATATGCAGTAATAATGGTGGCAAACCCACAAGAGGTTGCCAAGCGCAGGGATAATAGTCTTTCATTTCCTCCTGCTGGAATTTCAATCATTCCCAGTAGCGAATTCTTCACTGCAAAGCCCACACCGTGTTGCCTTTTTTCTGCCTGCCCTCTACCCTTCCAGAAAAAGGTGTAGTTGTTTTCCCTGAGTGACCCTTCCTCAGCGAGGCGAGTCTCCTGCAGGCCAGCAATATCAATGTTAAGACGATTGAGTTCGGCATCAATCACAGCCGTTTTTCTCACATCGTCAATATTGGTCAAGTCAGTGGAAAATCCTGGACACATGGTTCTCACGTTCCAGGTTGCAAGCCGTAGCTTGAGGTTTCTATTTTTATTTTTGTTTGTACCTGGTGCATTGGTTTTACAGCCTGCGATTCAGATTTTGTCCTAGCCCCAAGCACCCATTGAAGCAGGCAGGCTGTGGCGGATCAGCACCCAATTGGCTGGGGGATGCCCAGCTTGAGGCGGGCGGTAGCTGATCAGTGACACCTATAGGTGTCTCCCACCGTCAGAGGCAACGCGTGGCGCCCCATGTCTACGCCAACTGACAAGGACTTATAACCCGTAACAGTTGCCTCTCGCTTTGATTCCGAGACCAGTTAAGACCAGGGATGGAGTTATTGCCTCTCCATAGCACAAAGCCTGGGCTAAAATATAGAGATCATGTGTTGCCCATGCAGCATGATCCCTCTCTCGGCCTGCCTAGTTCACTCCAGAGGAAAGGTAACACCTCTACATCTGGAACAAGACAAGCTGCAGAAGCTGCCGGATCAGCAAAGCAATGCTCTAACTGTCCGCCTGTCGGAGCTTCGAACCTAGACCAGTCGCCAACCAAGGCTTAGGGCCTGGTCTGCCCTGTCATGACAATTTTGTCTTTAGCTTGCATTTCCTCGCACCAGGGTAAGGCTTGTACCCTCCCAATTGCGCTCTTCCGCCCGAAGCCGTTGGCACAATGTGGGGTGTCGGGTTCGGTAAGCGCCACCCAACGTTCGGCGCTAACAGAAACCAGGTAGTACCGTCTACTGTTATACGGTAGCTCAGTCATATCTGACTAAGACCTGACCTGAACTTCATATATATATATATATATATATATATATATATATATATATATATATATATATATATATATATATATATATATATATATATATATGGCATAACCGCTAACCACCATTATTAAGTTTACAAGAATGCAAGCCAGAAAGAGGGGACAATATAAAACAATGGACTATACCAACGCAAACTGAAACCAAACCTTAAAAATTAACGCAACATCAAAACTGAAACTGGAACAAGTGACAGATGACGTAAGTTCTAGGAAACATTTCATCAGCCCAAACTCAGGAGATCATTGGATAAACAGAGACACGTGACAACGCCTCCATGCGAAAGCCCGCATAGAATATGTTAATCGCGCACTCTTTCTACAAACTGCCTGATGAACAGACGTGAAAGCTAGTGTGACCGATTTTCAAATAGGCACGGCAGAATGTCTGGATCCCAGGTAAGCTTGTTACTCCTTTGATTGAACTGATGACCAGATGTATCAAGTGCCAAGGAAGGGTATTCAGTGGTTGTAATGTCAATTGAAATGTATTATTATCAATTAAAACCTCTGAGATGAAAAATGCTCGACTGTAGATTCTGACGAAGCAGATCCGATTCCCGGGCTAACTGACAATCTACTACACTCTTCGAATACTGCAATCTCTGATATTCTTAAAGATAATTATCAACTTTAAGAAGTGCATAATACTACTACATTCTATTCTGGACAACTGTACGAAGTGATGATTCTAAAGCAATCCTGTGCCTTTCATCAGAAACACTGCTAAAAATGCTATCACTATCTACAGCTAAAATGACAGTTCGTGTACTAGAATGAGTGCCTTGTTCTAAAACAGACTTATCTATGTCTATTTACAATCTAGAAAGCTGAAAGAGAAATCAAATCTTTCCTTTCTGCTTCATCTATTGAATAAATAGGGTTTGATGGAATCAATATTTATATGTGTGTCAAATTTTAATTAGATAAGGGCACTTATGAACTGCATTACATCAGAAAAGTTGTGCTTCGCGGAACTCCACCACCTGAAGTTGACTTAACTCATTACTCAACACAACTTAAAAACACAACCCCACACCACCCAACACTCAACACCACACCACCCATGTATGTATGTATGTGTGTGTGTGTGTGTGTGTGGTGTGTGTGTGTGTGATTGTGTGTGTGTGTGTGTGTGTGTGTGTGTGTGTGTGTTTGGATATTCATAAAATAAAATCTAATTCAGAAATTCTGTAGCTCAAAGCAATATACATATGCACGTCCACCTATATAATGGAGAGTTTCCCATATAAGTTCATCTTACTTACTCTCTCCCTTTCTATCACTTTCATACTGTCTTGTCAAACAAGTTTAAGTCGCACATTCCTGTCGAATGTTAAAAGTCTTCCTTGCACCTGTCTGGAAATATAGAGTTCCCTAAGTTCTTTGTCTATCCTCATATAGACATCATCTCGCAGACAAGTTAAATTGGTGACATTTCTCACTCCAATCGGTTTCACACCAATCTTGGTAGGCATTCAAAGTGCTGATCCAAATAATAAACGTTAATCTTGACACTCTCAGTAGAGATTTTCTTCTTCTTCGTCTTCTTCTTCTTCTTCTTCTTCTTCTTCTTCTTCTTCTTCTTCTTCTTCTTCTTCTTCTTCTTCTTCTTCTTCTTCTTCTTCTTCTTCTTCTTCTTCTTCTTCTTCTTCTTCTTCTTCAGCGTCCCGAGCCATTGAGGTTCTTTGCTGCAGATACAATCCGTCTCCATTCGTCAGTAGACTGTTTGTTCTCAGGAATTTCTCCTAAGTAGTCAGTCTCCCCAATATGTGTACAGGACGAATCTAAATGCGTATCCTGTATGTGAAAAGAGCACACACTCACGTGGACATGGATAATATTGGATTTTTCCAAATTATCATGTACAACAATTATAAAACAAAGTAGTGTATGAAAGAAGAAAAAGAAAACAAAGTTCACAGTCCACTAATAAAGGCTATAGCTTAACAATGAGTAACATAGAAAATCCCCACGCTTGAAGTTTGGAACAGATAAAATGTGAAACCAAAAACTAACGCAAGCCTCAAATAACCGACAAAAGGATCAAACTTGTTTGGTTTTACCTGAGTTTAGCTAGGAAATTATGTCACAAGACTTCGTACTAAAGTTTAAGAAAACGATAGGATAATCTCTCGCCAAAAATTTTGGCTTCCATTGTACGCTATTGTGAACGCATCTGAAGTCGTGTTGGCCATGCCCTTTGTTAAATAGTATGTTCACCCATGACGTTCTTTCCATCTTTCTCCTCTATACACGTGGGATAATTATTTATGTCCAGTCCCCTGTTAGCCGGTCTCTCTGGCCGAGGGGTTACAACACTTTCTCCGTAATCCTTTTATCACGCAGAGTCTCGTAGCGGGCGAGAGCTGGGAGTAGTTCTACCCCCGCTGGTGACTTGCGGAATAATTGAGCCGGCCGCTCAGAAAGCAATGGCAAACTACTGAGCGTAATCTTGCCAAGAAATCAACAGACAGCTGAAAGATGCTGATGTTGACAGCGATGTCCTGTAAAAGGAAATGCGAATTTTAAAATAAAGTCCCCTGTTAACCCCTCCATTAATTCACGTTGGACGGCTTTCGTTGACGTATTAAGTTCCATATTCCTTTAACTACTTTTCTTCTTTCACCATGGACTATAGTTTCATCTGTCAATCAGTTATGACTGACGCTTCTCCGTGCGTCGTAATTAAACACGCTTTGTTTCACTTTCCCCGTATTCTGGGATTCAAACATTCTTTATCTTCCTTTGGCAACAAAGTGTCAGGGCTACTCCCACCATCTTAAGATCAAACAGTCAGGCTGAAAATCGCGATGAGGTGCCAAGCATATGTTCCTATTCCGGCCTATTTGCGGCTACTTCACAAGTTTTGCCGTCTCCGATATGTCATGACTTCCACGACTTCTTACCCTGTGATGTTCGATATAAACCGAAGCAGACTTAAAATTCCTTACATTCCTTTTTGTGTACAATACCATGTGACTTTCCAATCTTTGGTAGAAATACCGCCTGGCTCCGCTTTGTCTTGGCGTTAGTGCAGATTGTATGGTTATGACGCAAAATGGCGTCAGAAAGTTGGAGTGCAGTCCAGGACGGTAAAACTTGTATTTTTCTCTTGGGTTTTGATCCTTAGTTTTAGAATTAAAGATACATTTATTCCTTGTCCTTATTCCTTTATTTTGAAATAAATGATACATTCGCGGCTGTCTTGGCGTCTCGTCACAGAAGACAAGGAGAACTTTCAATCAGATAGAGCGCGCAGGGCATTCATTTATGATTGTGACCACTCTTCGTCTCAATGACGGTCTAATCCAGCAAGAAGAATCTTCGCCCAATGACCAATGTGAACACGGAGGTGGCAAAATTATGGAGGGAAAAGAGGGCGGCAAAACAGAAGTGGCACAGAGTTCGGGGAACAACCAATTCAGTTGACACGACATTCTAGGAGGCTGAAAGGAGTAAATATAAAAGTGAAGGTGCAGTATTTTAAACTCCAAGCAGCAGAGGCAAAAGATATGAAGTTGGAATAGTTTATAAATGAAGTCCGTGGGGATGTGGCATTGGGTAAATTCTGGAGGCTGCACCGACAGATTAACAGACAGATTTTGCCTGGTACACATGGCACTGTTTACGATGATGCGAACCGACCTGTGACAACTGATCAGGACAGCGTGGAGGCTTTTCTTGCTCAATTTCTCAATAGAGTGATCATCAAGACAGGAATGTTAGGGATCTGGTCAGAGAAACCTTCTCACAGGTCACAAGACTGGAATACCATGAAGACATGATAAAGGTAGAGGATATAAGCCGCGTGCTAAAGAGAGCTATAAGACACGGCACCAGGCCTTGGGAGAGGTTAGATTCTCAAATATGAGGAATATGAATGATGGGGACTTGAAGGAGATGGCTCTTTGTTTCACACTAAGCATGAAAACCAGGACTGGTTGCACACTACCTGGCGCCACTCGCAAAGCCAGGTAAGGATCACTCAAGACTTAATGGTTACATAATCATCATCCTGCAAAGTACCCTTTTCAATATCCTCGTAATGATAGTCGCATGCGGGCCCCAGCGACATTTGAAAAGTCGTAATCTGCTTCCCAAAGGGCTCGGGAGTTACCGACCGGGGAAGGACACCTGGGCTAATGTGGCAACATTTGCATTTGATGGTTATGAGGACCTACAGGATAAACAAGAGACAATGGCGGTATCTCTTGACCTAGAGGATGCATATAACATGGTCAGGTATTATCGGTTGATATACACTCTGTTGGGCACGTAGGTCTGACCTTGACTTTCCAAATGGGTTGCGTCCTTTATGAGCGTAAAATTGCACTGCACATGAACTTCTGGACTTCCGACCACTGTAATATTACACCTGGGCTGCCACATGGATATGCTGTGTCTTCGGTGCTCTTTAATGTTTACACCAGCAAAGTCGCCGCTGTTGAAACACCAGATATTGGTAGAATCTTAACATTTGCAGATGGTGTACTAGGTGTACATACAGGGCAGAGACAGGGAAAGTTTGTCAGTAGTCTTACAAATGGCAGTAAACAGGGTGGCTGAGTGGTGCAGGGACGCAGGGTCCGTTATAAACCCAGGCTAGGCATCGGTTGTGTGATTCTCCACGGTTAACCGGATCGTCGAGGCAGATGTGCCATGTATTCAACCTCACAGGGAAAACTCTTAGGATCCCACAGATCACTTTTTTCTCACCTTTCTAAACGCAAGTACGCTTGGATCCCCAATCCAGGGACATCCAAAGCCCGGATTTGTATATTGAAAAATCACTTTTCGATATACAACAATTAAATTTCAAGCCACTACAGCAATTCAATCTTTCAGCGGAGGAACAACAGGCACTCACACAGTTGAAACGTCGTGAGCACATAGTTATTAAGCTTGCCGACAAGGGAGGAGCGTTAGTGGTTTGGAGGAATAAGAACGAACGAACAAACGATCTTTATTTTCAAAGTTTAACAAAAGGCAACAAGCAACTTGGGAATGCAACTTTCTACAGACCACGGCCGCAAGACGTGAAGGTCATTAACAACACCCCGTTCAAGAGCGTGACGAATGCCATTATCAGACAAGGCCTTTTGCCCTGCTCTGCCTTCTCGCTGTTCATCGACGATAGTTGCTTGGGCAAATCCACGTTTTATATGCTACCTAAGATACACAAGCTAGGCAACCGAGGCAGACCTATCGTCGCGGCCTGCTCTTGTCATACTGAACGGATTTCAGATTTCCTAGACAGCATATTTCAGCTGTTGGTTAATAGTCTCCCCTCGTATATCAAAGACACAAACCAAGATATTTCTATTTTCGATTCCATCAGTTTCACATCCCCATCTCAGAACGACATGTTCACTTTAGATTGACTTCACTCTATACACCTATTCCTCACTCTGACGGCCATACAGCCTTGGGATTTTTCATAGACAAAAGGCACAGCTCTACCATAGCCACTGAACCATTGCTCCGTCTCGCAGAGTTAGTCGTCAACCTCAATTCGTTTGAGTTCAATGGGGACTATTTCGATCAGACTAGCGGTTTGGATATGGGTACTAAGATGGGTCCTAGTTATGCCTTCCTTTTCATGGGCTGTCTGGACCACCAGGTATGGAGTCAATACACCGGTAGGCTTCCTGAGCTCTACAATAGGTACATCGACGACTGCATCGGTGTTTCAGACATGCCCTTGTCTGATCTCCAGGACTTACTTGCCTTTTTCTCAAACTTTCATCCCAGGTTCAGACTTACCTCCTCTATTTCTTTGTCGGCTGTCAATTTCTTAGGTCTAACGGTCACTTTAGGTTCCGCTGGTCTATGCACCACGGTTTATTATAAACCAACTCACTCACTCCCATGCATTTATTCTCTATACCTCCTCACATCACTCCTCGTGTAAGGGTTCTATATTTTTGTCTCCCAGCTTTTACGTCTCCGACGGCTTTGTCAGGGTAATAAAGGCTTCCATCAAAAAACCCATAAATGTTGGATCTTTTCCGCCTTCGTGGCTATCCTGATAAATTTTTGTCTACAGCTTTTAACGCTGCCAGTCTGTCAGACGAGCCGAAACTCTATCCTCCAGGCCTAAACGACGAAATAATAGGCCGTTCCTTTCACTAACCTATCATCCCCATACTATTAATGCCAAGAATATCCTCCTAAGGTATCTATCTATTCTCCAAGCAGACCCAGTCACTCGCGATGTCTTTTCAGAGGCCCCCTGGTGGCTTACAGGCGGGATCATAACCTCAGGGATGTGCTGGTCCATGGCTGTGTACCCAAACGTCACAAGTCTTCTCTTGGCACGATGGCGTGTCTTCAATCACGTTGTAAGACCTGCCCACATGCACTCCAAACCCAGAGTCTGGCATTCCCTAAATCCACTTTCCACATTCGTGAGGGTTTCTCATGCACGAGTCGCAACGTTATCTATGCGATCAGCGGCACACGTTGTGACATGATATATACTGGAGAAATAGTTCTCCGTCTTGCTGACAGATATAGGCTACAATTATCTGATATCAACAGTGGTGCCCAGAAACCGGTATCCATACACTTCAACAGTTCTGAATAATGTGGCGTGGCGGACATGATACGAATCTCACGAACGTGATCGAAAGACAATGGAAAACCGCCTCATCTTCCAGTTGGGTTCACATTCCCTTCACGGCCTCAATGTCCAATATAGTTTCATTTAACCTCCAAAATCCCCCCCCCCCACTTTTCATCCCCACAGTTGTATAGCCCACTAGAAAAAGGTGGTAGCATATCTTTACAGGACGCCGCAATCAACCCCAGCGTTACTTTTGCCGTTTGTGATTTCTTTGCAAGTTTGCGTTCAGTGGCTTGTCACTGCTTTCTGAGTGACCTGCACTCATGCCATTCTATGCAAGCTAACACAGGACGGACTGCATTCAAGGCGACGGCAGCTGTGTTTCGAACGTGGTATGCGGGTGTGCGAACTACACCATCGCAACATAGCCGGATATAGTTCACTGCTAATTCTTTTTTTTTACCGTTCGCTCACATGGGCGTCCCCCAGGCTCTCCCATCGGGCGGCTAAGCCAATCCTTGAGCTTCTGACGTCACTGACCGTTAGCCAATCGACCCGCTTTAACCACACATCCGGTTCTTTCCATCCACATCAAACCGTAAGCGCTTAAGGTGCATTCGACCACACAAGGATTCAGATATGTAATCTTTGTATTTTCATGTAGTGTTTTTCGTGTAGTTGTGTGTCTGGTTGTGTTTGTTTCTTCTGTGCTGACGAAGGCTTTAGCTGCAACGTCCATTTTGTTTCTTGTAATCGTGTTCTAGTAAAGCTCAAATCTACTTCTCGTGTTTTTTGGTGATTCATTCATGTATTCTATTGAATGGCTGTCCTCTTAGCAGAGAGAGAGAGAGAGAGAGAGAGAGAGAGAGAGAGAGAGAGAGAGAGAGAGAGAGAGAGAGAGAGAGAGAGAGTGAGAGAGAGTAAATGCGAGTAAATTTAAGTATTGGGTATCACCTTTGACAGGTGTATGTCATGTGGAGGCTTTGGTGGTGAAGGCTGGTAAAGGATTAATGCATTGAGAACGATGGCGGAAACCGGGGTAAAGCAAGAGGATGCTTTACATGCTGTTTCAGCTGTTAATAATTTCTGTCATTGCGGTGTGGTTTGGGGCTCCTGACAGTACCAAAGAGTTGGCTTGAAAGGTTGCAGCGCATACAGAATGCGGCCATGTGAGTGATACTGGTGTGCACAAAGGACACATCAATTATATGCATGAGGCACATCCTGGTACTACCAACTATGGCGGATAGACAATAGACATAGGGTCCTTCAAGCCAACTGGTACTTGAGAGTTGCTCCAGATAGGGATCACCCCCCCCCCCCCCCCTTTTGCGTGAAACCATGGATATGGTCAAGGGTCATAACCTAAGTAGAGGTATGTCCTCGATGGCACAGGCTGAAATATCTATACGCCAGGTGTGTGATCTAGAGACAATCGTGAAAAAGAGTGGGTTAAAATACCTGAAGACATGGCGGGCTGGCACAATGTAATAGTAATACTAGGTCGTGAGTGCAGAGAATGGGCAGCTAGCCACACAGAGTTTGAAGTGCCACAGCTGATCCAGAGTAACATACATCAAGGTGACATACTGATCTAAACCGATGAGTCAGTAGTGAGAAACAGACGTTGGGGTTGATTGCGAAAGCTAATTGGCGATGCTTGAAAAAAATGAGTCTGGCAAATGAGACTACGCGCTATTGCATGAGAATGGAGGTAGAAGCAGTAACAGCAGCATTCCGTAGGTTAGTGACGACCGCTGCAATACAAACTGTATTCATCAAGAATTCCAGTAGTATGCTTAGCAAGGTGGCAAAAAGAATGTTTCGTAAGGAATGGCTCGTCTCGCTCCAGAGGTCACATATTGTGAGAATTGTATGAATTTTTTGCCCTGGCATGCAGGAGTGCGGGGGAATGAACAGGCTACAAGGGTGGCGGGGAATGCACTTCTTGGTTGTAGATTACCTAAGGAAAAAGTAGAGCTGGTAGTGCGCCTGTGAGAGCAGGTAGAGAAGGTGGGGGAACGGATTGAGAGAACCGTAATGTGGAAAAAATTAGATTGCTAAGAATCGGCAGAGGTCTGGATGAATCTCAAAACTGAGAGGGAAGACCAGGATAAGTTTCAACCAGATAACTGTAGGACCGATTAAGAGTGTGAATCTTCGCTGGCCCTTGAACGAGAGGACGTGGGAATGTCCTGAGTGCAATGACGTCGGTTCTTAGCTCCACTCAACTCAGCTCAGTCTAAACGAAGTATTTAAGGAACATAATATGACAATTAACATTAGTAAACCAGAGGTAATGACCATAATGAAAGAAGAAAATACGACAAAGATGTCTAAAAGAACACCCATGAAACAAATAAAGAGTCTCAAGCAGGCTTGTCCCATGGGAATCCCATTCCTACGGGACAAGCCTGGCTTCAAGTACTTATGGAGTAAAATATCATCAAATAGCAAATCAGAATGCGAGTTCGACAATAGATGCAATAAAGCAAACAAACCCATTGGACACATGGCACCAATAGTAAAGTACAGTCATGTATCAGTAGACTGAGAAACAATATAAACACTATTTTATATTTAGTTATAATTATTATTCATTTTAAATTTAATTATTTCAATACTCCTTACATACTTTGTGATAGGCAAAACAAATTTAGGGGCATAAATGTGGCCTATTAGTGAATTCATAATTCGATATGTGCCATAATATTATGACATATTATGACGAACTTTCGCTTTTGTGCACTTTTCCCTATCCACACGTGGCAAAACTTCAGACTCAATACTAATACTACTATCAGAATCTTCGTTCAAATCGGAATCACCATCGTCTAAAACCGTTTCAAACAACACTCTTGCTTGATATGAATCTACGAAAAGTCGGAGGCGTTGCTATTTGTAAACAAACTCAAAACAACGCTAATAAACACTCGATTTCAACTTTTACAAATGGATTATAGCTATCTCCTACACACAAAAAGAAACGACATCTATCTGTTTCTAAATGTTAAGTTAACCGAGCACTAAAAAGTGCCGAAACTAAAAGAACTGGAACAATTATCACACTGTCTATGAAGAGCCAATACAGTGGTTTTCGGGTGTCTAATTCTTTACATGGAACCTACAGTGGATCCTGCGCAGGCAATAAGTCAAAAAAAAAAAAAAAATACACTCTTTACACCACAATCTTCCTACCAACTCTATGATACCAATGCCAAACCTGAACAAGACAGAAACAGAGAAAAGAAAATTTACAACAACGGAAACGAGAGTCCTGCGAAAAATACTAAATGTATCTAGAAAAGAGAAATTGAGAAATGAAGAAGTCAGGACTAAAGTGATGGTTATAACAATGCTAGATTTCATTGGATGACAGCAAGTTAAATGGTTCGGTCATATTACTAGGCTACCAACTAACAATATACCACAACCAGTAATGATGTACAGACCAAATGGAACTAAAAGAAGAGACTGACAATGTAGACGATGGACAGAGGGAATACAAGAGTCAATGGATATCTCGATATATGAAGCCAACAAGCCGTCACTCTACTGCTTTTTATGCTTCACCTCGACACCACAAGGTACAGAAGGAACACGATGAGATGAGATGAGTGAGATGAATAATAATACTAATAATAATAATAACAACGATGATAAAAATATTAACCATAATGAAATAAAGTTAACTTTAAAAAAAAAAGTTAGATGCATATCTTTTACAGCACGTCGCTTTCAACTCCAGTATTTTCAGTTTGTGACTTTTTTGGCAAGTTTGCCTTCAGAAGTGTGCCATTGCTCTATGAACGACAGGCACTCACCACATTTTATAAAACCCAGCTCAAAGTGGTCTGCTGCCAAATCGCTCGCATCTGTGTTTCGAAAGCGATATGCGGGATTATTAACTGCGTCCGTAACCGCATCGCCACAGATCAGATTAACTAAATATGTAATAAATAAACCACAACACGCAAAATCCGACGTTTCGAACCCACTGCTATTCATCAGGCACAACACAAACGGGCGTAAGAGAAGATTACAGTTATAAATATTAATGAACAAAAGATTATATTAATAAATATATTTCTTTAATTATTTCTATGGAAACTGCTAGAGAAGATTTTCAGGGGCATGTTTATGCGTCTAAATAAACAGTTTTCTGTACTGATTCTACAGATCCTGTTTATGTAACGGCGGAAGAAAGTATGTGTTTTATCACATTTCTTAGACGTAATGTTTGATTGGTAGTTTGATTGTAAGGTTTACTTTCGTTGCGCAGGAATACATAATACAAGCTTGTATATACGTTATCCAGTTAATTACCATTCATTCATTATGTGCCATGCCGATAAGCGTGGGCGGTCATGTTCTGCCATCTCACTCGATCACCAGAGTCGTGGATCAGCTCCGTGTTTCTGTCACGATCATGCCACGTGGCAAGCCATCCAGGTAGTTAATTCTTGGTCCTCTCCTTGGTCTGTTCCCTTCAATCTTGCCAGTTGTTATCAAGTTCTCCAATTGATTTCTTCTCATAACATGCCCAAAACATTTTTACTGTCTACATCTAATGTCTCTAATCAGTTTACTGATCTTCATTTGTTTCTTGAAGGACTTGTTCGTTGATTTTTCTAACTGTCCATGGTATTCTTTGCATTTTCCTCTGAAACCACATTTCCACAGCCATCAGATGTTTTTCAGCTTCTCTGCTCATTGTCCACCCCTCACATCCATATAAAATTACAGGTTTTATGCAGCACTTAAACACTCGTTTTCTCGTTTCAATTGATATCTTTTTATTGGTGAGTATGTTTTTCATCTTGCAAAAGGCTACCTTCGCCATGGCAATTCTTGTTCTTATCTCTTCAAGGCATCTCCCATCAGATGTTATGACTGTTCCGAGATAGTTGTACCGATTCACTTGTTTCAGAATATGCCCATTTATTTGTATATTACATTGTGGTATTTCTTCCTTCCTAGTGACGACCATAATTTGTGTCTTCTTACAATTAAATTCTAACCCCAGTTGTTCACTGTGTGCAACAACCGCATCTACTAAATTTTGCAGGTCCTGTTCATTGTCTGCCATCAAGACAGTCAATCATCTGCATATCTAATGTTAATGATGTATCGTCTCCCAATGTTGATTCCTTCCATATCTTCTATATTTCTGAAAATATGTTCACTGTACAGGGAAAAGAATATCTGGAGACATTACACATCCCTGTCTCACACCTGTCTTAATAGGCTGATCATTACCAAAGTTCAGCATAATAGCAGATGTCATCATAGCCGATATGTTAACGGTGCTTACTCTACAACTTCCTGTTCCCTGATATCGTTTTAGCGGGTTCAAAAACTACACCTTTCTGGTGGATCAGAATGTTAAATTCTCGTCTTTGATTTCGGACGTAAATTATTAGTATCTCAGAAGACGGAGTCAGTTCGTGTGAGGGCTGGGGACACTGGTAAAATTCACACCTAATCCACAAGTAAACATTTGTTCAGTGCATTCTCTAGTGGTAGCAACTGCTAGAAGTAGCAGTATATGTAAGGACTACGCTCGGACTCAAGAATCAAATTCGTCATCATGTGTTCTGCAAATGTCGAAGACCTTTACGTTTCTCCCGATATTGGGGACTTTGTTGAAGATATTCCTTTATACCATTAAGATTAATTTCTCTCCGTTTGCACCTGCATCTTTTCACATTTCTTTTAATTTCATCAGCTTCTTGCGTGAAATTGTTGTTAATTACTCCGATCGCCCAAAGCGTTCACAACATTCCGCTGAGAAACAACATGCCCATTGAATCCAAGTTCTTCCTAATTCATTCTTGGCATTTCAAAGTTCACTAGCGAAAAGCAGAGGAGGTTCGATAAAAATTTTTGTTTTCTTTCTGGAATTCAATTTAATAATATTATGGCACAAGAATGTTTCTTCACAGTGCGCACAATTCAATAATCTGTGAGGAATAATGAAAGTGTATTCGCTGATCCTAAGCCACACTCTCATATGAGAGTTAGATGTAAATCTATATATATAAAAGAGAATGTTTGTGTCTTTGTTTGTATCTTTGTGTGTCCTGTATGGGCTCCCGAACGGTCCATCCAATTGAGATAAAATTGTCTACAGATGTTCTTCTCACTCCAACGGAGCCAACTGGCATCGTTAGTTAGTTTAAAATCAGCAAATTTTCCTCAAGAACGAAAGAAAAAGGCGCGCGCTTCAGAAAAACAGACCAAGGAATGTCCGGCCATATTGCGGGAAGGGAACCCACTCTATGATTAAACCAGAAATCAGTTATGAACAGTTGTTGTTCTTCACTCAAGCGGATCAAACTGAAATAGAACGCGATAGAGAGATAGATAGACAGACAGATAGATAGATAATTATGTCAGAGTGTTGGGGAATAGGAACAGGACAGAGAGTGGACAAGGGGCAGAACAGAGTGAAGGACTGCAGATAACAATAGACAGGACATGGGTAAGGGCACACGGATGTCATAAGACAGGATATTTGCAGGACGGTAGAGAGAGTAGAGACAGGACATCGGTGGGGACACAGCAATGTCAGAGACAGGACACCGAAAGTACAAGACCTAGTGATATAAGGGACATAAGTTCATGGATCGCTGTCCTGAATTGACTAGATGGGATTACACCAAACGACCCAACACAACACAGGCGGACTAACGCACTACGTGACTGTTAAGACAGCCCGAGTTCTCACGAGGGACACGTGGTCCACGACCACGAGACGAACTGACCAGTTTGAAAACAGTCAGACGGGACATCAGACAGTTTAGAGGAAGGATCGTTGTGTGTTCTGGAGCGAGTGTATAGCTTTTGCGGGAGTGCTAGTTGAAGATAGCGAGTAATTGTGTGTAGGGCTTGTGTAATTGGCTGAGTGCTATAAGTGTTTGTAAGGCGGCATTCTGTACATAATAATTTCACCGTCTTGTGTGTACATTGTGACAATGATCAGGTTCTCCTGAATTAAAATGTATATACCATACATACGACTGATGTGTTCTTGAGTGCGTATGAAGGATTTGAATACCATTGTGTATGCAAGACGCTGACAGGTATAAGATTTATTGGTGTCAGAAGTGGTCCAATCTTATGATTGGTAACAACCACAGTCTGTTGAGAAGAGAATTAAGTAAAGTTAATAGCGAAAGCTCGATTGAGAGTATGTCAGATTTATTGGTGTCAGAAGTTTACAATCTAACGAATATGTTAACCTACGGGTGAAAGTATTTAAAATTAATTGTAAGAGTGAACAGATGAAAGTAGAATTTGAGTGAATCAAGGATTCACATGTATGAAATCGTATGATTGAGAACGCACAGCCGAAAATGAACTAGATGAGAGAAAGTAAATCGAGTGCTGGCAGAAAGTAAAGAGTATTAAATTTGATATATTTGAATGCATTATATATGACATTTATGATATGTGCATGTAAGCTTTTCAGCTGAAGTTCCACGGCTGTTAAAGACTACTATTACATAACAAAACACGACATTACGACAGAAGACAAACGACCGACAAACCTCACTAATTATTATACCGCATCATATTGTTCCTCCGACATGTTTGACTTGACAGACATAATATTTTTTGTGTGATAATAATTACACTCAGGAAATAAATTACCGTAGACCCCGAGGTAGACCAAGAAGACGGTGGAGAGATAATACAAATACATACCTACAAGCACTTGGAATCAACGACTGGCAAGAGAAGGTCCACCAGAGAGACGAATGGAGACGGATTGTATCTGCAGCAAAGAATCTCAATGGCTCGGAACGCTGAAGAAGCAGAAGAAGATAATAATTGGTGCTTTTCTAAATAAACAGAAGTTGTGAATGTATTGCGAGTAACATATCAACTACACAGACAGTGCGAAGAGCTCGAGCATAAAGTCATCTGCGAGTGGCACTGGAAAGACACAATTTTATTAAATTCAGATAAGTACCCCTTTTCGATATTGCTGGTAAAGCAGCACTCCTATTTTTTCATAATTGCTGTAAATTAACTTCTGATATTATTGCCATTGTATTGGGTACATTTTATAAGTATTGTACATTGATTTTGTGTAAGGAAAACCTATAACAATGTCAACTTTAAAAGAGTGCATTGAGGCAGGGAAAGATTTAGGTTACACTGGGGACAAATTAGATCAATGGGCAAAGGAGGAATATAAAGAACAGCCGGATAGAATGGCGCGCGTAGAAAGAGAAGAAAGAGACAGAAAAGCTGCTGCAGAGAGAGAAGAAAGAGCACAAGAACGCTTACATAAGAAAGAACTAGCAGATGTAGAACTAGCTAAAGCTACTAAACTAGACAGAACTAGAATTAGCTGAAGCTACCAAACTGAAAGAATTAGAATTAGCTGAAGCTACCAAACTGAAAGAATTAGAATTAGCGCAAAGAGCGGAAGAAACCAAGTTGAGAGAAAAGCAATTAGAAATAGAAGCAAACAATAAGAAATTAGAAGCAGAGACGCAGGTGAAAATGAAAGAACTAGAGGTTGAGTCACAGGTGCATATTGCAACTAGCAAATTAAAAAATAAGGAAGAAGAAAACAAGTTTATTAAGTTCAAAGGCATAGTTAAACCATTCTGCCAAGGCGATTCCATATCAGCTTGGTCTGAGAACTTCGAGTTCCAAATGAAGTACCAAGAGGTCCCAAAAGAACACTGGGCCATGATCTATATGAGAAATTTATCAGCAGAGCCTTTAAAAGTCATTGAATCAATCCCACAAGAACTCAGGAAAGATTATGACTATATACATCAACGAATCATGCAACACTTTCTGTTAGAAGCACCAGGTTATCAGGTACAGTTCTCAAAATTAAAACCAAAAGCAAATCAAACGTTCATTGATTAAGTTTCTCAGGTGCAAGATATTTATAATAAGTGGCTGAACGCTGCAAAGGTAAACAAAAGTTATGAAAAGCATAGGGATCTTATGATAATGGACAAGTTCATTTCATCAATTCCAACACCATTTGCATAATTTCTACAACAGTCTGATATTGAGTACTTAGAACAGGTTAAAAAAAAAGGATCCGCTTATTTCCGTTCCAAAAGAGATATTTTCACATTTACCAACAATGAAAATAATATTGTAGCTGCAGTGAACATCAAACCACAAAAGCCAGTCAGATACAAAGAAAAACAGAAATCTAATGCACCGCAATGTACATACTGCAAACTTTATCATTTTCAATTTCAAATGTGTGATGCAAACCCTGGTTACCCAGCTCACTTAGATATTGATGGTGAAGAAACTGCAAAGTAAGATAGAAAACTACCGGCGTGCAGTAAAATGTTTTTTTTTGTGTGTGCAAATCTTGGGGCCACTATAGTGCCAAGTGTCCAGGTCGCCAGAGATTGAAGAGTGTGAATGCAGTACTTGTTGATTCATCTTCTGATGAAAGCGAGAGTGAATTCGAAGGAATGGAAAGAATGGAAGATAATGCTCTTGCAGCAATTGATATTCTAAATTACGATAAATGTCAAACATGTCATAGATTTCACGGGGATGGTGTTATTAAATGCGGACAAACAATCCCAATTTCAAATGAAAATGCCAATGCAGGAATTTCCGACATAGGAAAATTAATCTTCCACAAGGGTATGGTTAATGACAAGCCTTGTGAATTCTTACTTGATTCCGGCTGTACTGTTATTGGTTTATGAAAAAAGATTGTTAACACAGAAGATTACACAGGAGAGTTTGTAAATTGCCGAAAATTTTTGGGCAATGTGGAAAAATATCCACTGGCTACAGCTCACATTTGTACAACCTTCCTTACAGGCACATTTACTTGCGCAATTCTGGACAACCCTTGCACAGATCTAATTATAGGGTGCTTACCGGACGTAAAATACTGCACGCACAAAGAGATTAATGCCTGGGAGAAAAGGCATTTGAAAAGAAGGCCAGTAATGAAAGTAACTACCACTTATAAAGAATTAAGTAACCAAGAACAGCAACTGAAATCGACAAATCCAAGGGATGCGACTGTTCAGAAGACGACAAAACAGCCTGAAAGATTACGTAACACAGATTTTCCTCAGGGAAATTATTGTGACGTTTTACACAAAAAGATTAAACATAAGACTACTAAACCCACAGAAAGTTGCACTGTCAGCACAGCAACATCACAAAAAGACAGCGACATAGACAGACAAAATACACACGGGACAACCCAGAAACCTTACTTAAAACGAAAAGCAGATGCCCTACAGTTTTGTTCTAGCAGACAACACAGTCTGAAAAATACGAACAGCAACACATTAGACAATGACGTGTGTTTCAAGGGAAACAAGGGATTAAGGCGATGCTAACCTAAAAAATAAAATTCGATTTTTGGTCAGTTTGGCTATGTTTGGAATAGTTCATTTTTAAACACCTTAGCATGTCTTCTATCAGATTCGGCACTTGTTTTTCTTTAAAAACTGTTATTTTAATGCAATATTCATATTTTACTGAACCCACCCTAGGTGTAGAATTGTCTACTTATTGAAAATTGTAACGAAATTGACGTTTTTTGAAACCATTGTAAAGATATCTCGCCGACGCGTGATCCACGTGTTTCATCCATCCATCATGTGCCATGCCGGTAAACGTGGGCGGTCATGTTCTGCCATCTCACTCGATCACCAGAGTCGTGGATCAATGTAACACGTGTTTCATACATCATTGTAATGGTCACGAACTCCCTTAATTGTTCGTTAAACTTCGGGTTCGTTTAATTGAGAGCTTTTCTGTGTACGACGGTTTCTTTCGAATCAATAATCTTCCGGAAACTCCCATATATGGAACACAAATCGCCGAATGCGCAAATCCCCGTTGGTGGAAACTGATCACGTGGGTTTCCAAGATGGCCGTTTTGTTGTGTTTTCGCTTGGCAACCGATCGACACGCGAATTGAAAAATGTCTTTTCCCAAGAAGTTTAACACCTAATTGTTCGTTAAACTTCGGGTTCGTTTAATTGAGAGCTTTTCTGTGTACGACGGTTTCTTTCGAATCAATAATCTTCCGGAAACTCCCATATATGGAACACCTCGCCGAATGCGCAAATCCCCGTTGGTGGAAACTGATCACGTGGGTTTCCAAGATGGCCGTTTTGTTGTGTTTTCGCTTGGCAACCGATCGACACGCCAATTGAAAAATACCTTTTCCCAAGAAATTTAACATAAAATCATCCGCTCAACGTAAGAAATCACGCAGTCAATAACTGGCAAATGCTCGTGAGCACCGAAAAGCCTACCAGAACTTAAACATTACAGAAAAGTCTGAATTTGACCCTAAGATAACTTTTTTAGTATAAAAAAAAATGAAAATAATTTGTTTTTCCCCGTCTTCTCATTTTGCCATATTTGTATTTACGTTGTTTCAATTTTTTTTTCAAAAACTATGTGTCACATTACAATGAAACTTGGCAGACGTATTTTTCATCATATTATGTACAATTTATCAAGTGCATTTGTAAAACTATGATTTAGTTTTTGTGCAGTAGTAAAAGAGAGAAAAAAAATTGTCACTAAAAATGTTGAAATTTGATTTTAATTATGAAGAACAAAAAATGCCAAGGGATATCATTAAAAGCTTCTGACAGAATATAACGGTCCTATTTCTGTATCAGAGTACAAAAAAAATAAAGCCTGTGATTTAAAAACAAATTAATGTTGTAGACCATAGTTAAGAAATCCAATATGGCCGCTGTTTATCTTAGTTTCCATGGCAACCATTACTTACAAAGTCAATTTGACAGTATTTTATCAATCAGCAGTCTTCAGTATCAAACCCCATACCATAACAGAACATAGAAAATACATATTATAAAATTTAACATTTTAGGGTTAGCATCGCCTTAATATAGGTTACGACTACACGAGAGAAAAGTCTACCAACAAGCGGAAGCTAGAAAGGTGTAAATCAGTGTGCACAGTTATTGAATAAAGATGTTGATGGAACATTTTACGGGAGCCATGGATATTATATCCATGATTAGTCTCCGTTAAAAGAGACAAATTGTTTCGGGGCACCAATTCTGGGTGTGTGAAAGGCGTTGCATATTAATGGGAAACCATAATTGTAAGACAATATTCCTTGACCGTTAACAGCTCCCAGTAGTAGAATGTAGGAGAGTAGTTGACTCTTGGCAGCATATCAAGGGTGTAAAGCTGATGATAGACCAGTGGGTGGATTCTTCAACAGTGTATCATATCCTTATGAATGAGAGTGATACCCAAATAGAGTGACTGATTAAATTCACACAACTCACTGACAAATTAGTTCAGACTAATTTTATATGCAGAGACAACATTGTGTCACAATACTTGGGATGAATTTGGTGACACAATACCCGGGGAGAATGGGTGGATGTCAGAGTTATGGGGAATAGGAACAGGACAGAGAGAGAGGACAAGGGACAGAATATAGTCAAGGACTGCAGATAACGATAGACAGGAGATCGGTAAGGGCACAAGGATGTCATAAGACAGGACATTTGCAGGACGGTAGAGAGATTAGAGACAGGACATCGGTGGGGACACAGCAATGTCAGAGACAGGACACCGACAGGACAAGACCTAGTGATATAAGGGGACATAAGCTCACGGAACGCTGTCCTGAACTGACTAGACGGGATTACACCAAACGACCCAACAGAACACGGGCGGACTAACGCACTACGTGACTGTTAAGACAGAATCCGAGTTGTCACGAGGGACACGTGGTCCACGACTAAGAGGCGAACTGAGCAGTTTGAAAACGTCAGACGGGACTCGGACAGTTTAGAGGAAGGATCGTTGTTGGTTTTTTTCTGGAGCGAGTGTATAGCTTTTGCGGGAGTGCTAGTTGAAGATAGCGAGTAATTATGTGTAGGGCTTGTGCAATTCGCTGAGTGCTGTAAGTGTTTGTAAGGCGGCATTCTGTATACAATGATTTCACCGCCTTTTGTGTGTACATTGTGACAATGATCAGGTTCTCCTGAATTAAAATGTATATACCATACATACGACTGATGTGTTCTTGAGTGCGTATGAAGTCCTTCATTAGCAAGACGCTAACAAGATAGATAGATAGACAGACAGGCAGACAGACAGACAGACAGACAGACAGACAGACAGACAGACAGACAGACAGACAGACAGACAGACAGACAGACAGACAGACGCCTGTTGCGATAGATAGATGGATGGATGGATGAATGGATGGATGGATGCATCGATAGACAGACTGCTGGGCCGGGTCGTCAGACAGACAGACAGACAGACAGACAGACAGACAGATAGATAGATAGATAGATAGATAGATAGATAGATAGATAGATAGATAGATAGATAGATAGATAGATAGATAGATAGATAGATTGATAGATAGATAGATAGAACGAACGAACAAACATTATTTTAAAAGGGTAATAAATTGGGCACGCAGGCCCGTCTTACATTCGGCCCTTTTAATCACTCATCTTTCATTCATCAAATGTGCATGTTACATTAACATAGGGGAAAAAACATTGTCAAATGGATTTTGTAAATATAAACAATGCATATTACGCATGCTAAATTCACATGAGAAAACCAAAAAAAAAAAAAAACATCAAATGAAAGTTGTAATCATAAACAGTGCATATTGCAATGTTGTGAGACACATCCCCCATCCACCCTCATATCCCGCAGCCACCAACATATCCCCCACCCACCAAACCTCCCCCACCTACCCACACATACCTCCACGCACTCACACAGAACCAGGCAAACATACATGCCGCCACCCACCCACTGATCCCCCACCCACACACATTTCCCCACCCACACACATATCCTCACACACCAAGAAGAAGAAGAAGAAGAAGAAGAAGAAGAAGAAGAAGAAGAAGAAGAAGAAGAAGAAGAAGAAGAAGAAGAAGAAGAAGAAGAAGAAGAAGAAGAAGAAGAAGAAGAAGAAGAAGAAGAAGAAGGAGGAGGAGGAGGAAGAGGAGGAGAAGAAGAAGAAGAAGAAGAAGAAGAAGAAGAAGAAGAAGAAGAAGAAGAAGAAGAAGAAGAAGAAAACACACACACATAGATAGATAGATAGATAGATAGATAGATAGATAGATAGATAGATAGATAGATAGACAGACAGATAGATAGATAGATAGATAGATAGATAGATAGATAGATAGATAGATAGATAGATAGATAGATAGATAGATAGATAGATAGATAGATAGATAGATAGAACAAACTTTATTTTAAAAGGGTATCAAATTGGGAACGCAGGCCCGTCTTACATTCGGCCCTTTCGATCACTCATCTTTCATTCATCAAATGTGCATGTTACATTTACATAGGGGGAAAAAAAAAACATTGTCAAATGGATTTTGTAAGCATAAACAATGCATATTTCGCATGGTACATTCACATGGGGAAAAAAACACATTGTCAATTGAAAGTTGTAAATATAAACAGTGCATATTGCAATGTTGTGAGACACATCCCCCATCCACCCTCACGTCCGCAGCCACCCACAACTCCCTCACCAACCCACACATCCCCCACCAACCACACCCCCACCCACCCACACATACCTCCACGCACTCACACAGACTCAGGCAAAGATACATGCCGCCACCCAACCACTAATCCCCCACCCACTACAATTTCCCCACCCACACATACACCACCCACCCATCCCATAACCGACACCCACACACCCACCCACATATTCTCCACCACCCACCCACACACCCGCAACCACCCAGCAAAACACACATCACAAAACCACGCACACATACCCCCAGTCAACCCACACATCCCGCACCTATCCACACATACATCCCGCACCCTCACAATTTTCTCCACCCACCCACACACACACACACACACACACACATCAGCCAACCTACACTAACTCACCCACCGCCACCTATCAACTACACACCTCCCACCTATACACACATCCCTACCCACAAACACATCTCCCCACCTGCCCACACATATCACCCACCCATAAACACCCAAAAAACATACACCTCCCACCTAAACACACCCCACCACCCACATATATCCCACCCACACACATCTTCCCACAAACACACGCATCCCCCAACCATACATCTCTCACACACATCCACCCACTCACGTACTCATCCATCAACCACTCACACCCACACATCACCCACCCGCCCGTCAACACATGCATCTCTCACCTACCCTCCCACCCACACACACCACAACCACCCAGCCAAACACACATCCCCCATCCTCACATACATCCGTCATCCACCTGAACATCCCTCACCTCCCCCACCTCTCACACATCTCCCCTCCCATACAAAATTCCACCCATAAACACATTCTCCCCCCCCCCCCCATACACACACACACACACACACATCCCTCACATGCATTCCTCATACACATTCCCGCGCACACATCTCTCACCCACACACACACACACATCTCCCCACCCACCCACCCACACATCCCCCACCTACAAACATCCTCACCACCCACACATACATCCTCCACCACTCACATTTACCCCATCCACACTCACACACTCCCACCCACACAGACATATCCCATTCACAGACACCCCCCTCCCCCCCCCCCCACACACACACTCATCTCCCACACCCATTACACACCAATCTCCCAACCTACACAATCTCCTACACCCCATTCACCCACCCAAATACACATTCCCTACCCACACCCCCCAACCCACCAACACCCACATACTTCCAATAATCCTCACAAATATTCCCCCCACACACACACACACACACACACATCCCTCACACACGCATACATCCCCCACCGACTACTCATCCCTTCACCCATCCACACATCACCCATCAACACATACACATCCCCCACATACAACCCCTCCACACATATATTCCACACACTCCCACACACATCCCTCACATACACACCCACACAAACATCCTCACATCTACACACATACATGATCACTGAAACTAATAAGAACAAAATCCCACACCTCACACACAGTTGAAACACTGACGACCGTCGTGAGCACTCTCGCAAAAATTGTAAGAAGTGGAGAAAAAATCGTACTTATACACTGTGTAGCGTAAAAACTGGTGATGCAATTCAACTCTCTCTCTCTCTCTCTCTCTCTCTCTCTCTCTCTCTCTCTCTCTCTCTCTCTCTCTCTCTCTCTCTCTCTCTCTCTCTCTCCCTCCCTCTCACCCACTCACCAACTCTCTCACTCACATCACAGCAATGTTATATTATACATGACAACATCAAGTGGCATACAAAATGATAATATGAAAGACGAGAATACAGAGGAAAAAGAATATGGAATGACATGTTACAGGACTATCAAGTGGCATTTAAATGACACCTCGTAACATTAAAGATGAGAATGCATAAAAAATACTGAATAGCACGTTACATGACATGCGTGCGCTCAACTCTCTCTCTCTCTCTCTCTCTCTCTCTCTCTCTCTCTCTCTCTCCCTCTCTCCCTCTCTCTCTCTCTCTCTCTCTACTCACACTCACTAACTCTCCCACTCAATCTACAGTAATTTGCATGTGTTAATGTTATGCATGTCAAAATCAAGTGGCATTCAAAGTGATAATTTGAAAATGAGAACACACACAAAATATGGAACAGCATGTTAGATGACATGCATGCGCTCAACTCTCGCTCTCTCTCTCTCTCTCTCTCTCTCTCTCTCTCTCTCTCTCTCTCTCTCTCTCTCTCTCTCTCTCTCACGTACATACACACACACCCCCACACTCAACATACACACGCAAATACACACATATACCCACGCACATAAACACACCTACACATCCACACACTTACGCACACGTACTCACATAAAACACAAATACACACTCCCTCGCATACACTGGATGCATGCACACTTACACACACAAACATATACACATACATATTCGAGCACACACACACACACTTACACACATATACACACGCACATACATATAAACACATACAAAAACACATGAACGCAAACCTTAACACACGTACAGACATACACACACAGAGGCACACAGATACATACATGTACACACACATATACACCCATACACACATACAGACATGCACACACACATACATCCACACATATAAACACACACACACACACACACACACACACATAGAACACCCATCCATCCGCACACATATATTCTGCCTCACATAATCACCAAACTAATATGAATAAACTCACACACTTTTCACACGTACACACTGTCGACTATCGCAAGCATCCTCATAAGAACATTCAAAATTGGGAAACAATGGGAAAACATGGAAAATATGGAAAATGGTGATGAACACAAAGTATACATTGTGAAACGTAAAAATAAAATAGTGGTCTATTCCATTAAGATAATTCCTGGAATTGACATAAACATGATGAAATAAGCAGTGCATGTTAAATTCAATTGGCAGTAAAAATGCTAATATGAAAGATGAGAATACTAGATAGATAGATAGATAGATAGATAGATAGATAGATAGATAGATAGATAGATAGATAGAAAGATAGATAGATAGATAGATAGATAGATAGATAGATAGATAGACAGATAGATAGATAGATAGATAGATAGATAGATAGATTAGATATATAGATAGATAGATAGATAGATAGATAGATAGATAGATAGATAGATAGATAGATAGATAGATAGATAGATAGATAGATAGATAGATAGATAGATAGATAGATAGATAGATAGATAGATAGATAGATAGATAGATAGATAGAACGAAAGTCTTTACTTTCAAAGGGTTAAGAATTGGGCACGCAGGCCCGTCTGACATTCTGCCCTTCTTCTCTATTACCTCTCATACATTCTTTCATTCAACATCACTTATGAAGCAAATGTTGACAACAAAAGAACAATAGCATTAAAATCGCATGAAAAATAATCAATAACAAATGACTCACTGAGGCAGTGTTTAACATGGGCATTATGAATACCTAAGGAGGGTGTAACGTGCCATACATAAGGGAATGTTTTTTGGCTAGTTGTCGTTTGAGATAAGTTACCATTATTGTATTTTTGTGTTATTGTTTATGGGGGCATGTAGTCTGTACTAAGGTAGTGTTCAAACAGGTTGCGACTGTATGTATAATGATTGGTGGTGTCTTTGATTTCTTGTGGAAGATTGTTCTACAACTGAGCGGCAGAGTATGCTAAGCTTGTTTTATATAAGTCTATCCTAGGTTTAGGGACATGAAGTATATTTAGTCGTTCGCTATGTCTAGCGTTATATTTAAACATTGGCCAAAGGTAGCTTGGAGCATTTTGAAATAGGATTTTGTGAATTAGTTTGGCCTTATTAAAAAGTAGGCGCTTGTGGAGTGGCATTGACCGGAGACGTTTATGTAGGTTAGAATTGTCGGTAAGCTTTTAACCATTAATTAAACGCACTACCCTTTTCTGGAGTGAATATTGAATTGGAGCATCCATCCCAGACTGTGGAGCAGTAATCAATATGTGTTTGTATATGGGAAGTATAGAATATCTTTCTTGTGTTTTCGTCATTTTGGCAAGTTGATATACTTTTTTGGCTATTTGTTGAACTAGAGCATGAACATGTGAGTTAAAGGTTAGATCTTGATCTATGATAACACCCAGTGCTTTGTGCTCGGTGACACTTTCTACAGGCGTGCTGCCAATGTGCAGCTGAAGAGTTCTCTGCGAGTTTAGAGTTTGAAGTCTTTGCCTGGTTCCTATTAACATAGACTTTGTTTTAGTAATGTTAATTTGCATGCGGTTTGCATGGCTCCAGTTAACTACACTATTTATTTCCTGTTGCAAGGATAATTCTAGCACATTACGATCAATAGCGTTTGCATATACTGTGCAGTCATCAGCAAATATATCCTCTGTATTTCTGAAAATATTTTAATTGTACATGGAAAAAAGATCTGGAGACATTACACATCCCTGTCTCACACCTCTCTTAATAGGCTGATATTGACCTACATCGTTATCACTTCTGATGGCAGCTTGTAATTTCCAATAAATGTTTTTTACAAGTCTAAGGACTTTTCCATCAATGTGTAGATCTTCACTCATCCTTGTAATGTCGACATGTCTCACTTTATCAAAAGCCTTTGTATAGTCAATAAATCAGTGATACAGATCTTTGTTTACTTCTAAAGAACGTTCAATAATTGTTCTCAGTATATACACAGCATTTACTGCACCATTGCCTTCTACAAATCCACATTGTTCATCTCCTATTTCGGGTTGTACTTTCTTCCTAACTCTTTGCATGATAATTCTCAGCAGAATCTTCATGATGTGGCTCATTATACTAATTGATCGATGTTGATCGCATTCCAAGGCTCCCGACTTCTTTGTAATTGCAATAAATATAGAATTACATAATTCAGGAGGTATATCTTAAGTATCGTATATTACGTTCAGCAGTCTGGCGACTTCGTCTATTCCATATTCTTCTAAGGCATTGATCATTTCTATTGTGATTTTATCTGTACCTGGGGTCTTGCCAGTTTTCATATAGTTAAGAGCATTCTGAACTTCCATCTTCAAAATTGATGGTCCTTCATTATTATTCCAATGATGATATTGTTCTTCTTTTGTATCATCATAAAGGTCTTTCACATAATCTGATCACACGTGTAAAATCTTATCTATTTCTATTATGAATTTGCCATCTTTGGTTTTTAGGCAACCCGTTGATGTGTGTGTTCTTTTGTTAGTGATGTCATTAATTCCTTTGTGCATTAATTTAGTATTCCGGGTGTTGTGTTGATTTTCAATTGCCTTGCAATTTTCATCAAGCCATGTTTCTTTTACTTCTTTGTATAGCTTCATAATTTTCCTGTGAATCTCTTCATATTTTTCCTTGTTATTTTTATTATTTCGTTTTACTTTCATGAGTTTTAAGATGTCTTCCATCATCCATTTCTTGCGTCCTATTATCTTTATTTTTGGAATGGTTGTTTCTGCAGCTTGGTTGATTGATTTCTTTAATTCCTCCCATTAGTCACTGACTTTAATAGCCAACCTTCTTCAATATTCAATTCTTGAAGTATGGATGCATTTGTTCTTTTCTTTACCCGAGAATATCTTGGGTAAAGAAAAGAACAAATGCATCCATACTTCAAGAATTGAATATTGAAGAAGGTTGGCTATTAAAGACGATAAAACAAAGTATATTGAAATATTTTGGTCACTTGAAACGTCACAAAAGTTTGGAGAGAAAAATAATGGAAGGATATATGCCTGGGAAGAGAGGAAGAGGAAGGCCAAAGAGAAGATGGATGCAGGATGTGGCGGATGATCTCCAGATGGGTGTATAAGACGCGGGACATCTTGCTTATGATCGAGAGGTTTTCCGGAAGGCTGTTATGGCAGCGAGGTTCTGCAAAGGACATGATACTGAATGAATGAATGAATGAATGAGTCACTGACGTCTTGAAATAATATTTCCATATCGGACAATGCGTCGCATCTGTTCTTTACCTCTACATTTAATTTATCTTTTATTTCCTCACTCTTCTGTGCCTGTAGATCAAATTGTGTGTTTCTTTGTGAATATTTGACTTTCTTTAATTTTATATGTAAATTGCTTAAGAATAATCTATGGTCGCTGTAGCAGTCTGTGCTTGGTATAGTTTTAGCGACTTTTCAAGCATTTCGAAATCTTCTGTTGGTGAGAATGTAATCAGTCTGATTTCTGATCTTATGATCAGGACTCCTCTGTGTCCATAATCGCCCGTGGGTGCTGTTGATACCAGGTGTTTCCAATAATCAAATCATGCTCTTTTGCCCACTGTACAAGTCTGTAATCCCTTTCATTCTGTTCCCCTAGTCCATACTTGACTACTATGCATCCGTCCTGTTGATTTCCAACTTTGGCATTCAAGTCACTCATTACGATATTTACTTCAGAATTCTTGCATTTCTTGAAAGCTTTCTCTAAATCATTATAAATGTCATCAATGCTGTCATCACTACTGTCTGCTGTTGGTGCGTAAACTTGGATGACATTGACATCAAAAGATCTTCCACTCAACTTCACAAGTAACACTCTGTCTGATACAGTCCAATATCCTTTGATCGATTTTAGTTTCTGTGTATCCATTATAATTGCTACTCCTCGCTGTTGTTTCTCTCCACCAGAATAGATGATTCTATATTCCTCAGATGTTATAATGCCCATTCCTTTCCATATGGTCTCACATATACCTAACAGGTTAATATTTAATCTTCTCATTTCATTCTTAATGTTATCAAGTTTTCCATCGCCACTCATAGTTTTTACATTCCAAATTCCTACTTTCAATGTTGATATTCTGTTGCACTCAGTCGCCTGATGACGGTCTGGAGTCACCTGTTGCACATGACTACCCCTACCGGCGAGGTTGCTCCTATGGAGCACCCATTTACGCCGTTTCTCAGATTATCGATAAGACTGCAGAACATGATATTCTTGGCATCTGTAAAGAAGGTAGATTGCCATTGCTTTCCTTCCTAGCAGTGACCATACTGGTCGGTGACCGTAGCCATTGCCTTAAAAAAAGAGATCCTCTGCATGCCGTCGTGAAGCTGGAGACCATAACCTACAACTATCTGTTGGCTGCTCTTCAACTTCATCCACCACCTGCACCCATGGCTTCACGTAACCCTGATAGGGGGGCTAAACGGGTACTCCACCTTGCCCAAGGGTGTCCCGTAGGCTAGCGGAGGGAAGGAGGCACCTTACCTCTCCTTTGATAGGGAATACCCCTACTCCGCCACCCATTTATCTCTCAGTGAAGGATATTTCTAATTGCTCACTTGTGGTACTGCATGTTGAAGATGATAGTCTGTTTAACACAGACTTGACTTAATTTTGGTCTGTTTTCTGAGGTTTCTACATCTGCTGTCGCCAATACCCATCTAGTGTGATGGAATTATCAGTTGGATAGCCTAAGATATTGTTACAACGTTTTCTATAAGTACATTATTAGTCAGGTTAGCATTGCACATGTTCTATAAGTGCATCTTTCCTTCAGGTTAGCATTGTCGCATTATATATAAGTAATTTTTATTTAGCCAGAACATTTTTATAAGTAACTTTTTAGCGAGGATAGCATTGTCACATTTTCTAAAAGTAAATCTTTTAGTCGGGTTAGCTGAAGTACATTGTCCCATTTTCCGTAAGTAAATCTCTTAGGTTAGTATTGTCACATTATCTATTAGAAAATGTGTTAAGATCATCGTCTCAGAAGCCCTCATCTCCATTGCATCTCAGATGTCTAAAGTATACTGCAACATTTTAAGTAAGTAAATATCTTACCAGGGTATTTTTTTAAAAAATAAATAAATGTCTGAGACGGATAAATAAAGACACTCACAATAGAATACAATCATCCGTGAGAGAAACGGAAGTCATGTCTAAATCTGTTATTTCGCTTTAGCATGGTTAGAATGTTGAAATATTAACATCAATATCATGAACACTTTTATATACTCATAGTTTTGAACACTCTTGGAAATAACATGCTCTGAGATAATACATGGAAACTCTACGAAATAAATGACTCTGAGATAATACATGAACGTTCTTGGAAATAGCTTGACTGGGAGATAATAAATGGACGTCTGGGTGATGTGTGACTGCAATAATTCACGGAAACTCTTTGATATAACGAACTTAGATAATACACGAAAACTCTTGGAAATAACACTCTGATTTAATAAATGAAAGCTGTTAGAAGTGACAGACTCTGACATAATACAAGGCAACTAGTGGAAATAGCAGGCTTTGACATGTTTGGTAACAACATTTGTCCCTTACTTAACACTGGAAAACGGTCATGTCCTTTAATAATTAACAGATACATTGGCAAACAAAAAATAATGGGTTTGGACCAAACAAAAATGAATGGCAAAAAATTCGAATCAGCTGTGAGTCACAGTAATGATTTCAAAGCTGGTAATATGGTAGCAGACATGCTTTATTGTATATCAAATTAAAGGGCTTGCTCAGGGGAAAACTACTGTATTGCTACGTTAATTATAGTCTGATTTATAAGCTTTTAGCAGCTATGGGAATAAGATTACTTATCATCGCATGACACTTAATCAGTTAATACATTATCTTGAACGTCTATATATAGATGCAATATTTAATTTTGTAGTAATGTATTACATTATTTATTCTTTAATTGTCTTGTGTATTATATTTTGATCACTTAACATTATAGCTACGTTTGTGCCCTGTTCATTTACATTGTGGCTTTCAGTACCTGTTAATCTGCGTTGTGTTTTCACTTGCTAACCGAAATTGTCGAGAATGATTTACGGACGCAATTCGTAATTCCTCATACCGCGTTCAATACAGCGAAATGCCAACAGACCGTATTGCGTATGGTTTTCATACGATGGTATGCGTTGCGGGCGTTTAGAAAACAATGGCATACTATTGAATGTAAACTTGCCAAGAAATCACAAATAGCCCAAAAATGCTGGAGTTGACTACGACGTCTTTTATTGACGGAACGAATCAGCTAAATTTATCCTTGAATTCTGTGCATCTGATTGCGGTGTATTATCGGCACGGTATATGTACACTAATTACATCAAAATGTATGGATAATGTCAGAGTAATGAGAATTGCCAGAAACCTTTTCGCATCCATCTGTGGCGATACCCCATTAAAATTATTATTTGGCGTGTGAAAGATCAGGTTGTTTCAATACTTAACTATTTAACTACTCGGGTTCGACTATAAATGATTTGTTCATTCTAGGACAGCATGCCCTTAGATCTTCTGATAAAAGCGTCATGAAATGCAAGTTTCGACTTAATGATCTTCATTTATGAAGCTAATAGTCATATACGACACATCCGATTTTATGTAGGTCTTCTCTACTGATGATATTCCTCCTTGTCACCGTCTGAGTAAATCCAGCGTCATTTCTCTTGGTCTGCCTCTTCCTCTCTTCCCCTTGATCTTTCCTATTGCCAGTTAATAAGTTTAGAACAGTGTTTCTAAACAACGGAAATTAATTCATGACATTAAGATTATTTAAACCTCAGTGCTACAGCTAACCATTATAGAGATAATTTATATTGGCCTGCCATAGTTTGGGAACCAGTGGCTATTTATTTAATTAATGTATCATATTTTGACAAATAACCCGTCTATAAACATAAAGATTCGCAAGTATACACCTGGTATAAATGGAACAATCTAGATACTAAAAGCCAAATTGATTTTATATTAACAAGAAATAACAGAAAGAGAAATATATTAGATGCAAGAGCAGTGCCCAATTTCAGTATAAACACAGATCATAAAGCAGTCGTTGCCACAATAAGAACAATCAGAAGAAGAAAACAAAGAGCAGGAAATTACATGCCATAGCGAATCAGTAAACTTAAAAAACCTTAAAGACGAGGCAGTAAGGGAAAACTATGAGAAAGAACTAACTGAACTCTTTGAAAAATTACCTACAGAAAGAAAAACAGTGGAAGAAGAATGGGAGATGTTCAAAGCAAGCATTTTAAATACTGCAAAAATAACATGCGGAACCACGAAAAAACGCAAAACACGGATACAGAAAATAACAAGTTGGTGGAAAGCAGAAGTAAAGAAAGCGGTAAAAGAAAAAAAGGAAAAATATAAAAAGTGGTTGAAGAGCAAACAGGAATGTGATTATAGAGAATACAGAATAGCGAGAAGACATGTGAGTAGAATAGTAAAGAGGGAAAAACAAAAAGACTGGGAAGAGTATGGAGAAACCCTAAATAAAAACTACAAGGAGGCAACCAGAAACTTCTACACAAAGATAAGTGCAATGCGAACCAGAGGAGAACCCTTTGACCCAACTGAAATAATTAACAGCGAAAATGGAGAACCAATAAGTGAACAAAAACAGATCCTAATAAGATGGAAGCAGTACTTCGAACAACTTCTCAACATCCCATCAGATGTCACAGGAATTCAAGAGACCTACACAGATGTCACCGAAGAACTAGAACCAGACATACTAAAAGAAGAAATTATAGAAGCCATCAGATGAGATGAGATGAGAACCCGTCAACGGATAGTAAGGAAATGCAAACAGCTAGGTAGCTCCTGTGAAAAGGTGAGATATACTAAACACGAGCACAGTGTACACACCTTACAACGAACTCCATAACAGTGAACATAAATCATAATACAGAACATCTTAGAAATAAGAGAACTTCCAAAAATATATAATACTAACATTATTAGATATTAATAAGTATACTACGACACAACAACGTTTCGATTATACAAATCTTCTTCAGGTACGAAACAACACAAACAGATCTAAAGAAAAATATGAAATTATAAATTAAAATAATAGTAAAACACAACTCCCTCTTTGTCAGGAAGGCGGCGTTTTTTGTTGTTGTTGACATAGCTGATATTCAGTTTAGCTCCACATAAAACTGTGCACATGCACTTATTTAATAATTTAATGGGATCATTGGGGGAAGAATGAAATGTAGAACAACAAATCAAATCTACTATGACATTCCAAAGTAATTCGACATGAATGTTCTCGTCATTGAAGGTGTTGATCGTATTCAACTAGCCGAATCTAAGAAACTTCGAAGGTTCTAGTCCCATCTGTTGCCGTTCGAGATCTGCAAGACAGAAGTACAGAAGACATACTTTTAGACCTTTGCACAGCTTTCATTGTTGAAGTGAAAGACATATTTTAGACATTTGCATGATTAATTGCCGGAATGCCAGGCAAACTTTTAGACCTTTGTAGTATAAATCGGTGAAATGAAAGACATATTTTAGATATTTATATCATTAATTGTTGTGATACCGGTCAAACATTAGACCTTTGTAGTATACACCGGTGAAATGACATACATATTTTAAACTTTTGCATTATTAATTGATGGATTGAGAGACATAATTTTAGACCTTTGCAGTACACACTGTTGAAGTTATGGTATACATTATCACGTTTGCAATACACACTGTTGAATTGATGGCATAGATTATGACGTTTGTAATACACACTGTTGAAGTGATAGTATACTTTATGACGTTTGCAATACACACTGTTGAAGTGATGGCATAGATTATGACGTTTGCAATACACACTGTTGAAGTGATGACATACTTTATGACGTTTGCAATACACACTGTTGAAGTGATGGCATAGATTATGACGTTTGCAGTACACGCTGTTGAAGTGATGACATACTTTATGACGTTTGCAATACACCTGTTGAAGTGATGGCATAGATTTGACGTTTAG
>JACEFZ010003395.1:0-31253 GCA_014155875.1 Cepaea nemoralis | reverse complement strand
AAAAATTTCGTTCGGGGGGGCCATTTTCCTTTTCTATAACACTAGGGAGCGAAAAGGGGTCGAACCTGTATTTACCGCGTTACTGCCGTGCTCATAACATCACAAGAGTAGTTAGCTATCAACTTCGCTAGCGTGTCATGATTCTAGCGCAATATTTTTATATAGCGTGTATTTTTAATGACTGTGCAGTTTTTGAAAATATTGCCGTTCCAAGTATTGTATTTACCTACTGTGGAGTTCATGCAATACGATGCAAGATAATAGGTAAATACAAAACTTGGAACGACAATACTTTCAAAAACTGCAGTCATTAAAAATACACCCTGTAAATATGATGGGTGATGTTCTCTATAACACAATGGTCTATTTTACTCCCCAAGACATTTCCTGATAGCTAGTTAGGCTGAGTTGATCTGGGAGCTGAGATCAGTTAAACATCGGCTTCGATGGAGATTCTAATACCCGACCACCGGGCCGGCAAGTAAGCGCACTTAACATTGCTGTACCTTGCTCCTGTATCGCATAGTACATTCACATTATCGAGGAGAATAAAGTACTTAGAGATGATTGACAATATACCGGAGGTCATGAAGAAAGATAATCAAATAGCTGCAGAGTGGAGATAATTATTATAAACACCATTAGTGGTCAAAACCAAACAACTTTAAAACAAAGGCTATCCCAAAATAACAGTGAATACCATTAAGAAATTAACAAGTTTGTTACATGTGCTTTGGAGGGCATCGGAATCAACGCCAGTAATTGTTGGCTGTTGCGTTTTTATAATCAATTTTAAGTTCAGTGTATTCCAGTTGCCATGTCATTGTGAAAAGCAACGTAAAGCGGTTTGCTCTCAAATCGTCTGCAGCTGAGTTCGAAATCGGTATGTCGGGATTGTAAAACTGCGGTCACTATCCCTAAGCCACATGTGCGACACCATAAAAAAAACTCAAAGATTTTCTACAAATGCATGACCAGCTAAATGAAGAATCTGCTCTGATGTCCATAGAGCGTATATCATACGAAAAGACAATTTTCGGTGCTGGAAGCGAAAATCTTGCACGTGCACATTTCTCAAAACTGAAGGGAAGACCCGACCGTCAATTATTTGCTGCACCCAATGCCCCTTGAGTACCACGTGACAAGGAAAGTCTTGATAACCATAAACCGAAAAGTTGCTGCTCTCGCAAAATATTGAGGTGGAAATTCTACCACAACCACATATCCTGTGGTTCGCATGGTGTATGTCCAAAATAGGTACACCTCCCAGGCGTAAACATCCGCGTAGAAATACAAGAACTTGACCATAAGTCATTATTATGACTATGAAAGAAACGCTAAAGAGAAGTGAATCTGTGTATTCAAAATGTTCCTTAGTATGAACCTGCTATGAATTTGTTAAGTCTTAGGACCAACACATGTTGTAGGTTGGAAAGCACAAAGGGAAGGGTGACCAGTCTTTCATTTCCTCGGCGAACAGTGAAGGCTGGAGTTGAACCCTCTTGACATTTTGAAAGTGTTTATCAAAATATTTTCTCTGACTGGCACTCTGAGCAACTGTCGACGACAGTTTACCATCGTTTGCTTCTGTTCACGTGACAACAGGCATGGAGCACAGCGATGACATACTCATTATGCTTAGTATCTTGTGTAAAATTATATTCATCTATCTTTAATTCAGTTTAACTGCACTAACTATCTCTGCAGTTGTCATTTTTCTACTCTGGGTAATGACTTTCTTCTCTTGCAGCATTTTTGTCATTGAGCGGTCTCTCAGGTCATGCCATATCAGCAACATTTGAGAGACCACACTTAAACGGTCTACGCCAGTTCTCCCCCCCCCCCCCCCCCCCCCCCCCCGTCTCTTCTCCTAGACCAAAAGCATACGAAGTTAAAGAATTATGAGACACTGGTCCAATACCCTGTATATTTCTGTACGTATTTTGTCCGTGTAGCATCAGGAATTTGATCAAAACCTTCGACCTCTCAATTGTTCTGACAAATCGTAGGAGCAGCAGCTCCAGTCAATAAGGTATGCTGCACCGTGTACCAAAGCGGGATAATCCGTTGAAGGTACAATTGCATACTTCACCGTCATAGTCAGGGTAAAGACTTCTGGCCAGCCCCTTGTAACTAACCCAGACCCTGATTCTGGAGACAAACATACCTGTATGCTATGCGAGCTTTTAATGGTTCTCTGCATGGCAGTCACTGAAATCTCAACAAGTCCACAGACTGCATCTCATCACCGGCCTCTAAAAGCAGAGTCCATGATGGGTGACATGTCCAAAAGATGAAAGTGAAGCTAAGTAACCATGTGCAGAATGTGACAATTCCTTGGATGAACCCAGAACAAGAACGTCGTAGTGGACTTAGCATTAATGAATACATTATATGGTGGGGGATGCGTGTGTCTCTGCCTTCCCTTAAGGACGTGAAAAAGAGTGCCCATGTCCTCAAAGACTAATTCAATTGTTGGCGGATACCAAAAACCATTGAAGTAACATGTCATTTCCCATGACGCACTCAAAGAATAATGACTTCATTTGAGATACATAGCAGCAAAATGCCAGTCCCAAACACGACAGAAGGGGGGGGGGGGGGAATAGAGTATTCTACCGTATGTGAAGGGAGCGATCTAAGAAGGATTGCCCCCTTAACAAGAGAGATAGCAGTGGTTACTTCAGAGAGAAGGGCACAGTAGAAGAAGAAGAAGAAGAACAAAAAGAAGAAGAAGGATGAGGAGGAGGGGGAGACGAAGAAGAAGAGGTTATAATCTGCTCGGTAATCACAATAATCACAGCCGGTCACCCTGGCCTCCGAGTTAGCGTCTTTCTCCGTAATCCCGTATATTCTCGTGAGTGACGTGATGTGCACGAGAATTGGCAACGGTTCTCGTCGCGTCGGTAACTTAGGGGTATGTGAGCCGGTCGCTCAGAAAGCAATGTAACTTCGCTCTTTCTTCTTCTGACTGTTGGTTAATTCAATCATTCAGTAGCTTGTCCTTTGCAGAACCTCGCTCTCATAACAACCTTCCCGAAAACCTCTCGATCATAAGCAAGATGTCCCGCGTTCGATACACCCATGTGGAGATCATCAGCCACATCCTGCACCCATCTTCTCTTTGGCCTTCCTCTTCCTCTCTTCCTAGGCATATGCCCCCCGCCCCCTCCCCCATTATTGTTCTCTCCAAACTTTCATGACGTTTCAAGTGACCAAAATATTTCAATTTTCTTTGTTTTATCGTCTTTAATAGCCAACCTTCTTCAATATTCAGCTCTTGAAATATGGATGCATTTGTTCCTTTCTTTACCCAAGATATTCTTAGAACTCGTCTACAACATTTATATTCAAAGGCATTTATGCGCTGTTCAGCTAGTTTAGTAAGTGTCCAGGTCTCACAGACGTATGTTGCAATGGGAAATATGCATGCTCTTAAAAATCTGTTGGTACTTACAAACAGTTGTCTTCACCAGAAAAGGCTGAAGTAATAAATATTTCACATATAAGGAAACAGCCGAGCAGAGTTGGTTGAAGTGGAAATTGTCTTGGGGCAGACCGAGTTCAAAGCACAAACACCGGCCATTTAGACTACAATGTTGACCTCTCGTCCTTGACTTGGGGACGTTAATTACAAGCACCTCTGAAATTGGAGTGGGTTCGCCTGATGGCGACGGACACTGGTAATAGGGAAAGCCAATCCACATGAAAATATCAGCCTAGAGCTACTAGAAGTAGCGTGTTTGGACTACGATTTAGTTCAAAGCCAACAAGTGCCCTCTCACCCCCCCCCCCCCCCCCCCCCTAAAAAAACAAAATAAAAAAATTACAAGGAATTGGTGGGTAATCTATCTTTCTTTCTTTCTTTCTTTCTTTCTTTCTTTCTTTCTTTCTTTCTTTCTTTCTTTCAATATCCCGTCAGCCATCGTGGGTTACAATTAGGATGTAAATTATAATACGTTATACTTAGTTGAGCATTCTTTTTGTATATAATTTGTATATATATCGTTTTTAAAACACATGTTATATTAATTTATAATATATGTACAACGAAACTTATGTAACAAATTAACAAGACAAGACAAAATAGCGCGCTATTTAGCTCACATATTAATACTGTAGTACTTATATTTAATTTCAAATTTTAAGCCCGATAAAAACTAAATAACAGCTATGTACAGCGTTAGAAAGAAGTTAAGTGAAAACATTTGAAACTTGGCCAAGAAAAGCCTCAATTGGTTGACAGTACAGAGTAGTATAGACCAACCTGGCGCATGCAGGGCTTTGTTGATAGTGGGAGAAAAGGAAGTGGGAGACCCGTCTGCTCTCAGTCGTGTGCTGGCTTATTGTGGGGACGAGTCATGGCGGCACATCGCACATAGAGACATGGGCCTGTTTTCTACCGGTATGTCATGTTTCATTGTGTTACCAGTTGTCGGGTTGCGTTAGGTGTTTCTTCTTTAAAGAAAGGCTGTGCGTGGTATTCTGTTGTTGTTGATACGGTGGTTTGTTTGTTTTATTTATGCTTGGTATAGCTAAATTTCAACCTTGAGTTAAGTACAACATCGACGCTTGATTATTTATTGAGCTGAGGTGACGCTGGAGTGGAGTAGTATGTAATTATTATTTGTTGTACGCTCAGCATGAACCGTGTGTACACAGTATTGTATTCTATGATCTGGAAGTTTTCAATATCTTTTTCTTCTCCATTTGCGGGTGCAATTGTTTTATTTAAAACAATGTTAGCAAACATAATTACAATATCTAAAATAATTCAGATATTGAAGTCATACTCTACAACAACTTTACAACTAGTACTACTAGTACTACATAGCATAGCGCTGCTTACAACGACTTATGATTATGATTATATTCAGTGTCAAGAACGAGAAAAAGAGAAAAGAAAGAGTCAAGAAAGAGTGTGTGTGTTTTAAGGGTGAGGAGTCGCAGCGTGTGACTGCCAGTAAATAAAGAAATAACAAAAATAAGAAGTTTACTCAATAATTGAATTAATTCTGATAACACCAAACACAACAACATTAGTCATTCTGAATGAACCGAAACGTGATCAGTCAGAGAAAACAGCTGGCATTTGCCAGTTGCTATAATCGTTTTAAGTTTTGATTGTGCAACTTTCCAGTCCAGAAGTATTGATTATTTATGAACTGCTTGAAATATAAGTTCACAGAAATTAATTTGAAATGCAAATCTGAATAGCTTTTCGGTCTAGAACATCAACACTGTAGTTGTCAAAAGCTGAGATGGTTTTTATATTGAAATGTGAATGTCATGTGTTAATGCTGCTTTAATGAACTCGTAGAATTATTAATTTCTGTATAATTAATGTTCTGTAACAATCGGTCTGTTAGGGAGGTTATAATAATAATAGCGATAACATACATAAAGTAAAGCTAGTTGATAGCTATTTTTTTTTTTTTGCATATCCTTTACAGGACATCGCTGTCAACACCAGCACCTTTCAGCTGTATGTTGATTTCTTGGCAAGATTACGCTCAGTAGTTTGCCATTGCTTTCTGAGCGGCCGGCTCACATACCACATAAGTTACCGATGCGATTCAAACCACTGCTGATTCTCAACGTCATCACGTTACTGACGAGAGTATACGAGATTACGGAGAAAAGTCATAACCTCTAAGCCACGAAGCCGGCAGTTGATAGCTATAATTACTATAAATATACAAAAAGTATAGCTCGGATCAGTAGGGAGTCAATAATGTCACTAGACTCCTGGCACATTGATTACACAAGGGTAAGTTAATAAGTAAGTTACAAATGGCCGTAGAAAAATAACTAACTATGATAACTTGAAACCAGTTTATTTTTATACATACATTGTCCCTTTATTTCTCAATATAATTTCTACGAACATTGATGCATTTATCCCATTGTTTTATTAGTCCTCCCAAACTGGCGGCATAGAACTGTATGCTTTGTTTTCATTTACCTGCCATCCCAAAGAACTGTGTGACTTATTGACTCGTCCTCATAACTTTTTCTACCCAGCTGTGCACCACTTTACGGGAAATCGCTAGGGGCTAAGTCCACTAAAAACCACCTTGGCAGGAGACATTTCGCAAGTGTTGCCGAAGTTGAATGTGAAGTGAAAACAGAGCACACAGTTCTATGCAGCCGGTTTGGGAGGACTGATAAAATGATGGGATAAGTGCATCAATGTTGGTGGAAATTATATTGAGAAATAAAGAGACATTGTATGTATAAAAACAAACTGGTTTCAAGTTGTTATCATATTTAGTTATTTTTCTGCAGCCATTTGTGACTTACTTATTAACTTTCCCTCGTAGTTAGCATTTCCATAAATCATGTTGGCATAACATAATGAAATTTATGCTGAAATAAAGCACATTTCTCAAGATTTCTGCATTGCTGGGAAAAGTAGGCTGTTTTGATAAATACGGTGTTTGTCCATCAAGTACGATGATGACCATTAATTTCATTCAGTGGGGTTGAATATTTGGAGCCGTGAGTTCCAAAATGGCTGGTAAGCCTATTATGGCTCAAAATGTTCTTTGACAATGTGGGCAATGAATGCATGGTGTTTCAGGAGGATTTCCTGCGGTGGTTGTTTTGTCCAGTCTTTTGTTTTTTCACAGCTCTTGAGTTCCATTTGCTTCTCTAGTGACTGCACCCTTGCGTAATGATGTAGGCCATGAATTTTGGTCTTTCATGGGTCTCCCATGTGTTGCGAGATCACTATATAAGACATGGAAATACACCATTAAAAATACTGCATGGCATGAACTGTAGGGAAAAAAAAATGTGTCCTATAAACAGTTGTATCATACAGGCATGTAGTGATGTTGACTCATATTGAGGTTCAGACATAGGATGGGCTGAAAATAATGACTGAGAACAGGGAACAGTAGAGTGACATGAAGTGACTGCAACATCTGACTTCATGAACTGACTAATCTGTTGCTGAGAAGCTGCCAGTACTAATAAAATGTCATGTTTATAGGAAAATTGATACACATACAAATCACCGGGAATAGTTGTACTGATGGGATTCACACACAATGAATAATATTACAATGTGTCATGGTGTTGGTGTCTTCACACACACAGAGTAATATAGAAAGTTATAATGAGGTTGTGGCTTCACACAGGGTGAATAATATTGAAAGTTATAATGAGGTTGTAGCTTCACACAGGGTGAATAATACAGAAAGTTATAAGTTTGATGGCTTAACACAGAGTGAGTAATATTTAAAGTTTAGTTTAGTTTAGTCGATGGACCAACATCACGGCACACGGGTGTAACCCATAAGTGCTCCATTCTACTCCTAACTCCAGCCTGAGTCCAGAGAAACACATCTCAGTGCATGAACTCCATAGCACCGGCGAGGATCTTGAAATACTTTGGGTAGATTTTAAACTCAAAATTTTGCCTGGGCAGCGCCGACAGGCTACTCTTTTTCGATTTCCAACGGCCAAGGGATTTTTTACGTGCGCAACAATACATAAGATCTCACTACCCACAGACCAGGGAAAATTTTGTTACAAGACGTCCACGTGAAAAAATCCCAGCCTTTGTCGGGGCTTGAACCTGGGAACTCCAGCACTCGAGTCGGACATCATACCTTGAGACCACTCATATCCCCCTATTTAAAGTTATAATAGAGTTAGTCAGTCAGTAGTGTCACACACAGTGAGTAATATTTAAATTTATGAGATTGGTGGCTTCACATACAGTGAGTAATATTGACAGTTATGGGATTTGTGGCTTTACACACAATAATATTGAAAGTTATAATCATACTGATGGGGTTAGTGGCTTTACACTTAGTGAACAAAATAGTAAGTTGTGGGGTTGGTGGCTTCACACACTGTGATTAATATCGAAAATTATGGAGTTGGTGGCTTCACACACAATGTGTAGTACTGAAAGTTTTGATGGGCTTGTGGGTTTCCTTGTGTAAATCAATAAATGAAATCAATAAATTAAAATATAGTAATTTCTATGATCATGTATCCTGAAATATTCCTTTTCATATCATATATTTTCAGACATGATTAAAATTCTTTTCAGATTATCCAAGAATTGCTGGATGGACCATAAAGAGGTCACTTTGTGATCTGTGTGCATCCTTAACTTGCAGTTTGCGCATGTGTGATAAACATTTCCTTGAATGATTGTCTCATAATTAATGAAACGTGAAAAGTCATTCTTCTTACAGAGGACTACAGCTGAAAATGACGAGAAAAGAAAGGGTATTGACACATTGTATCATTGTGGATTTGTTGACTGTCGCTTGGCAAGAGTGGTAAACATCTAGAGTTGCATTTATTTCTTCTCAATGGCAAATTTCATTGTTTGGCCATGGCAAGCTCAAAGAAATCATTCTGTTCCCATCTCCAGTTAGTTCAAACTAACTCCCACATGGATAAGACCTGTGAAGAAACTAAAGGTGGACAGAAGGAAACAGTTGAAGAGAAACACCCATTGAGCAATGATGCTAAATCATTTGATGTTCTACCTAAACAAGATGAGATCGTGGAAAATGCCGAAGGCAAGAATCTAGGGGATTGTAATTTGCAGACTAAGAGTGCCAAATCAGAAGTTGTGCCAGATAATAGTAAAAGAGCCCAAAGTGTGTCAGGCAATTCTCATTCGTTTTTCAGTAAGGAATCTTTGTCCCATGCCAGTATTGGACAGTCAACTGATATTAACACCAGAGACCTTATGATGAAGAAACCTTTGGTCAAGTTTACACTTTCTGTAGAATCTAACTCTGATGACGGAGATGTTAAAACTTCAAGTGCAACTACAAGTGTAACCTCTGATGTACCGGCCATGTCTCCTGGAACAAAGGTCCTTGAAATTCCCAAAGAAAGTTCTTCGCTGCCCAGCTTGAAGCTCAATCTTTCTAGACAAGAAGTGATGTCTTCACCAGAATGTGGTAATTCTCCTGAAATACATTACACAAAAGGCAGGATACGACTGAATTCTGGTGATGGTTCCCTGACATCCACACCAACATCTAGGCGGAGGAGGCAGACTTTCTGTGGAGTGTCATATCTCTCAAGAAGAAATCTATCCAGGGAAAATGCTTTTGAAGATTCTGAGGATAATCATTCAGTATCTTCTTCAGACTTTTCTCCAGGAAGCACTGTTTCCAGCTCAGGAGCAGACAGGTTTCACTGGACTGATCGAATGAGTGATGAATCGTCTAGCGATGGGAGATGCCGGAAGAGTATCGACTTTAATGATGACCCTGAAATACATGCACCGTTAACCCCTATCAACAAACAATTGCGCATCGTTACTTCTGTGGACAGGGCATTAAATCCACATCGGAGGACTTCAGTCTCCTCCCCAAAGTTGGACAGGGTGTTAAACATTGGCCGCTCATCATCAGAAAATCTGGAACACATCGCATTTGTCGACTTTATGAAGCGTTTAAAGCTGGGCCAGTATCTGAAGCACTTCCCACCAAACATGACAATGTTGGATTTCAAGTAAGTGTACAGGTTTTGTTTACTAACTCCTGTCTGTTGTCTCTGGTGACTCTGGTAACCATGTTAGATTGCAAAAAATGACTGCCTACACTTATCGGCATGGCACATGATGATGATGATGACTTTTATCATATATCACAGTCTGTGATATAATTAAGAGTTAATATATATATTAACAAATAACAAGGAGTTAATAAGAGTAACGACTTGTAGACAACTAAAAGGCAAATGATTTTTGTCGCATATATCACAATCTATATTATAATTAAGAGTTATATATATATATATATAAAAGAGACTGTATGTGGTTGGCAATGTATTGGATGCGTTCGATAACGATACATCCGATTGAGATGAAATTTTCTACACGTCTTCCTTTCATTCCTGTGCAACCGACTGTAATAGTTTCTTAGTGTAAAATCGGCTACTTACTTAATAAAATTTAATATTTCATTTTTCATTATAATTTCTATATAGCAAGGGGACTTAACTCTAGAAAAGCAAGGGGCATAACTTTTAATAACATTTCTATATACTTTATAGTCATATTGTTGCATGGTTTTCAAAGATTTATAAACTCTTTGCCTATAGTTATTTACAGGCATATGAGTTATAATAAATAATGATATAATCTTTAAGGCATTTTCAAAGTTTTCATAAAAATAATGCATAATGCATAACATTGTAACTCATCTTTTTATGCTTAAAGAAGTTATCTACAGTCATGTAGGTGATTAAAAACAGTTTTCATTACAAGTAATGGATGGTGTGTGGAAGGACATTCTTTTAAGTTACTGTGTGAATTTAATGAGACGCTCCCCGCCAGGAACTGGGCGAAGCCACGCCGGGTCAGATAGATAGACAGACAGACAGACAGATAGTCGGGAACGGGAGCTTATATGACTACTTATATGAATTAAATGAGATGCTCTCCACCAGGGACTGGGTGAAGCCGGGCCGGCACAGACAGACAGACAGATAGTCGGGAACGGGAGCTTATATGACTACGTATATGAATTAAATGAGATGCTCCCCACCAGGGACTGGGTGAAGCCGGGCCGGGTCAGACAGATAGACAGACAGACAGATAGTCGGGAACGGGAGCTTATATGACTACTTATATGAATTAAATGAGATGCTCCCCACCAGGGACTGGGTGAAGCCGGGCCGGGTCAGCAACAGACAAACAAGCAGACAGACAGACTGATAGATAGATAGATCCCCGCCAGGGCCTGGGCGAAGCCGGGCCGGGTCAGCTAGTATATATATATTAACAAATAACAAGGAGTTAATAAGAGTAACGACTAGTAGACAAGTAAAAGGCAAAGGTAGTCCCATAGCAGTGTTCTGCTTCTTTCATTTGCTTGAAATTTATTATCTGTATCTGCAGTGTAGTCTCTTGTGTAAACTTCACTGTCTTATTTAGTTCACTCAGTGGTCCATGCAGTTTTTCCTTCACTGTTATTTCTGTAGGCCAAACGATCTGCCTAGATATATCATATTTTTGGCAATCTTGAAGTATGTGATCTGCTGCCTAATGAGGTGTGAAGTGTTAGGCCTTCACATATTCTAAGTCACTGCCTAGGAAGTGGGGTGGCAAATTTCCTTCCTCACCACTTCTCCTTCCCATAATATTTCCAGACTTCTGAAACTTGTCAGGGACCAATTTTTCTGAGGTTAGATTAACCCCATTACGTTACTATTTAGAAAAAAATAATCCTGCCTCAGCTGGGGATTGAACTAGGACCACTGTCTGGACATGCAAGTGCACTAACTACTATGCAATTTCAGTTCCTAGGTGACAAGACCATAATGCAGGTATTAACGCCCTCCCCCAACATTTCTTGCGTAGGATTCTGTGGGTAGAAGTTCAGAGCTGAGTGATACGCATTGTAAATTGGCTTAGAGGAGGGACTTGGCCGTTGGTTTTCTAGGGGTGGGGATGTGTGTTACCTTGTACAAGAAAGAGTTTGAAATTATATTGATATATTTTTGAGAGCTGTTATCCATTTGGCCATGCTGACCTATATCAGTGCACATATTTTGTTTGTTCCTCATCCATTGGCACCTTGCCGTCTTGACAGACGATAGTTTGTGCTTCAAAAAGGCATAATAAATATTACCCATGGCGGTAGCGAATGTGACTGATAACGCCAATTCGCGCTGTAAATGTTCGTCCACAGTGGGTGCATGTGAACACATGGTCATTTCCACCATTATGCACCATCCTACGTCTCACACGCTCGGTGTGTGCCTTATCTGCAATAATTTTCTCCTTTGTCTTTATTCCATTTCTGATGCTTGCCCTCCATGCAACATGTTCAGCAGCGTCTTGCTCCCAGTGTGCATTATCAATGCCTGTATCAATCATGTCCCGCTTACACACATCTTTGTATCGTAGTAGAGGCCGACCCTGAGATCTCTTACCCATCTGTAATTCACCAAAAAAGATGTCCTTTGGTATTCTACCATCATCCATTCTTCTAAGATATCCTATCCAAGTCTACGAAGACTGAGCATGGAATAAACCATCACACAACCTGATCTTTCCAATACTTCAGTATTTGTGATTTTGTCTTGCCACTTAATACCAAGAATTCTTAGAAAACACCGCATATGAAAGCTGTTTAAACGTTTCTCTTGGTGTGAGTAAGTTATCCAGGCTTCACTGCCATAAAGAAGAGTACTAAGGACACAGGCTTGATAGACAAGGACTTTTGTTTTGGCAGTAAGCTTCCTGTTCTCCCAGACTCTTTTTGTTAACCTGTTCATTGTTGTTGCTGCCTTACCAATCCTGGATGTTGATTTCCTGATCTAGGGATAATTTGCTATTTACCTCTGATCCTAGATATGTAAAATGGTCTACTATCTCTAGTTCGGCGGTCGTCAATGAAGATTGATGGTACCCTATGTGCACCTTGTGACATAATCTGTGTCTTCTTTTTGCTAATTGTTAAACCAAATTCAGAACAAGCATTGGAGAATGCAGATAGTAGACATTGTAATTCTTCCTCAGAGTGGGTCATAACTGCAGCATCATCTGCAAAAAGCAACTCTCTGATCAGTACCCTCCTAATTTGATCTTGGCTTTCAATCTCTGGGCATTGTAGAGGCCTCCATCTGAGCGTGAGTGAATGTATATACCACCATCCTGATCACAAAAGGCATATTTCAGTAGAAGTGAAAAGTATATTCCAAAGAGGGTGGGAGCTAGTACACAACCTTGCTTAACTCCACTCTTGATTTCAAACTCTTCAGAAGTTGCACCATCAAACTTGATTATACCCTTCATGCCTGTGTGGAACGATTCCACAATGGACAGAAGAGTTGGTGGGCAGCCAATCTTCTTTAGTGTCTTGAACAGACCCTCACGACTGATCAAATCAAATGCCTTTGTGAGATCGATGAAGGCAATAAACAGTGGTTGATTCTGTTCACAGCATTTTTCTTGCATTTGTCGCAATGAGAATATCATATCAATGGTAGACCGTTTCTGTCGAAAGCCACACAGTGATTCGGGGTAGACTTGATCTCCTAGGACTTGAAGTCTGGGAAGGTAAACCTGGTCAACAAATGCCTGCAGAAGTCGGATGTGTTGGCCTAACGGTGCAAGAATGCAAACAGACACAACGCAATCACGTCCGAAAAAAAAACTCTGGATGAACGCAGAAGAAGAAGAAGAGCTTGAAGTGTTCCTCATAGATAAACACTTATTCATCCAGCATGGAATGCATGATCTAAAGTTCATTACATTTAATACAGCTCATTAGAAAAGTCAATGTTCTTACTTGAAAATGTGGAAAATAGAATGCTTGTGATTCATACTGAATGACAATGAAGATGCCTGGTTATGCTCCTCAAAGGTCAGTGTGTCCGGCTTCAACATGCATTTGTGTTAGGTTTGCTGTCTCTAAATAGATTTCATCAAAAGTCATGGGGTCATCTATCCATGGGTAGCTTTCTTGTCCTAATAATTTTGGCAGGGCGGAGAACTTTTAGCCTACTCTTTGCGATTTCCAACTGCCGTGGAGTTTTTAACTTGTACATGGCTTTTCCTGTTTTTGCCCTTATCCAAGAAGGATAGGTATCCCATCTCACCACCCAAGAGATCAGGGGGAGATGTGGTATCATTGAATGACTAGTGGTTCTTAGAGAGATTTCCAACCCTGTTCTGAGATTAAACCTACTACCTTCTGAACTGGAGGCAGACACCATAACTTCTCAATCACGATTTCCCACTATTTCAGGCTTATCTTCCATATTAGAAAGAGCTTCTATTTTCAGTACTGAATCTTAAATGTTAGCATTTTATTTATTCAGTGTTAACTACACATAAGTTAACCGTTCAGGCTTAATTAATTTTGCTAGTCAACATACATACTCTTACATCTGTAGTACACAGGCTGAGCACACATGCCTACAGATTCATCTTTCACATTCTCTTCTGCCTTCGTTACATGTGAATTAATAAAAATCTAGTAGTCTTAGTTTAGATTTTGTCGCAGCTTTATTCAATGTTTTCAGAAATTATCAGCACATGTTCTGTCATTATGGTATGGCAGAATGACCCGTTTGTTTCATCTTTTCCTGCTGTTTTATTACAGTGGTGTGGATGCATTTGATTGTACGGTGCACTTATTTAATGAACCTTTCCTTGTGGTGCAGCAAATTTCTTACAGATAAGGATGTCAGGTTATTCGGTCCAGAGGTCTGATATGAAGTCATTTGATTATTTCTTCATCTTCTCCTCCTCATTCTTCCTCTTCAGTTTCTGCTGCAGTTCCTCTTCTTCTGCCTTTTATATTCCAGTGAATCACAGCCCTCAGTTAACATATTACCAAGCCTTCCTATCTTTTGTCATCTCCTACACCTCCCTCTGTGTCCTCCTTATGATAACACAGCATGATGGTACTCCAACATACATAATATCTTCTGTAACCAACAAACATATGAGAACAGTACATTATAGTTCTTCCAACATACAACATGCCTTCTTCAGCCAACAAACATATGAGAACATAACATTATAGTGCTCCCAACATATAACATATCTTCTCCATTTAGCAGAAAGTGAAGACACTTCTTAGGGTAATAAATCTGACGGGAATACGTTTTTAGGAAGGAAACAACTGACATGTTCTATGCAGCCATGCATACACACGACATTGATATAGCTACCACCCAACGTTTGTATATGTATGACATTTTCTGTTTTCTGTGAAGAAAACTGACTCCATACTTCATATAAAGACAGTTGTTTAAAGCTTAGTGACTGATTCATATGTATAGGAGAGCCTGTTAAGTGACTTCTCCATTATATAACTGTAGGGCAATCCTGAGTTATTTTAACTGCCCCCATTATATGTGTAGAGGAGAATCCTGGCTTGCTCTGACTGCTTCATTATATATCTATATGATCTAATGGAGAATCGTGGCCATTCTGACTGCTCCATCTCATAACTATAGGAGAATCCTAGCCTACTCTGACCGTCCATTATAAGTGTATAGGAGAATCCTAGCCTACTCTGACCGTCCATTATAAGTGTATAGGAGAATCCTAGCCTACTCTGACCGTCCATTCTATGTGTATAGGAGAATCCTAGCCTACTCTGACCGTCCATTATAAGTGTATAGGAGAATCCTAGCCTACTCTGACCGTCCATTATATGTGTATAGGAGATTCATAGCTTACCCTGACTGACCATTATATGTCTATAGGAGAACCATGGTCTGCTCTGACTGCTCCATTATATGTGTATAGGAGATTCCTGGCCTACTCTGACTGACCATTATATGTGTATATGAGAATCCTGGCCTACCCTGACTGCTCCATTATATGTGTATAGGAGATTCCAGGCCTACCCTGACTGCTCCATTATATGTGTATAGGAGAATCATGGTCTGCTCTGACTGCTCCATTATATGTGTATAGGAGATTCCTGGCCTACTCTGACTGACCATTATATGTGTATATGAGAATCCTGGCCTACCCTGACTGCTCCATTATATGTGTATATGAGAATCCTGGCCTACCCTGACTGCTCCATTATATGTGTATAGGAGATTCCAGGCCTACCCTGACTGCTCCATTATATGTGTATAGGAGAATCATGGTCTGCTCTGACTGCTCCATTATATGTGTAGAGGAAAATCATACCTTACTCCTAATGATCGTTTATATAGTTCATAATTATATGCGCGTAGGAGTTAGTCGTCAACTTATCCTCATTGCACATCGGCTGATTCAGTTCTTAAGAATTCGGATTCACAGTCATCTGTTGATTCGTTTAATCGTCTCCTTTCTTTGGAGGCATTTCATATATCAGCCCCGTCCACTGCTAGTCGGCTTCCTACAGTAGCCCAGCCAACAAGCCTATCAGCTTGCTCATTTTGCAAGAGTGCCATTGAATTTGTGCATTGTGCTGCAACTTTTCTTGCTGTATTTTATTTAGCAGTTGATTGTTAAGGGAATTCTGGCCCATTTAACAACTTGTTTAGTTCTCTTCATGAGCTGTTCATTGGTGAGTCTGTCACAACATTTTAGTCCCACTATTTTGCGCAGGCATTAGTTAATTAATGTTTGTATTATAATAAGTTCCTGTATTCTGTATAAATTCCTGTAGTTGTTCTCCATTCTTCTGATCCATACAGTAGAATGGATTTAACACTGGAGTTAAATAATCTAACTTTGTTGCTAAGTATATTTTACTTTGACTTCCACAAATTTCTCACTGCCGTTGTCCATAGGTTTAGCCCGACCCCAATTAAACTTCATGTGCGATGACGACCGTCTAGTTTAGTGGTTCTCAACCGATGGGGAGCTTTTGTGCTTAAACTTCCTGTGCGCTGATTAGTGGGGTAGTGGTTTTATCTCCTATACCGATCATCTGGACTTCAGCGCTGACTTGTCTTCAGAAAGTAATGGCGAACTACTGAACGTACAATGTACAAACAAAACAATAAACCCCGGATTGATCGCAACTTCCTGCAAATAACACGCAGCATTTTAAACCTGCTAATATAGGATCTTCATTCTCAACAAACTAAACCACTAACGTTCGTTTTAGAATGAACGAGGAATAAAAGTAGAAACTGAAAACTAGAATTTTCTTGTGTTATACTCTAAATCTTGTAAAGCAAAAGCTGTGTAATTTTTCAACATCCTAAACTTTTTTGTATCTGTCAAATGTGATCGGATTTGCTCATTTTGCCCAAGGGCTGGCAGTAAGATTTTGACACAAATCCCGCGGGAAGGAAAAGAAGATGGAAAAATAGAAATCCAAAACTTGATTCTCATCTCTCTCTGTCTTTTTTCATCCTCTCTCTCACTCCCCCACCACCCCCCCCCTCTCTCTCTCTCTCTCTCTCTCTCTCTCTCTCTCTCTCTCTCTCTCTCTCTCTCTCTCCAGAAATTACGTAACGGCAGAATTACCTGCCTTTGTAAGCGTCTTTTCTGACACGGGTAAATGAGGAACGGGCTAGGTGGGGGTTGTCTGGGAGATGCAGTGTTTAAACTCTGCCTTGCCTGGCCTACGTTAACGTCCATGTTTATTAAGCCCAGTCTTCCGTGCCTGCGTAATTAGAGAAACACTGGTGCGTCAAGTAACAACCAGTATGATTAAGTGGAGCGACTCTAGAGGGAGGCAGATAGACAAGACAGCAGTCTGGCAGATTGACATGGGCAGATCTCGACGGAAAGATATAGATCATCATGGAGTATTTAGCTCGTTGGCGCTTCGTCAAGCGTCCTGATGATTCCATTGCTCTCTTAAATTCAGCGTGTACCTGTATTGATCAAACTACTGAACGTAAAAACTTGCCAAGACATCAACAGCAGATGAAACATGCTGGTGTTGACTGCAATGTTCTGTCTGTAAATGGTATGCGAAAAAAAAACACCTGTATTGATAGACTGTGCGTGCCTGTAATGATATAGGAGTTGAGAGGAGGGGTAGGGGGCGGGCTGGAGAGTTATGATGTCCGTCTTCAACTCGAATAGATCTGGCATGACTCACGGTGTGATTAGTATATATTGTTAAAATGAGAGTTCAGTTGAGCTAAAAACCTGCATCATTGCACCCAGGACATTCCCTTACGCGCTCTGTCCCCTCGTTCAACATCCAGCGAAGAGATATGCTACTAATCGTTCCTACCGCTATCTGATTGAAAGTTTTCCTGGTCTTCCCTCTCAGTATTGAGATTCTTCTAGAACCCCTGCCGATCCCCCGCAATATTCTTTCTACATACGGGTTCTCAATCTGTACTACCACCTTCTCCACCTGGTTCCACACGCGCTCGACCACCTCTCCCATGTCCGTAGATAATCTACCACCGAGAGGTGCATTCCCTGCCAGCCTGTTCATTTCCTAGCACTTCCGCATGGCCAGGGCCAAAAATCCACACAATTCTCACAATCCGTGACCCCTTAAAGAGAGGATAGTCATTCTACGCGAAATGTTCTTTTCCTCACCTTAATTAGGATACCCTTTGAATTAAAATTGGAATCGTAGTGGGGCGTAGTGGCTAGATGTTTGACTGCCGGTCCGGTGGCCAGTGGGTTGGAATCTATATGGAGACGGATTTTAAAATATTCACCTGGGCGCCCGGCCTAAAATGGGTACCGGAAAATGTTTCGGTAAGTGAAGGCAGTCAGCATGGCGTTGACCACACCCCTCCTGGATACTGATTGGTCAGCACAAATATGGGCGTTACGCCATATTGCAGAAATAATACAATATAATCTAAAACATTAAGATAAATACTTCGAGCTGAAATATACAGCACACACATTCACACAATAATTTGAATAGTTTGCCATGGTAATTTTTGTTTTCGGTTATGTTGTGTGATGTCTGCGGTATGTACCCGACGAAATGCATCGAGATTTTCCTGGTAATAAATCGTACACTGTGTGTATTCGGTATTCAAATTCACTAGGGGAAAACATTGTTTTGAATAACACGTATGCCAAATACTCTTTTTGGGTATTAGTTAGTTAGTCTTTCCTCTTGAGCCTAAGGCGGCGCATAGGGCAGAAGTCATGGCTCTCCATGTCTGGCGGTTCGCTGCTACCTGTTGTAGATCCTGGATGTTCACTTGGCCGTTGAATGAGCAATGTTCCAATAACCAGTTTGAGAATATCCTAGGAATTCAACAAGTCTGTGCGAAGCGTCTAACATTTAGAGCCAGAAATCTGATTCTGAGACAACGGGGAGTTTTATGATTGCGGATCAACCGTCTTAAGTCAAGCTAGAAGAAAACACGTCCCGCCATCTTTACCCAAACCGGTCATGAAAATGGCAAAATAATATTTACAGCATGCATGCTTCTAGAATATACACATTTAAATCCTCGCTGGTTATTCGTGCACTTAGCTGAAATTCTCTGTTTGCGATTCAAGGGTGGGGGGGGGGGGGGATGGGAGTTACAGCGCTTATAGAGGAGGTATCCGTGGTCAATAAAAACCATCGTGCCCTTACCAAAGCCAGTAGAGAACATGTAAGGCGAAGATGCATGTTAATGCACACAAGACTCTTGGAAAAGAAGAAAATGTTTTCTATTTTTCAAAAATAAAACACGGCACTCTACTACTATCTTCTTCTTCTTCTTCTTCTTCTTCTTCTTCTTCTTCTTCTTCTTCTTCTTCTTCTTCTTCTTCTTCTTCTTCTTCTTCTTCTTCTTCTTTCGTTCGCTTGAAATATGTCTATAACTGCAATGTTGTCTCTTGCATGAATTTAACTGTCTTTGTTTAGTTCATTCAGTGGTCCATTGAGTTTATAAAGGACGGCACATTTTCGTAGGCATTGTCCTCTGCCTCATCGGTATCCCCTTTTCTGCCCCCCCCCCCTTTTTTTTTTCCATTGCGAACTTGTACTTCAGACTGAATCAGACACCAAACAACTAATGGGCAATGGCGCACTTGAAATGTGTAGGAGCAGATTGCCTGGTGACACCTGCTTGTGAATGAGTCTTAATGAACAAGTAGCGACGCCATCATATTTCTCTGATTAGTGTAGCGCGCACACAACTATAAATAGGAATGGGGTGGATACAACAAACGCAAATATCGGCATACTGTATGATAATTGTTTCACTTTGCTTCCTACGTTTGAAGATGTCCCACTTGTAGTCGTCACTGTTGGATATTGGAGTAAGTCATCTCTTAAACAAAACTTGCTAACTTGTCATAGGCTTGAAGGAGAGGCAGTGTGGTGTAAATTCCCGGGATGGTCATCTCCTCTTGGTTGCTATACACGGAGGCAATGTTTGTGATGTCATTCATATAAATCGATGCGTCCTTTTGTCCAAGTAGGTTGTTACACACACACATATATATATATATATATATATATATATATATATATATATATATATATATATATATATATATATATATATATATATATATATATATATATATATATTATAGAGAACTGTTAGTTGAACGTCTGAACCAGACAGTTGTTACATGGATGTATAATTACCAGAGCTGTTGAGCTTTTTCTTATTAGACGTAACGCTTGAGAGAGAGAGAGAGAGAGAGAGAGAGAGAGAGAGAGAGAGAGAGAGAGAGAGAGAGAGAGAGAGAGAGAGAGAGAGAGAGAGAGAGAGAGAGAGAGAGAGCTAGCTAGCTGCATGTATAAAATCATGTTGTTTGGCTTCATCATAAAAGAAAATAAAACTCGTTGAAAAAGACAGCAATACAGACAATAGCCTTCTACAGACAATTTCCAGTCAGACAACTCGCAAGAACGGGCAACTGACTTGGCCGCCTAGGTTGAAGCATCGGGCGAAATGTACAGATCGGTCTAGCCTGGTCTTTATGTCGCACTAAAATAAAGTCCACCGAAATTCAAGGAGGCTCGTTTCCTAGAAGTATGACGGGATGCGGAGAAAGCTGTAAGGAATCTACTGGATCGCCGATTCGCATATCCTTTTACAGGACATCGCTGTCAACAACAGCATCTTTCAGCTTTCTGTTGATTTCTTGGCAAGATTACGCTCAGTAGTTTGCCATTGCTTTCTGAGCGGCCGGCTCAGTTATCCCGCAAGTCACCAGCGGGGGTAGAACCGCTCCCAGTTCTCGCCCGCTACGAGACTCTGCGTGATAAACGGGATTACGGAGAAATCTTCAGAATTCGCGAATGGAATATCAGAACTTTGTATGAATTAGGAAAGTCGTGGTATAAGACATGGCATAAGGGATGGAGGAAATGGGATATACGATTATAATTTTGGGATTGTGCGAAACCAGATGAAAGGGAGCACACAAACAGCTACTAAACATATGTGTAATAGTTGTCGAGCCATACAGAGGGAAATGCTCCTTACAGTGGAGGAGGGGCTCGAATGATGCCGAAAGAGGCAGAGAAAGCACTAATAGAACGAGTTATAGTTATATATATATATATATATATATATATATATATATATATATATATATATATATATATATATATATATATAACTATAACTCGTTCTATTAGTGCTTTCTCTCTCTCTCTCTCTCTCTCTCTATATATATATATATATATATATATATATATATATATATATATATATATATATATATATATAAATATAGTACACACACACACCAACAGTTGGACATCATAAAGATAAAATAACAGCACAGTAAACACCGAATGTGTTCAAGATTACGCACTAACAAACGATAAGGATAAATCAATTATTGAATGTTCCTTCAAAACTTCACAGTACTGTTTGTATTCAAAGAAATGCCAATATCATTATGATTGATAGGTGATCTGAATGCCAAAACAAGAGTCGGATATCACGGGTTATTAATAGATCACGGGGAAATACGACTGGGTTTTTTTTTGGGGGGGGGGGATTAAAGTTAGTTGCATATCCTTTATAGGACGTAACAGTCAACAACAGCAGTGTTTGGCTGTTTGTAATTCCTGGGCAAACTTTACGTTCCATAGTTTACCATTGCTTTCTGAACGATCGGCACTCATACCATTGTATGAAAACCAACGCAAGGCGGCAGATCGCTCGTATCTGTGTTTCGAATGTGATATTACGAATTTCATCCGTAAAGTCTTGGGGATAATGGACGAAAATGGAGAATTATTATTATTCACCGAGTTTGCACTCTGGATGTCGGAATGTCATTACCCAGCAGTATGGAAAGGATAAGACAACACCCAGCATGAAAATGGAGATAGAGGCTGCCTACGCGGTACTGAAATGACTCTCCAGTAATGTCACTTATAAAGGCAACTGTTGTCTCTGAATCAGTCCATGCTTCGGAAAGTTCAGAGTGGATGAATGTGGCACGAGTAGCTGCCACTTGTGGAGATCTCAAGCCTTCGGTTGTGTGGATCTATTGTTCAGGTCAGCAGATATGTGTGAACACGAGAGAGCTGAATTGCTAGCTTTAAACAACAACAACAGCAACAACAACAACAACTTGTCACCTTGGCCTTGCGGATGTATTGCGACAATACATGTTTGGTGGATGGATAGACATCCGTTGATAAGATGAAACTCCTCGTTTATGGCTGTTGGAATGGATGCAATCTAGAACTGGTTTCAATAAAAGCAGCCGAGGACGATTCCAACATGTAGCTAACCAACTCGTAACAGGGACAATCATCGAGCCTTCGACTTCTGCTGAAAAAATACTGAGCGTTTGTGGGCTTGCCCCTAGTGCAGTGACGTCTATTCTTCTGATAAATAACATTGACGAACAGCCCCATTGTTGGTTCAACATAGTGGCGGACAATTTCCCTTATTTGGCCGGAGAAATAAAGCTTAGAACGAAAACGTACACATAGATACACACGATATATACCTACATGCGGTTGTAATTACATGCCATTAGATCGATAGAGGGGAGTCTAAATGCCGCTGAATCAACAATACCACCAACAAGAATGGTATACATTTTGACCAAGAATGGAGATTGCCAATGCAGACATCAGTACAACCGGCTTGGCTTGCACTGTCCAAATCATTAGCCGATGATGGTAACTCAGTTACAGGTCTCTCGCACGGGTCTTACACCGGCCACAAGCTTGAGGGATACATTCCAGACAGACAGTCGTTAATATTGATTTCACGTCTTTTCTCCACTCGCCACCGGCATTGTCGTGCTCTTGTATTTTCTCTTTCCTTCCTCCTTGCGAAAGACCCGTCTCTGGTAATAATTCATTTACAGGCTTTCCTTAACTGTCCCCCCAGCCCGTGCCTTTAACGTCACTTAAAGGGTGTATTAAGCTAGAACTTTACTTGTTAGCCTTCTTTTGGGAACTCGTGGTAGCTTCTAAATCTATGCAGCCGCCGCTGCTATAACAGTTACTACTATTGCTGGCTGCTGCCTCTGAGTTGTCTTGTCTAGGAGAAAGCGTCTTCTTTTCCTTGGACTATGTACTCATTTGTTTGCTTTAACTATTCTAGCCAAATCCTTCTGTCTGATATTGTTAGTCGAGTACGCAACATCTATTACCACCGTTTACCTTTTTTTCTTTTTAAACACACTGAAGCGTGTTGGGCATAGGGTTCTAACCCCACATCTTTAGACCAGTCGGCACTGGAGGAGTGGTGTGATCAGTACCCATCGCAACATGGACCATCTCACAACCTCTAGAGAACATTTCTTAGAATATCGCGGACCAAAAACAACGTTCTGCACAGGACATGTCACTGGATCATGGATGGTGACGACGTGTGACGGAGTCTGTTGTGTCTTTGTCTGAGTCTAAAGATGTATACTTCTTTCTTGGTAACTGTCCGTCTTCCCATTTGTTTGGTAATTGTTATCAACGACTTTTATTGGTTTTAACATTTGCTCGCACTCACCTATTTCATACCCACACAAAAAAGAAACACACATATATATGTGAGTGTGTGTCTGTGCGTGTGCGCGCGCGCTCGCTCGTGTGTGTAAAAATAACATAACGCAACAGGTGATGCAAATACTGACACGGTGATGTGTAATCGTTAAATGGAGGTTGCACAGAAACACATAAACGTCACGTCAGGACCATGTCATATAAGGTTAGAACATGAACATGTCAGCCAGTTAAAGTGCTGCAGGCTATATTTTCTTTTACGTACATATTTGAGACCACTTTATTCTATACACTGACGATGTCTATCAATTGATTCGCTAGTGCAGCATATTCATTCCCCATTTCTGTCGATTCATTCACCAGATCTGTTATGTGATTCACAGACCGAATCTTTATCAATGGACAATAAGCAGTCAAGCTAGTAGGCATCTAATGGCAGGGGAAATTCAGTTTCTGAGAAATATGCGAACATATCATGGGCGGATAGACAAGCGAACGTCTATCAAACAAGCCCTTTAATTTAAAAACAAAAAACACAAAAAAACCGTAAATTGATTAGAGAATTTAGACGCAGTCATTCAATATTTATTTGAGCACGTTAAGAGAATAAATAAACTCCCAGACATAGTGAGAACTAACTAGATGGGAAAAGAACACGGGAAAGACACTGAGATAAGTACCTGGATTGCTTGGCCACATGGTATAATCGGGACATGAGCATAGACCTGTCCCAAGACACCGGTGATCATATGAGATGATGACGAACAATTGCTCACACTTCAATAAGTATGGAACGTGACGATGATGAATATTTGTCTTGTAAGGTTACTGAATCTGAGTACTGGTGTGACGTTTCTAAACACACCGTGTCATATTTCCAGGTGTGTTAACTATTCTCGGTTAGACAATATGGTACTTTCCATCCGAAAGGGTTTTAAGTCACGAGGTTCTAATTTAAACCCATATAGCCCAGTCTATTTTAGCAAAGCGATGTACTGATAGTGTCGCACAGAGCACGAACTTCGTAGCTCCAGTGGTGACTCACATGGGTCTGCGGGGGTGGGGGGGGGGGATGTCTTTGTGAACCTAATGACAGAGTCCGAAGACTAAACCACGATCTGAAAATCAGGCACTTGAGAACTTGGCCACAGACACCCCCTAGGCTTTCCCCATTGGTTTTGACAAAGCTCGCCAGCACTAAACCTAACCTTGTTTCCCGTTAATCCCTTAGGCTGACGACTGAGGACGAATTGACAGAAGTCTACGGAGTTCACGACGCTGAAGCCAGGAAAACTTTGATGGCAGCCATTGAGGTGGCGAAAGAGGAGGAAGAGAGTGACACCGACTCTTGGGTGAGTACTTGACAAGAGTTTTTGGCCAGGTCTAGCAAGTCAGTTTCTTCTAGCTGTTTATTGATGTTTGAGTTGTGTGGAGACCTTTTCGTTTTTGTTAACGTTATGGGACACCAGTGTTTCTCAACCCTTTTCTATTCATGTCTCCACTGTACAATCACCAAGGAATCCATGCATTCATTCATATTATAACAGCAAATTACCAGCGATTCTCTTTTATAATACCTAAGTGACATAGCCCCCCCCCCCCCCTCCCTTTCATCCATGCTTTATTTCAACAGACAAGATATTTTAATAAGATAAAGATAAATACAGGCATTACAATTTTATGGCAAAGAATTGTTTTTTTTCCCCCTTCCAGTCGGAGTGGGTTCGCCCTTTGGCAAAGGAAACTGGTAATTTGGAAATGTTTAATTAATGCTGCACTTTTGTACATTTAATATGTTTGTAACTGTCCCTCACGGTTGATCTTACGTCTCCTACTTTGATTTATCAGCAATATGTGTATTCAGGTCGCTCTTGGAAATACTGTAGTGACGCCTACTGAAATAAACTAGGGTTGAACCGTTACCTTGGATAGGATCTTTCTAGAGAAAGCAACCAGATACAAATGCACACCGACGTCGGACCGACAGATCAAGAAGTGCATAACTAGATATGACACACTTCCCAAGAAAAGAGCAACGCAGAAGATTAAGTACATCATTCGTGTCTTTCCTAAGTACACTTAATGTGGTGCAGCACGGCTCGTATTTAATCATTCTGTTGTTAGATTTCATACTAATTAATGTTTACGTTCCCATTACGGCAAAAAACATTGCAACCGTAATAATTTTTCGCGGGATATTGAAGTGCCGCTGCACGACCGTAACAAAAGATATCAATCTGGGCTGTATGGATGGTGAATACAGACCAGTGCCATGTGGGGAGATCAAAGTCTTCATCTAATCTTCTACATCTGTTTTATGGAGCTTGCGGTAACAGATCTGGAAAAAAAAGTAAGCCCTGATTATTGACTGGCTTAGTTTTAGGGACGCCTTCAACCTAGTTCTAATGTAGGGTGGCTATTTCACTGAGATGTGGATATGAGAAAGGAAACGATGTTACACGTTAGAGCTTCTGTTGGCAATAATAATATTGTGGGGACATGAGTCAGCGGCTGGGTTGGGCGCGGAAGGTAGGTGTGTGTGGGTGAATGGGTTGGAGGAAGGTTGATATACTCCCCTGCAGGATTTGCAGAACTACAGCTTAACACATGGCACACAGAGTTGTAATGTCTGCAGTAATACTACATTTTTGAGAAGCATCTGCTTGTTTAAAAATAACGAACTTTATATAGTCGACATCTTTCTTCTTCCTAGAGAACTCTTTTCCCATTTTTACTAGTCTGGATCCGCCCGCTCATTCCTTTCCCTCGACATGGGATCGGATACAGATCCCTCCACAACTGGGAATCGAAGATGGGCCACCGCGTGGTTTAGCCGATCATTGACGTCTTCTGGGAAATTTCTTGTCGTCTGCGGTGTTATTTCTATGTGTCACACCTCCCGGGCTTTGCTCCGACCGAGCAGACGCTAACATGTAGCGATAAGTATCTGGGAAAACGGAATCCCGGATTTCCTGAAGAGAAAACGGTCTTTGAAAATAATTGAAACTAGAGAGAGAGAGAGAGAGAGAGAGAGAGAGAGAGAGAGAGAGAGAGAGAGAGAGAGAGAGAGAGAGAGAGAGAGAGAGAGAGATTTTGTTATGATTCACACAATATGGCTGGCAATGTTTTTATTCGCAAAATACACATGTTTGTTATTGTTTTGTGAATCACAAATAACGAATGCTAGATTATTTGTTTCGAGAGTCAAAGAAAAGGAATGGTAGTTGCAACATTAAAGTGGTAAACCCCACTGTGTAACCTGAGTATTGATGCTTTCGGTGAGTAAGAATGGATGACTGCCAAAAGATGGTGAAGCCGGTGTTTACGAGACACATGATTTGTAAACAGAGGTGCGGACGCTGAATTAGCGTTTTTAAATGCACCGCGGCCAAAGTTACCTGTGAAAGGAACATCATTTTACCGTAGACATTTTCATTTGCTAATCAGTGTCATGGTGATTTTTTTTCCCCTGTGAGGTTGATGGGTTCAATGTTGTCATGCGTTTGCCACCTACCTACCTACCTACCTACCTACCTACCTATCTATCTACAATCTGGCTGCTTGCCTATTATCAATCCATGCATCTCCCTACCTACCCACTTACCTCGCTGTCTGTCTGCTTGCTTGCCTATCGGTCTGCCTTTTTATGCGTACCTACCTGTCTGTTTGCCTGCTTTCTAGTCTGTCTACTTACCCTGTCTGTGTGTACCAACCAACGAATCAGAAATTACTTTGATGTTATTGTAGTAATACGATTTCAAAATGCCTGTTGATGCAAAGAGCAGGATGTAATACGAACCCACGCGCCCCATTCTGAATTGTTTTTAGAACTGAAGTTACACCTTCTTCCCGTCAGCCTGTAACAGTTTGTTGTCGGGATGCCAGACTTTATTTCTTCTTAGCCAAGCTTTTTCCCCCCTAAAATAATTGTTTTAGGGATGCAGGTTCTCCAGGGGCAAGAGCCACCCAGGAAGCTCCAAGTCCCGGTGTGTCATTCATATGACCACCTCTGCTGGTGGCCCTGGCTAGATCAAGTACACTTTTAGTCTCAACCAAAACACAAGGTCTTTACTGAACCCTATCTTTGGCAATAGGTGGCACCTTGCCGTCTTTACAGACGAAGGTATGTGGATTGGAACTAGAGCTAGAATTCCATCGCACAATGCCTGGGCATGGATTCAGAGAACATGTGTTGCCAATGCAGCATGATCCCTCTCTCGGCCTTGCCTTTTTTCTCCAAAGGAAAGGATTACCAGTACGTCTTGAACAAGGTAGGCTGCAGATGCTGGCGGCTCAGCATCAGACCTCCACGAGCAGGAGGTGAGTAGCAGTAAGGCCCTTATATCTGGGGGATTTGACTTAGATGCGTTCAGCCATATCCCTCAGCTGAGCGCCTCAAATCAAGTGTCTGGACCTGTGTGAGCATGTGTTTTATACATCTGTCAATCTGTGTCTGGACTATTGTAAGTGTGTACTACCGCCAGACTCCACGCCTGACACTGTCTACAGCTCGGATCCCGCGTCCAGCGAGATACCGCCCGCCGGAGATATTGTTCGTCTATTGTACGAACAAATCTCCCTCTTGATGAATAAGTAAAGAAACGATAAAAGTAGTGGTATTTCAACGCGTGTGACAAAGCCGTATATTGACCATTCCTTATGTCCGGGATTTGAATTTACCTGCCTGTTCGCTGTATACCCTCAACTGTACCCGGTGAATGTTACTTAGGGCACCTGGACTTTTCCAGAACTCTAGTACCAATTCTGTGAGGCAGGGCAGATCATCAGTGCCGTTCCTGTCGGGGGAAACAAATCAGCTCTGAAATCGAAGTTCATTGATTCATCATGTGCCATGCCAATAAGCGTGGGCGGTCATATTTCGCCATCTCATTTCTTGTACGACTTGGTCATTGATTTTTCTGTCTGCCCCTGGCATTCTTTGCATTTTTTCAGAAACCTCATTTCCACAGCCATCATATGTTTTTCAGCTTGTCTGCTCATTGTCCTTTTCTTGTGACGTTCTGTGAATTGACGAATCATGATAAATTAATGCAATGTACAAGTAAATGGGAATATTCTTCAACTAGTGAATCAGTACAATTATCTCGGAACTGTCGTAACATCTGATGGGAGATGCCTTGAAGAGATTAGAACAAGAATAGCCATGGCGAAAGTAGCCTTTAACAAGATTAAAAACATACTGACCAATAAAAAGATGTCAATTGAAACGAGAAAAAGTGGCGAGGTGCTAAATAGAGCTTGTACTTTTGTATGGATGTGAAACTTGGACAATGAGCAGTCAAGCTGAAAAACATCTGATGGCTGTAGAAATGTGGTTTCTGAGAAGAATGCAAAGAATATCATGGACAGACAGAAAAACCAATGACCAAGTACTACAGGAAATAAATGAAAATCGTAAATTGATTAGAGAAATTAGACGTAGACAGTCAACATTTTTTGGACATGTTATGAGAAGAAATAAATTGGAGAACTTGGTGACAACTGGCAAGATCGAAGGGAACAGACCAAGGGGAAGACCGAGAAGTACATACCTGGATGGCTTGGCCACATGACATGGTTGAGACAGGAACATTGAGCTGATCCACGACTGTGGTGATCGAGTGAAATGGCGAGTCATGACCGCCCACGCTTTCCGGCCTGGCACATGATGGATGGATAAATTAGGCGTCTTATATGATGCTTGCTATGATATGTTTGCCGTTGCTTTCCTTCCTAGCAGTGACCATACTGCTTGGTGACCGTAGCCATTGTCTCAGTGGAAGTAAAAAGTATGATGTGTTTGTTTTTACATTACTTTAAAATGTTGCATCTTTTGCGATAAACCCCAAACCGAGGTCGATTTACTAGACATTTTTGCGTCCAGTAGTTTGCCATTGCTTTCTGAAAGAGAAGTCAACGATATAGTTCAACTGATTTACCCACTATGTCACAATCAGCGCACCGGAAGTTTAAACGCCAGCACATTAATCCACGCGGCCACGTAGACCTTTTAAAGTGATAGTTGTGGGAAAATGTACAAGCTTACAGACACAGCGAGTTACGCGTAGCTCCTGATTGTGATTTCCTTCCTAGTCTATGTGAGTACACAACAGCTACTCGTATGTTTGCTGTTTGCGCCTGTTTTTGCCCTTGACTTTTCAACGTTCTCAGCGGGGGTTAACTGGTGATTGGCAAAACATGGTTATTATTGTTGTTGTTGTGTTATAATGATAGTGTATCGTTGATGGTGTTTTCCTCTTCGCCTCGTTAGAGTGACTGGGTAACAAGCACGGAAGGAAGGACTGGCAGCCTTTTCTTGAAAAGAACGGGAAATCGACTGCAGCTCGAGAAACGTATAAAAAAAAATGTTGGCACAGGAGATTGACATTTGAACAGTGTGTTTATGTGTATTACCTGTAGGGGAGCGGAGGGAAATGGAAAGTCTCAGGAGATAGAAGCACCTTAATGTGGCATCCAGTTTCTGTTTGTCTAGTTCACATTGTGGCGCAACACAGGGTCACGGTACATGCAGTTCCTTGGCAGCAGTGCCCTGGGGATGTGAAGTGGCAGATTTCCACATATACTGGGGTCACGTTGTAGCGATGTGAAGTTGACCAGCTGCATATTCTGGGTCACGGTGTAACGATATGAAGTTGACCAGCTCCATGCACTGGGTCACGGTGTAGCAATGTGAAGTTGACCAGCTGCATATTCTGGGTCACGGTGTAACGATATGAAGTTGACCAGCTCCATATACTGGGTCACGATGTAGCGATGTGAAGTTGACCAGCTGCATATTCTGGGTCACGGTGTAACGATGTGAAGTTGACCAGCTCCATATACTGGGTCACGTTGTAGCGATGTGAAGTTGACCAGCTGCACATAACTGGGTCACGATGTAACGATGTGAAGTTGACCAGCTCCATATACTGGGTCACGATGTAGCGATGTGAAGTTGACCAGCTGCATATTCTGGGTCACGGTGTAACGATGTGAAGTTGACCAGCTGCATATACTGGATCACGGTGTAGCGATGTGAAGTTGACCAACTGCACATAACTGGGTCACGATGTAACGATGTGAAGTTGACCAGCTCCGTGTACTGGGTCACGGTGTACCGATGTGAAGTTGACCAGCTGCATAGCATATACTAGGCAGTGTAGCGATGAGAAGTTGACCAGCTCCATGTACATTGGTCACGTGTACTGATGTGAAGCTGACCAGCTCCATGTACTGGATCACGATGTAACAATTTGAAGTTGACCAGCTCCATATACTGGGTCGCGGTGTAGCGATGTGAAGTTGACCAGCTCCATGTACATTGGTCACGGGGTACCGATGTGAAGTTGACCAGCTCCATGTACATTGGTCACGGAGTACCGATGTGAAGTTGACCAGCTCCATGTACTGGATCACGGTGTAACAATGTGAAAGTAGTAGGTTAGGTGGTATTTGAGTAGGAAATCAATATTGACCTCTAAGGATTGACCCCAATCCTTTTCGGTCTCGGAGTTGGGTTGGGTTGAGTAGGGTAGGGTAGGGTAGGGTATTTAGGTCATATGTAAGGGTCGATAATTCTAATAAAAGACGTGTTTTTCTAAGGGCAGATAACTATGTGTATAATATTTTAACTAATTTTAGAAAATAAAAATAAATAAATTAAACAACAATCATAGGCGCGCGGCGGCGGGCGCAGGAGCAAGCGCGGCCGATCGGTCGCGTGGAGCGGTCGACCCCAGTAAAACAGTGTCTTGTAGTACCCAAGTGGCCAGTCATTGCTGAGTGATCACTAGTCCGGTTATTGACGAGTACTGTGGTGGGGTTAGGTGGGTCGAAGTCTCGAACCGCGCCGGGTGTCATATGAAAATTATAATAAGTAAAAAGGTATATATGGCGTGTATATGATCTGTAGTGGGTCGTAGTGGCTTATAAAAC
>JACEFZ010003394.1:0-26515 GCA_014155875.1 Cepaea nemoralis | reverse complement strand
GAATACCTTGGCTCCATAATTAACAATGGGAACTCTTAAATAAAGCCAGAAGGAGGCAGGTCATAGATATGCTAAGGGTACACAAAAGAAAAACTTTTGGCACAACACCAGCAAACAAATGAAAGTAACAATTTTGAGTGCTTACAGATTTTCTGCTGTAACATAACAGATGTGAATCATGAACCATTTCATACCTTTGATGTTGGAGTGGGTTCGCCTGATGTCAAGGGATACTGTTAATAGGGAAAGCTGATTCACATGCAAAATTCAGTCCAACACTACTAGAAGTAGTGTGTATGGACTATGCGTGAGTTCGCAGCGAGCGAGAGCAAAAAACAAAAATGAATCATTTCACAAACATAAGAACATTAATAAGACTTTTGAACTGAAATGTTACTGGCTCTAGAAAGATAAAATACTGACATTCTGCGGAATGTTTATGGATACAGGAGATTAAAGACACCTTGGTCATGAAAATGTGTGAGCAGGAGAACCAATGAAAGATTCAGCGAGTTTTATGAGAACGACATCCTGCAAAAGGATTTGCTACATGCTGATATTTGACTGTGAATTCATAGAGTGAATTAAAAATAATTTATTACTGTTGTATATTTTCGTTCCCCGGGAAGGTTAACCCGGTCAACAGATATGTCAGCCTAAAGGCGCAAGTATTGCAGCCATGCTGTAAACAGGAGCAACGCTATTATGTCTAAAACAGCATTCCGGACGAAAGCAGAAGAAGAAGTAGTATATTTTAATTCGTATAGATATGTATGCTGGTCTCCCTGGCCTAGGAGTTAGTGACTTTCTCCGTAATCCTGTTAATCCACGTGAGCAAATACAGCTGCGCGAGAATCGGTAGCAGTTCTTGCCGTGCCCGTTACTTATGGGATATGTGAGCTGGCTGCTCAGAGAGCAATGGCAAACTACTGAGTGTAATCTTGCCAAGAAATCAACAGTAGCGGTAAAATGCTGGTGTTGACAGCGATGTCCTGTAATAGGATATGCAAAGAAAAAAAAATATGTATAAAACTTGGATTATGTCCCTTGAATTGGGGATGTCAGTTTTGCAAGTGATGTTTATTTCTACATGTTAGGAAGAATTCTCCCTAAGTGAGGTGTGGTATCAGTTGGAACTTGACTGAAAATTAATTAGGAAATACAAGGGGCTTCTCATAAGTCTTTAGCCTAGTTAGTTAGTTAGTTAGTCGACAGATCATCCTCGTTGCACATCGAACCATTCAGTCCATAAGTGCTCAGATCCCCTCCTCAGCAAATCCCGCAGCGTGTAGCGGCTAACGACACCAGTTCTGTGTTGGTTTATCAATCTTCTTTGGCTTCCTGCGTAGTGTTCTTGTTTGGCCACCCCTCTTTTAATTTGCTGCTCCCACAGTCTGGCCATTGTTGTAGATTCACAGTCATCACTTGGTTCTCGCAAAAGTCTCACTTCTCGTAGAGCATTCAGAATGTCAGCCTGGTCCATGGCGCGTTCGCCCTCCACAGTAGCCTCACCTGCGAGCTTGTCGGCCCGCTCATTTCCTTGTACTCCCGCATGACCTGGCACGAAGATGAAACTAATCTTTGCCAGCCGAGAAAACTTCAGAGGCAGCAACCACTCTCTTCGGATCGACCCCTCCTCTATCCTCTTGATCATGTTCATTGAGTCGCTAAGGAAACAAGCCCTAGTGAATGTCTGTGTCTCGAGCCATGTTATTGCTTTACTTACTGCCATGACTTCCATGGTCAGGCTACTTGTGGTTTCAGTGAAAGCACCAGAGTCCTCCTTCACAATTCTCCCTCCGGCCCGAGCTGTAAAGGCCCATGAGCTTCTCACATGTCGGACGACCGACCCATCTGTGTAGATGACCGCGTCACCGTCTAGCGAATTCTCGAAAATCAACGCTTGTACTTCAGCCTCAACAGCAGCCGGATTTTCTTGTCTGCATTTTCTATCTAGTTGGATGCACACTGAAAAGGATGTGCAGAAGTCTGTTGGCACTTGCACCCACTCCTCGCCAGGTTCTAAGTCCTCAAGTGAACACACCTGTTGAAGAATGTCTTCGGCTTGACCCATCCACGACCGTCCTCTTTTTAACCTGCTGCGCTTCACCTTCCTAATTTCACTATGCAGTGGATGTTGTGTGTGTGCGTTAATTCTGAGGTAGGCGCGTGCCCTGCAAACTTGTATTTGTCTTTAGCCTAACCATGAAGGAGTAGGCAGAGAAAATTGAACTTTGGCACACGTATAGCTCATTCAATTTGTAATGGATTTATGAATTATGAATTTCCCTCAACTGGTTTTCCCAATATGGTGCATGGCACAACACACCCTATTGACCAGATCTGCACATCCAACGGTTTGTCAGAACAATGGAGAAATCAGATGCCAGGACTGTGATAAAATTCTTGATGTTACAGGGAAAAACACCTACAGAAATACACAGGGAGATGGAACCAGTGTTTGAGGAAGTCTGTCCTTCGTATGCTTCTGTAAAAAAATTGATGTTTGCAGTTTTAAGTGTGGCCGTTCCCAAGTTGCTGATCTGCCAAGATCAGGACGACCGTCCTCAGAGTGCAATGATGCAAATGCTGCAAAAGTGAAGAAAATCATAGACCATGATAGGGAAATGACAATTGCAGATATCGGGTTCAGCAAAACTGAGTAAGAGTACAGTTTTTAGAATTTCACACAACAGACTGAACATGAGAAAAGTGTGTGCCCGCTGGGTCCCGCGCCTGCTGATTGCTGTGGCCAGTTGCTCAACATGTGGAGGTCGGAAAACATGTTGACGATCATGGTGATGGTAGATGAGACTTGGATTCACCATTATGACCCAGAATCCAAAATTGCCAGCATGCAGTGGAAAACCCTGAGCTTGCCAACACATGTAAAGCCAAGAGCACAAAAATCTACAAGAAAAGTGATGCTGACTGTTTTTTTGGGACGTCAAAGGTGTCATATTGAAAGATTACAAGCTTCATGGCAACACGGTTAATGTGCAGTATTATGCAGATCTCCTTTTCAAACTAAGAAAGGCTGTGACCAGAAAATGAGAGATAGGGCGGACGCAGATTCTGCCTTTGCTCCAAGACAACACGCCCTCCCATAAAGCATGGCTTGTGCTGCAAACTGCCAACGATTTGAATATTGAAATTCTTCCACACCCACCATATTCTCCAGATTTGGCTCCATCAGACTTTTTTTCTTTTCCCAAATCTTAAAAAACAGCTGAAAGGAAATCGTTTTGACAGTGACAAAGATGTCATACTGGCTTGTGATAACTGGTTTAGTTCGAAAAATAGGTTGTTTTATTCTGAAGGTCTTTTCAAGGTCATGCAGAGATGGCAGAAATGCATAAATTCAGGTGGTGGCTACAATGAGAAGGAATAATAGTTCAATTGACATAATTTTATTCAGCGTTCTTTCACCTTATGGTTGAATAGGGGTTGTCAGCTGTATAACAATTGTGGTTACTTTACCTTTTGGGAAAAATCAGTCCTCAGTAAGGTGTGGTTTCAGTTGAAATTTCAATGAAAATTAATTAGTTGAATATTCAGTTAAATTGACATGTGAGTTCATTCAGTGGGTTTGCACCTTACTGGTTATATTGTTATTATTAGATGCAAAATGATGAACACTTGACAACTGTCACAAACTTGAATGACTGCAAGATACTCTCCACTCTCCACTTTCCTTGTCTATATGGTGTCTTTAATGCCTGCAATATATTCTCCACTTTCCTTGTCTATATGGTGTCTTGAATGCCTGCAATATATTCTCCACTTTCCTTGTCTATATGGTTTCTTGGATGCCTGCAACATACTCTCCACTTTCCTTGTCTATATGGTTTCTTGAATGCCTGCAGTATACTCTCCATTTTCCTTGTCTATATTGTGTCTTGAATGCCTGCAATACACACTCCACTTTCCTTGTCTATACGGTATCTTGAATGCCAGCAATATACTCTCCATTTTCCTTGTCTATATGGTGTCTTGAATGCCAGCAATATACTCTCCACTTTCCTTGTCTATATGGTGTCTCAAATGCCTGCATTATCTCTCTACTTTCGCTGTCTATATGGTGTCTTGAATGCCAGCAACGTACTCTTTACTTTGTCTATAGCAAATCTTTGAAACATTCTTTACTCAGTTTTCTCACCTTAGCCTCAGTTCTTTGCCATGTTATCCATTCTTTTGCTTTATCACTAGATAACATTCGCTGACAATTATAAATGTGCAGTATACTTCAAGTAACTAAACAAAATATTTTTATCAACAGTACTTAATATTCTATTCTCAGTGTGTTTCTTTATTGATTCATATAATTAAAAATAATTGCCCACTATTTTTGTGCAGACCTATTTCTATAGATAGACCATTTTCCTTAACTAACAAGCCATGTTTAATGGCCAAGTGTTGTATGACAGAAGTATGATTGTCCGTGTCGACAAAGGAGGACCTGATCAAGACAAGCTCAAGCTACCAAGTGAGTGTCAGTTTAACCTCTGGGCTTTCCGACACTTCCGACGACTACTTTCACTTTCGCTGATAGCTTGACAACGTGGCTGCCATTTGTAAACGTGCTACCATGAATTAGAATAGACTTTTACGGACTTTTTTTGATAGTTTTCGGGATTTTTACTCTGTTTTTCAAAATGGATTTCGGCGATTCTTCAAGTGATAGCCGAGATTTCGCTAGGTTCAATATAAATGACATTAAAGGGCACAAAGTTGACTATTAATCGGAGCTAGATATCAGTGCAAAGCGTTACTTTGCATTAGCACTCTGAGTCGGACTTTAAAGAAAGTGATTATGATTCTGAAAATGTGTTTGTAAATTGCCGTATAGATGACGGAAAATCACAAACAACATGCTGTATTTCGTAAATATTTGTGTTCATATATGGATTACCAACAACAATCACGTGAGTAACATGTTCTGCATGCTTTTCCCTTCATTGTGTTGTTTATTTAACTGAAATCGGTTGACTAACACCTTATTTGTGATGCATTCTGTGACAGTTGAAGTGTGTAGGGGAAAGGCATATGTGCCATTTAAATATAAGTGTGTTATAAATAAATAGAAGCTATTGCTCTAGATATCACTACTTTTAGTAATGTTAAACCCTCACATGTCATTAAGACATATTGGGGATATGTTGTTAAGGCCTATAAATTTGCAGTGAGCTAGCAGGGTACAATGTTTAATATGTTCGGTATTACGCTGCCTGAGTATACAGTCTCAGGTCTCTGGTAACCATTTCTTTTTCTGACTTCTCCCCCAGTGGAGCTTAGACCTTGAATCAACTCACACCACTCCTATTTTTTGCCATCTCCGACAGCTTCCTCTATCATCTTATGCCTTTATCTCCCAGTCAACTCACACCAAGCCCTCCTATCTTTGCCATCTTTGACTTTCTCCGTAATCCTGTTAATCCACGTGAGCAAATACAGCTGCGTGAGAATCGGTAGCAGTTCTTGCCGTGCCCGTTACTTATGGGATATGTGAGCTGGCTGCTCAGAGAGCAATGGCAAACTACTGAGTGTAATCTTGCCAAGAAATCAACAGTAGCGGTAAAATGCTGGTGTTGACAGCGATGTCCTGTAATAGGATATGCAAAGAAAAAAAAATATGTATAAAACTTGGATTATGTCCCTTGAATTGGGGATGTCAGTTTTGCAAGTGATGTTTATTTCTACATGTTAGGAAGAATTCTCCCTAAGTGAGGTGTGGTATCAGTTGGAACTTGACTGAAAATTAATTAGGAAATACAAGGGGCTTCTCATAAGTCTTTAGCCTAACCATGAAGGAGTAGGCAGAGAAAATTGAACTTTGGCACACGTATAGCTCATTCAATTTGTAATGGATTTATGAATTATGAATTTCCCTCAACTGGTTTTCCCAATATGGTGCATGGCACAACACACCCTATTGACCAGATCTGCACATCCAACGGTTTGTCAGAACAATGGAGAAATCAGATGCCAGGACTGTGATAAAATTCTTGATGTTACAGGGAAAAACACCTACAGAAATACACAGGGAGATGGAACCAGTGTTTGAGGAAGTCTGTCCTTCGTATGCTTCTGTAAAAAAATTGATGTTTGCAGTTTTAAGTGTGGCCGTTCCCAAGTTGCTGATCTGCCAAGATCAGGACGACCGTCCTCAGAGTGCAATGATGCAAATGCTGCAAAAGTAAAGAAAATCATAGACCATGATAGGGAAATGACAATTGCAGATATCGGGTTCAGCAAAACTGAGTAAGAGTACAGTTTTTAGAATTTCACACAACAGACTGAACATGAGAAAAGTGTGTGCCCGCTGGATCCCGCGCCTGCTGATTGCTGTGGCCAGTTGCTCAACATGTGGAGGTCGGAAAACATGTTGACGATCATGGTGATGGTAGATGAGACTTGGATTCACCATTATGACCCAGAATCCAAAATTGCCAGCATGCAGTGGAAAACCCTGAGCTTGCCAACACATGTAAAGCCAAGAGCACAAAAATCTACAAGAAAAGTGATGCTGACTGTTTTTTGGGACGTCAAAGGTGTCATATTGAAAGATTACAAGCTTCATGGCAACACGGTTAATGTGCAGTATTATGCAGATCTCCTTTTCAAACTAAGAAAGGCTGTGACCAGAAAATGAGAGATAGGGCGGACGCAGATTCTGCCTTTGCTCCAAGACAACACGCCCTCCCATAAAGCATGGCTTGTGCTGCAAACTGCCAACGATTTGAATATTGAAATTCTTCCACACCCACCATATTCTCCAGATTTGGCTCCATCAGACTTTTTTTCTTTTCCCAAATCTTAAAAAACAGCTGAAAGGAAATCGTTTTGACAGTGACAAAGATGTCATACTGGCTTGTGATAACTGGTTTAGTTCGAAAAATAGGTTGTTTTATTCTGAAGGTCTTTTCAAGGTCATGCAGAGATGGCAGAAATGCATAAATTCAGGTGGTGGCTACAATGAGAAGGAATAATAGTTCAATTGACATAATTTTATTCAGCGTTCTTTCACCTTATGGTTGAATAGGGGTTGTCAGCTGTATAACAATTGTGGTTACTTTACCTTTTGGGAAAAATCAGTCCTCAGTAAGGTGTGGTTTCAGTTGAAATTTCAATGAAAATTAATTAGTTGAATATTCAGTTAAATTGACATGTGAGTTCATTCAGTGGGTTTGCACCTTACTGGTTATATTGTTATTATTAGATGCAAAATGATGAACACTTGACAACTGTCACAAACTTGAATGACTGCAAGATACTCTCCACTCTCCACTTTCCTTGTCTATATGGTGTCTTTAATGCCTGCAATATATTCTCCACTTTCCTTGTCTATATGGTGTCTTGAATGCCTGCAATATATTCTCCACTTTCCTTGTCTATATGGTTTCTTGGATGCCTGCAACATACTCTCCACTTTCCTTGTCTATATGGTTTCTTGAATGCCTGCAGTATACTCTCCATTTTCCTTGTCTATATTGTGTCTTGAATGCCTGCAATACACACTCCACTTTCCTTGTCTATACGGTATCTTGAATGCCAGCAATATACTCTCCATTTTCCTTGTCTATATGGTGTCTTGAATGCCAGCAATATACTCTCCACTTTCCTTGTCTATATGGTGTCTCAAATGCCTGCATTATCTCTCTACTTTCGCTGTCTATATGGTGTCTTGAATGCCAGCAACGTACTCTTTACTTTGTCTATAGCAAATCTTTGAAACATTCTTTACTCAGTTTTCTCACCTTAGCCTCAGTTCTTTGCCATGTTATCCATTCTTTTGCTTTATCACTAGATAACATTCGCTGACAATTATAAATGTGCAGTATACTTCAAGTAACTAAACAAAATATTTTTATCAACAGTACTTAATATTCTATTCTCAGTGTGTTTCTTTATTGATTCATATAATTAAAAATAATTGCCCACTATTTTTGTGCAGACCTATTTCTATAGATAGACCATTTTCCTTAACTAACAAGCCATGTTTAATGGCCAAGTGTTGTATGACAGAAGTATGATTGTCCGTGTCGACAAAGGAGGACCTGATCAAGACAAGCTCAAGCTACCAAGTGAGTGTCAGTTTAACATTCTGTGACAGTTGAAGTGTGTAGGGGAAAGGCATATGTGCCATTTAAATATAAGTGTGTTATAAATAAATAGAAGCTATTGCTCTAGATATCACTACTTTTAGTAATGTTAAACCCTCACATGTCATTAAGACATATTGGGGATATGTTGTTAGGCCTATAAATTTGCAGTGAGCTAGCAGGGTACAATGTTTAATATGTTCGGTATTACGCTGCCTGAGTATACAGTCTCAGGTCTCTGGTAACCATTTCTTTTTCTGACTTCTCCCCCAGTGGAGCTTAGACCTTGAATCAACTCACACCACTCCTATTTTTTGCCATCTCCGACAGCTTCCTCTATCATCTTATGCCTTTATCTCCCAGTCAACTCACACCAAGCCCTCCTATCTTTGCCATCTTTGACTTTCTCCGTAATCCTGTTAATCCACGTGAGCAAATACAGCTGCGTGAGAATCGGTAGCAGTTCTTGCCGTGCCCGTTACTTATGGGATATGTGAGCTGGCTGCTCAGAGAGCAATGGCAAACTACTGAGTGTAATCTTGCCAAGAAATCAACAGTAGCGGTAAAATGCTGGTGTTGACAGCGATGTCCTGTAATAGGATATGCAAAGAAAAAAAAATATGTATAAAACTTGGATTATGTCCCTTGAATTGGGGATGTCAGTTTTGCAAGTGATGTTTATTTCTACATGTTAGGAAGAATTCTCCCTAAGTGAGGTGTGGTATCAGTTGGAACTTGACTGAAAATTAATTAGGAAATACAAGGGGCTTCTCATAAGTCTTTAGCCTAACCATGAAGGAGTAGGCAGAGAAAATTGAACTTTGGCACACGTATAGCTCATTCAATTTGTAATGGATTTATGAATTATGAATTTCCCTCAACTGGTTTTCCCAATATGGTGCATGGCACAACACACCCTATTGACCAGATCTGCACATCCAACGGTTTGTCAGAACAATGGAGAAATCAGATGCCAGGACTGTGATAAAATTCTTGATGTTACAGGGAAAAACACCTACAGAAATACACAGGGAGATGGAACCAGTGTTTGAGGAAGTCTGTCCTTCGTATGCTTCTGTAAAAAAATTGATGTTTGCAGTTTTAAGTGTGGCCGTTCCCAAGTTGCTGATCTGCCAAGATCAGGACGACCGTCCTCAGAGTGCAATGATGCAAATGCTGCAAAAGTGAAGAAAATCATAGACCATGATAGGGAAATGACAATTGCAGATATCGGGTTCAGCAAAACTGAGTAAGATTACAGTTTTTAGAATTTCACACAACAGACTGAACATGAGAAAAGTGTGTGCCCGCTGGGTCCCGCGCCTGCTGATTGCTGTGGCCAGTTGCTCAACATGTGGAGGTCGGAAAACATGTTGACGATCATGGTGATGGTAGATGAGACTTGGATTCACCATTATGACCCAGAATCCAAAATTGCCAGCATGCAGTGGAAAACCCTGAGCTTGCCAACACATGTAAAGCCAAGAGCACAAAAATCTACAAGAAAAGTGATGCTGACTGTTTTTTTGGGACGTCAAAGGTGTCATATTGAAAGATTACAAGCTTCATGGCAACACGGTTAATGTGCAGTATTATGCAGATCTCCTTTTCAAACTAAGAAAGGCTGTGACCAGAAAATGAGAGATAGGGCGGACGCAGATTCTGCCTTTGCTCCAAGACAACACGCCTTCCCATAAAGCATGGCTTGTGCTGCAAACTGCCAACGATTTGAATATTGAAATTCTTCCACACCCACCATATTCTCCAGATTTGGCTCCATCAGACTTTTTTTCTTTTCCCAAATCTTAAAAAACAGCTGAAAGGAAATCGTTTTGACAGTGACAAAGATGTCATACTGGCTTGTGATAACTGGTTTAGTTCGAAAAATAGGTTGTTTTATTCTGAAGGTCTTTTCAAGGTCATGCAGAGATGGCAGAAATGCATAAATTCAGGTGGTGGCTACAATGAGAAGGAATAATAGTTCAATTGACATAATTTTATTCAGCGTTCTTTCACCTTATGGTTGAATAGGGGTTGTCAGCTGTATAACAATTGTGGTTACTTTACCTTTTGGGAAAAATCAGTCCTCAGTAAGGTGTGGTTTCAGTTGAAATTTCAATGAAAATTAATTAGTTGAATATTCAGTTAAATTGACATGTGAGTTCATTCAGTGGGTTTGCACCTTACTGGTTATATTGTTATTATTAGATGCAAAATGATGAACACTTGACAACTGTCACAAACTTGAATGACTGCAAGATACTCTCCACTCTCCACTTTCCTTGTCTATATGGTGTCTTTAATGCCTGCAATATATTCTCCACTTTCCTTGTCTATATGGTGTCTTGAATGCCTGCAATATATTCTCCACTTTCCTTGTCTATATGGTTTCTTGGATGCCTGCAACATACTCTCCACTTTCCTTGTCTATATGGTTTCTTGAATGCCTGCAGTATACTCTCCATTTTCCTTGTCTATATTGTGTCTTGAATGCCTGCAATACACACTCCACTTTCCTTGTCTATACGGTATCTTGAATGCCAGCAATATACTCTCCATTTTCCTTGTCTATATGGTGTCTTGAATGCCAGCAATATACTCTCCACTTTCCTTGTCTATATGGTGTCTCAAATGCCTGCATTATCTCTCCACTTTCGCTGTCTATATAGTGTCTTGAATGCCAGCAACGTACTCTTTACTTTGTCTATAGCAAATCTTTGAAACATTCTTTACTCAGTTTTCTCACCTTAGCCTCAGTTCTTTGCCATGTTATCCATTCTTTTGCTTTATCACTAGATAACATTCGCTGACAATTATAAATGTGCAGTATACTTCAAGTAACTAAACAAAATATTTTTATCAACAGTACTTAATATTCTATTCTCAGTGTGTTTCTTTATTGATTCATATAATTTAAAATAATTGCCCACTGTTTTTGTGCAGACCTATTTCTATAGATAGACCATTTTCCTTAACTAACAAGCCATGTTTAATGGCCAAGTGTTGTATGACAGAAGTATGATTGTCCGTGTCGACAAAGGAGGACCTGATCAAGACAAGCTCAAGCTACCAAGTGAGTGTCAGTTTAACATTCTGTGACAGTTGAAGTGTGTAGGGGAAAGGCATATGTGCCATTTAAATATAAGTGTGTTATAAATAAATAGAAGCTATTGCTCTAGATATCACTACTTTTAGTAATGTTAAACCCTCACATGTCATTAAGACATATTGGGGATATGTTGTTAGGCCTATAAATTTGCAGTGAGCTAGCAGGGTACAATGTTTAATATGTTCGGTATTACGCTGCCTGAGTATACAGTCTCAGGTCTCTGGTAACCATTTCTTTTTCTGACTTCTCCCCCAGTGGAGCTTAGACCTTGAATCAACTCACACCACTCCTATTTTTTGCCATCTCCGACAGCTTCCTCTATCATCTTCTGCCTTTATCTCCCAGTCAACTCACACCAAGCCCTCCTATCTTTGCCATCTCTGGCAGCTTCCTCCATCATCTTCTGCCTTTATCTCCCAGTCAACTCACACCAAGCCCTTTGTAGACTTGTTCATGGTTGGTTTGACTTTGAAGCTGACATTTTCTACTGGGTGGAGTAACTAGTCCCATGCCAACTCTTGAGTCATCTCATGCCATATGCAGAGTAGGTTACAGTTTTACTCTTCTTTGCCTCCTCATGGGTTCCAGTAACACACAGGCAATTTATGAAACTATCAACCCTGAAACTACATTAAAAAGGACCCTTTTATATTCATTGAACAGTATTATATATATAGCTAGCCTCACATTATAGACCAATCAACACTGGATAGATGATGGGATCAATATGTTGCCGTCCACCTTTACTTTCAAGGACATTTCATGGTAGCCAGTTTATGCTGGGTCAGCCAGGGAGTCCAGCTCAATGTAAAAAAATCCACCTTGAATGGGAATCTATAGAATCTAATAAATCCCCTCGATGGGGACAGTCATTAGACTTTAAAAAGCTTGTAATAAGTGCACCGGGCTGACAGATGCATTTGTAGGACACAGTTCAACCCTGCCAATACTGGGGAGATGTTTGAAGTTGGTGCAAATATCTCCATCATAACTGCTCCAGTCTCCTCCCAGTACAGATCATGAACTCACATCCATCACACCAGTGAGGAGGCAAATGTGCGTATATTGGATTCACAACATGCTGTAAGTATTATTTTGTGGGTGGGGTTTTTAATTTTGAAATTAAGCTTGGACAGCAGCTTACCCAGCCGAAGGATTTTTATTTTAATACGAGCAATGGTCATGTGATTGCCCTTGTTTGGAGAACAAACCAACAGTCACTGTTAGGAGTGAACTAACCACTACGCCACCACGGTTTGCGTAATGCTCCTTTGCTATTTCACCATTTTTTTATTTAAAAAGTAGCCTTTGCGGTGATTTGGTATGACATTTAAAATATATTTGCAGGTGGTCTAAAGTCTATTGGTATGGGGCTAGGCACTGGAGGTGCCCCACTGACAAACCTCAGTCATTATGGCAATAGTAAGTTACATTTACAAGGTTTTTATTTTCCTCAGTTGTAACTGGAATCTGTTCAAGCTATTATAAACGTTATACATACCTGGATAGGGGTAGGGAGAGTCATTAGACTTTATAAAGCTTGTGATAAGTGCAAGAAGAGTTTTAGTATATTGTGTTTGTGATGCATTTTTATACTACAAACAGTACCATATCTTGGAAACTAAAATACTTCAAGCACATTAAACACCACAATGGTTAATGGCATATAAATAAATGTATCCATATGCTTCTCACCTGAATCTCTGTATAAAACCAGTTGTAATATGATGGCTGGATGACTCATTTTTATAGATATCAATGCAGGCTACTCTTGTCAGCAGGGAAACATTGGAAACTTGCCTGGCTTGGCCATGGGTTTGTTGTTGTTGTTGCTTTAAACTCAAGCATAGTTCATACACACTACTTCTAGTAGTACTGGACTGAATTTTGTGTGTGGATTAGCTTTCCCTATTATCAGTGTCATTTGCCATCAGGTGAACCCAATCCAGCTTCAGAGGTTTGTGTAATTTACTAATTTACATCCCCAAGTCAAGGACGAGAAGTCATCAGTTTTAGTCCAACTGTCCGGTGTAGGGGTTGAACCCCTTACCACTGCATCAACACACTGGATGTTTAAGCTTATCCATTTGGCTATGCTGACCTCTGCTTGGCCATGTGACTTGCCATGAGAATTGGGTCTCTGCGGTGAAGTGGTCTAGCATTGCCTCATGTTGAAAGTCATGGGTTGTTTTCAGACTGCATCTTTCAGACATGAGTACAGTTTTTCTGGAGACCCTTGGGGAGGTCCCATAGCTTTGTGAGGAGTTTGTGCTGTGTGCAATTATTTCAGCATGCAGCAACCTCTCTCTGCGGAGAGAGACCAAACCAGATTGGGTAAATCCAGTGCAATGAAGTTGATTATCTTGCCTGTAACCTTTAACCCTTTTTCAAGAATGGATAGACATCATTATTGACACACACATATTGTTGAATATAGGGAGCACTGGAAGGCTCTTACCATGGTACTATACTGGAAGGTCTTTACTGGGTGCACATTGGAAGCTTTCCAATGTGCATTGTGATGACCTGCAGATTGGGTAATGGAACAGAACAAGATGAATACATTTGTTGCAGTAGAACAAGAAACATGTATAAAATATAGTAATATATAGCTTAACACAGAAGAAGGTGATTACAGTTACTACAGTAGAGCAAGAAACATCTGTTATATAAAATAAAATATTGTAACATATCGCCTAACAACACAGAAGAAGGTGATTACAGTTACTACAGTAGAGCAAGAAACATCTGTTATATAAAATAAAATATTGTAACATATCGCCTAACAACACAAGGTGATTACAGTTACTACAGTAGAGTAAGAAGTTAAAAAGTTAGTTCCATATCATTTACAGGACATAGCAGTCAACCGTAGCATTGTTTACATTCGTAACCCCTTTACCACAGAGCTGGCAGAGCAAAAAACATCTGTTGTATAAAATATTGTAACATGTCCCCTAACAGCACAGAAGAAGGTGATTATAATTGCTACGCTAGAGATAGAAACATCTGTTGTATAAAATATTGTAACATGTCCCCTAACAGCACAGAAGAAGGTGATTACAATTGCTACGCTAGAGATAGAAACATCTGTTGTATAAAATATTGTAACATGTCCCCTAACAGCACAGAAGAAGGTGATTACAATGGCTATGCTAGAGATAGAAATATCTGTTGTATAAAATATTGTAACATATCCCCTAACAACATAGGAGAAGGTGATTACAATTGCTAATCTAGAGACACAAACATCTGTTGTATAAAATATTGTAACATGTCCCCTAACAACACAGAAGAAGATGATTACAATTGCTATGCTAGAGATAGAAATATCTGTTGTATCAAATATTGTAACATGTCCCCTAAAAACATAGGAGAAGGTGGTTACAATTGCTATGTTAGAGATAGAAATATCTGTTGTATCAAATATTGTAACATGTCCCCTAACAACATAGGAGAAGGTGGTTACAGTTTGCTAATCTATAGACACAAACATCTGTTGTATAAAATATTGTAACAGCCTTAGAAGTGTTTGTTGTATTTGCACTAGCGTTCTGAAAGAAAACAGTTTTCAGTATTTTCCTTTTGCCCCAGAATGATTATAAAAGGAGATAATGATAGGCTATGTTGCCAGATTAAAACTTCTCTTACATACATGGTTATAAGGTCTTAGTCTATAGCACACTACACAATCTAGGCTCAATCCCCAGTGAAGGATATTTTCCCAACAACATACAGTCTTGGGCTGACCAAGAATCATTAAATGGGAACAAGAGATTTCTCTCAGAAGGAGAAGCAGCATGGAAAAAGCTGGCCATGTTACTTCATAATGCTGACCTTGTACATATGGAATCACTGGCATTATCTATCAGTATTCCTTATCTGCAGTGCTTGCAGATCTCCAGATTGACAGAATAACCTTAGACATAATGGAAACAGCATGCTGTCATAACAGTTAAAATAATGTAGGTCAGTAACAGCTAATGAAGAGAGGTGTGTGACAGGGATGTATAAAGTTTGCAGACCTTTTTGTCCCTTTATAGTCTCAGATCAACTCAGCCTAAAATGAGCGCTAGGAAATTTTCTGGGAAGTAAAGACATGAAGCTGGCATGACATTGACCACATCACTCAACTGGCCTAAAATTGAGGATAGAATTGTTTACCCATTATGACTGTCAAATTGTCATTTACTGCCTATAGTACCTTGCAGTGTAAGGCAGGGGGGAGTCTTGAGCCTGAGAGGCCGCCTGGCTAGTGCAGTCGCTGTGCAGGTTAGGAAATTTTTTTTTGCCCCCTACAGAAAAAAAATCCATGCCTTACCAAGGATTCGAACTAGGGTCTCCCGAAGGAGAATTCTGCATTCTTAGCCACTTGGCCTGCCGCTTCTCGTAAAAAGTGGGTCCTTACTTACTTTTACCTGTAGACTGAACTGTAAAGGGGAAGTAACTACTATAAGACAGTGGAGTGCCCTATGACACTGTCCGAGAAAGTGAACCCCGTTAACAAATGTCAGAAAGAAGTCAGATATGTTATCACAGCTCTGCTGTAAACAGGCTTAGCACAGTCACATGCAATGTCTAAAAAAATATCCACAAATGCAGAAGAGGAAGAAGATGCTTCCTAACAGTAAAATATTTAGCTCTTTTCTACAACAAAAGTGCGTGATAGTCTTCTGTTTTGTTTTCTGTTTTTGTGGTTGTGTTTTGTTTTCCTTTTTTAGTTATTAATCTAAAACATGAGTGCTTTTCAGCTTAGGGCCATTGCTTGAACTTGTTATTTCAAACTTTGGGAACTTGGCATATAGTTTTCCTTCATGTTTTTAATATAATAGATAAATATTAACTTATGCTTGATATTGCAGTTATGAAACTGGTGAAGTTGTAATGTTTGATGAAACCCAACCTGGCATTATTGAAAGATGTGTATTTTAAAGAATTAATAGTGTAAATTGTCTGTACAGAAATGTGTTTGCTGTTGTATTTCAGATCTAGGAATGTGCGGAGGCTGTGGTTTAGTAGGAATGGGACATTTAGGTGGTGGCAATTCTGGTCTAGGACTGTTGGGTGCAGGTGGAAATGATCTTGGGTTAGGAATGGGAGGATTAGGTGGTATGGGTTTAGGTCTAGGTGGATCAGGGGGACTGGATCTGAGAGGTCTTGGTGGTTCAGATATTGGACTGGGTGGTTTAGGAGGATCAGCTAAATTAGCTGGCTTGTCCGACTCTTTCTCTGGTTACAATGGCAATCTTTCTGGTCTTGGTGGTCTGGGTCCTTCTCTGAATGCTCTTTCAGCAGGGTTAGGTGGTTACGGGGGAATTGATCGGTTGGGTATGGGGGATGGGTTAGGTTTTGGCAGGGACAGACTGGGAATGGATAGGTTAGCTGGGTTAGGTGGGTTTGATAGAATATCTGACAGATTGAGAGACAATTATGGTATCATTGATGATAGACGAAAGACATGCGCTGACACCTGCACAATCATCGTGAAAAATGTAAGTACTTTAATGGTTAAAATAAATGCAGATTATGAAACACATTTCTTTTTACATTGCTGGAGGTGTTCATCTGATAAATGTGTTGCATATTTGTAAGCTACGGTAGCATAGTACGTTGACCTAGCTTCACAGAATTTTCTGTTAAGGAAAAGCTTTGAAAAGGGAAACTGATTATTTGGTCTTATAATACATTGGCCTGGGTAGATGAAAACCTTCACACCTAATGGCAGCAACTGCCCTGTATTTCCATTTGGCAGTCACTTTCTCGTTATATGTTATTTTCACGGTGCTTTAGTGATTGCTTTCTGTCATGAGCATGTTAAAAATGATTTGATTGATGTATTTTTTTCATATGTCCTTTCTAGAATAAGATTATCAGACTGTTATATCACAGACAGTAATAGAAGAATTCAAACCCTGATACACACTATTTACAGAAACACATTTTTCTTGATAATTTATTTAAGGCAATCATCTTTGAGGTTTACTGTTTTAAAAACCGTCACTGCTGATGGCTAGGGTTCAGAAATTTATGTGTATTATTGTTAAAATTATCTGCCTTGGCAGTGAGAGAAAACAAAATAAAAATAAAAAGACAGCGAGTAAAATAGTTTAGCCACATATCACAACTACCAGCAGGCTGTGCTCCATAAAAACCAATATCTACTCAGATATATTAGAAGAAACAAAAAGCAACAAATTTGCAGCTAAAAGTCAAGTTTATCAGATGTATTGCTGACTTGAATGGGCAGTTATAAGGTTCTAAAATTAGTCTAACGCACACACACACACACACACACACACACACATATATATATATATATATATATATATATATTGTATTATATATATATATATATATATATATATATATATATATATATATATATATAGTGTGTGTGTGTGTGTATATATATATATATATATATATATATATATATATATTGTTCGCATGACCTCATAATTACCTATCTTTAAGAAAGGAGACAAGTTCCAATGTGGAAATTATAGAGGAATATCACTACTGTCCACAAGCTATAAGATACTATCCGCAGTATTACTAAATAGACTAAAACCATATTCAGAAGACATATTAGGTGACTACCAGGCGGGTTTTAGACAAAACAGATCAACAATAGATCAGATATTTATCTTACGACAAATAGCCGAGAAAAATTGGGAATATAAAAGAGATCTCCATAACATTTTTGTGGATTTTAAAAAGGCTTATGATAGTGTCCATAGGAATAGTCTATGGAATGTTATGCAGGAATTTGGAATACCAAGGAAGTTAATTAACATGACCAAACTATGCATGGAAGATACTTATAATATAGTAACATATAAAGGCAGGAAATCAGACCCCTTCCAAATAACATCTGGCTTGAAACAGGGTGATGCACTATCGCCGCTACTCTTCAATCTGGCTCTAGAGAAAGTTGTAAGGAAGGTAAAGGAGGAATGTGATATTGGAGGAACATCCGAAGCTGCTTGGTTATGCAGATGATATAGATATTATAGGGCAAAGTGAACAAAAGACATTAGAAATATTGACTCACTTAAAGGAAAAAGCCCAACAGATGGGGCTGGTTATCAACCAAGATAAGACAGAATATATGGTAATTTCAAGAGACGGAATGGCTAAAAACTCTGGCCACATACAAATAGATAATATGACCATTAAAAGAACGGAAACATACAAATACCTGGGTACAATCTTAACTGCTCCAACATCATAAGGGAAGAAATACAAACTAGAATCAACTCTGGAAATAAGATATACTATGCACTACAACATCTACTAAAATCAAAGGCGCTATCTCGTAACACCAAAATCACAATATACAAAACACTGATCAGACCAGTTGTGCTGTATGGCTCTGAAACCTGGAGTACAACGAAAGGAGACGAAGCCTTGTTACAAACCTTTGAGAACAAAATTTTAAGACGCATCTTTGGACCCATTAGGGATACACAAAGTGGAGAGTGGAAAAGAAGAAGTAACAAAGACATTTATGATTTGTTTAAGTCCCCGCTAATCACTGGTATCATGAAGGCTAATAGACTACAATGGCTGGGGCATATAGAAAGAATGGAAGATAATAGGGAAACAAAACTCGCTTACACTCAGGAAATAAATGACCGTAGACCCCGAGGTAGACCAAGAAGGCGGTGGAGAGATAATATACATACAGACCTACAAGCACTTGGAATCAACGACTGGCAAGAGAAGGTCCACCAGAGAGACGAATGGAGACAGATTGTATTTGCAGCAAAGAACCTCAATGGCTCGGAACTGCTGAAGAAGAAGAAGAAGAAGAAGATGACCTCATAATGTTGTGACCCAGTCAAGTGGAACACTTTGTGGCAGTTTGTGGCATGGGATTATTTTTTACCCATTTACACGTCAAATTGTAAGGTACAGATACACAGACAATGAAAGACAAGTGAGGGGAACATGGAATATTTTGAAATGTGGTTATATAGCTGAATAGTGCCAAGCCACATAGGTTTGAGAGGAAATTAGCAAGATGATAGGCTTGTGAGTTAGGTACTGTGGAAAGTGGCCGAGCAATGGATAGGCCTGATAAATTCAACGCCATCTGAGAGGTAGGGCGATTAAACGAATGAACAGATAACTGAGAATCTGCAACCTTGACTAGACTGCAAGAACATCCAGTGAAAATGGGGTGAAGTCAGACGAGTGCTAATCAGGGGTGCGGAAGAAGAATAGTCAGTTAACACAGAATTGGTATCGTCAACTGTAAAATACTGATCCTCAATTAATCCTCAACGATCATAGCAGGAGAAGCAAAAACACAAGGAAGTGTGACAAAACCTGGGATTGAAGATCTTCAGAACATTACGGAATGAGATACAGGTCAAACAGTTGAAGCAAGGACTGACACCGCAGCATGCGGGACATTCCCAATCGTGCTCTGTCCTCATCTTCAACAACCAGCGAAGAGTCAATATTAAGGATACCAGCTGTAGTCTGATTATGAGTCCATCTGGCTGTTCCCCAGAGTACTGTGTGTCAGACATATAGATAAAGCTCCTTGTTAAAGGAGGGGGTAGAGGGGAAGTGTGAAAGAGGGAGATGGTTTTACATGATCAAAAGACAGATAGAAACAAGTCTTTATGCATCCACCATGAAGATGCAAGAAAGAGGATGTTAAGACTCATTAGAGATGACCTTCAGTGCGATGTACTTTATAATGATAATCTCAGATAAACAATAAGAAAAAAGTAAAGGATCTTTTGACATCCTTAAGGCACTTTGTGCACGTGGTGCTGGCCCAATATGTTGAGGCTGTATCAGCCCGGGAGCCCAGGTCAATTGTAAAAGTCCGCCTCACTGCAAATTTGAACCCCTGGCCACCAGGCTTGCAGGCAAGTGTTCTAGCCACTAATATCAAGTGCATGAAGTTTTAAAAAAATGTAAAGATAACCCCATGTTTGAAATTATGTAGAGGAGGTAGAAATGCTAATAATTATACAGCTCACTACTTCATGAGGTGCGATGACCAGCCCCTTTCATCGCTGCTGAAACCTTTTACCTATGATTCTTTATTTATCAGTTATTATGTTTGTCTTAGTCCACAAGTTTAAAAACATTTTATGCCTTTTAACACGAGCTTACATTTTTTCCCCCCAAAGCTAATTGGCAAGCTTTGAAAGAACACTTTCGAGATGCAGGTATATGTTGTTCATACATTTATTTAAACTGTACGTATAAAAAATGAACAAACTTTATTTTTAAAGGGTCACAAATGCCAACTACTCATCTTTTGCACATCAATACTCTATTGTGCATGTTACATTCACATAGAAAAAAAACATTGTGCAATGATTGCTGTGAACATAAACAGTACATAATACCATGTTATGAGATAGACAGGTAGGTAAACACATACATACATACATACATACATACACAGACACACATGCATAAACACATGCATAACTAATTTAGTCGTTGGATCAACATCACGGCACACTGGTGTAACCCATAAGTGCTCCATTCTACTGAGTCAGGATAATCTCAGCTCAGTGCACAAACTCCATAGCACCAGTGAGGATCCTGAAATACTTTTGGTAGATTTTGAACTCAAAATGTTGTCCGGCCAGTGCCATTAGGCTACTCTTTTTCAACTTCCAACTGCCAAGGGATTTTTTTACGTGCGCAACAATACACACGGGTGTCCAATTTCACTACCCAGAGACCAGGGGAAATTTTGTTACTAGAAGTCCACGTGAACAAATCCCAGCCCTCACTGGGGCTTGAACCCGGGACCTCCAGCACTCGAGGTGGACACCATACCTTGAGACCACTCAGCCCCCTAATAATACATAACTACATATATACATCATTTACATAAACATACACAGTAATGCATCCACTTAATAACACACCCACACACATACCCACTCACAATCACAAACATACTAACAAACGTTCACTCATACATCATTCATTCTCTCCCTCCCTCCCTCCCTCCTGTATATATATATATATATATATATATATATATATATATATATATATATATATATATATATATATATATATATATAAAACAAAGTGTATGTATGTAAATATGTATGTCCTTTATTTTTTCGCTAACGGCCCATCCGATTGAGATGAAATTTTCTACACGTCTTCCTTTCATTCCAGAGCTGCCAACTGTGATATTTTTTTAGTGTGAAATCGCCTGCTTACTCAGTATTATTTCATTTTTCATTTTTCATTAAAATTTATATATAGCGAAGGGACTTAACTCTAGAAAAAGTTATTTCAAGGGGCATAACTTTTATTAACATTGTTGTATAACTTATAGTCATATTGTTGTATCGTTTTCAAAGATTTATAAACTCTTTGTCTATAGTTATGTACCGGCATATGAGTTATAATAAATAATGATACAATCTTTAAGGCATTTTCAAAGTTTACATAAAAATAATGCATAACATTGTAACTCATCTTTCTATACTTAAGAAGTTATCTAAAAGATGTTGAACAATATCATCACATCTTTAGTGTTTTCCGCCATCATATCGGCACGATTCGCTTGACAGCACTTCTCAGCGCTATCAAGCCAAGACGCCTTACACATTTCAAGCAGCCTGATACGGGGGGAAAATGGCACGTCGTAATAGCACAAAGAAACAAGCAGCTTCCAAGATGCATAGTGAGAAAACCGACCAGACTATCAAGAAGACGAAGCTGCCTTTGGAGAGTCTGCATGCAAGCTGTAATAAAGTATCTGAACCTACAGTCAATGAAACTACCAATAAGAAGAGCGACGACTACCCACAGACGAACACAAAAACTTGTGAGAGGAAGGAGGACCAAGACACCAGAATCAGAAACACTGATTCAAACACAGTCAGATGGGTGGTCAAGCGGCTAAAAATGGAGCTTACTGATCAACAAATACAGAAGCAGCTGCAGGAAGAAAATCTTCACGTCAACATTTTGAAGGCAGAGCGGATTCTTACCTACTCAGAATTAAATGAGATGCTCCACACCAGGGACTGGGCGAACCCGGGCCGGGTCAGGCAGACAGGCAGGCAGGCAGGCAGGCAGACAGACAGACAGACAGACAGATAGATAGATAGATAGATAGATAGATAGATAGATCGATAAACAGACAGGGAGGGAGGGAGGGATAGACAGAGGGATGGGTCTATTAGACAGACAGACAGAGATAGATAGATAGACAAACAGACTGACAGACACAGACAGACAGATAGTCGATAACGGGAACGAGAACTTATATGACTACTTATATGAATTAAATGAGATGCTCCCCACCAGGGACTGGGTGAAGCCGGGCCGGGTCAGGCAGACAGACAGACAGATAGATAGATAGATAGATAGATAGACAAACAGACAGGGAGGGAGGGAGGGATAGACGGAGGGATGGGTCTATTAGACAGACAGACAGACAGAGATAGATAGATAGACAAACAGACAGTCAGACACAGACAGACAGATAGTCGGTAACGGGAACAAGAACTTATATGACTACTTAAATGAATTAAATGAGATGCTCCCCACCAGGGACTGGGCGAAGCCGGGCCGGGTCAGCTAGTATATATATATATATATATATATATATATATATATATATATATATATATATATATATATATATATATATATATATATATATATATATATATTCATTCATTCAGTAGTTTGTCTTTTGCAGAACCTCGCTCCCATAACAACCTTCTGGAAAACCTCTCGATCATAAGCAAGATGTCCCACGTCTGATACACCCATCTGGAGATCATCTGCCACATCCTGCACCCATTTTCTCTTTGGCTTTTCTCTTCCTCTCTTCCCAGGCATATTTTTTTTTTAAAATTCACATATCCTTTTAGAGTACATCGCTGTCAACAGCAGCATCTTTAGCTGTCTGTTGATTTCTTGGCAAGATTACGCTCAGTAATTTGCCATTGCTTTCTCAGTTATCCCGCAAGAACCGCTCCCAGTTCTCACCCGCTACGAGACTCTGCATGATAAACGGGATTACGGAGAAAGTGGTGTAAGCTCTCGGCCAGAGAGACTGGCCCCAGGCATATACCCCACCATTATTGTTCTCTCCAAACTTTAGTGACGTTTCAAGTGACCAAAATATTTCAGTTTTCTTTGTTTTATTGTCTTTAATAGCCAACCTTCTTCAATATTCAGCTCTTGAAGTATGGATGCATTTGTTCTTTTCTTTACCCAAGATATTCTTAGAACTCGTCTATAACATTTATATTCAAAGGCATTTATGCGCTGTTCAGCTTGTTTGGTAAGTGTCCAGGTCTCACAGGCGTATGTTGCAATGGGAAAGATGCATGCTCTTAAAAATCAAATTTTTGTAGTTCTGTCTGTCCCACTCCATAATTTATTCAGTTATTTTAGTCATTGAAGAGCAATTGATAGTCGTTTAATTTCTTTCATTGTGTCACCGTTGTTGGTAATCAATGACCCAAGATATTCAAAATTGTCCACCACTTCCAATTTTTCCTCATTAATATATATTTCTTTTTCCATAGTAGTTTTATCTGTATGCATTATCTTTGTTTTTGCTATGTTAAGATATAAGTTGTGATTTTCCCAATTTTTTATTGACAATACCAATATTGACAGATTGAGGAGTAAGCTGATTATGGTGTTTGCAGCACAATAGTGTACTACATTACAGTTCAAGAAATGTAGACAAAACAAATGCCATTAGAATGCATTGCACCAAAGACTGTTAATATGGTAAATATAGATAGTCCAAGAAGATAAATACAAGCATTAAGCTGTATGTAAAAAGAACAACAAATCGTAATTAGAGTATGGGACAAGAAAAATAAATTAATTCTGTATTTAAAAATAAAACCTGCCTCAAAAATGTAAATTCACAGAGGTAAGAATAATAAATGAACTTTGCATCCTGAATAAGGAAAGTATAAGTAAATACATTTCTGTATGGAGAGTGGAATGCATGATGTAAATTTCATAATATGAATCACTGTCTATCAAATTGAAATACGTAATCTACAGGATTAGCACATACAAAAATTGTGAATATTGCTAAATAATTTAGCTACTGCTAGAGCAGAACATGAGCAATCTTTCTGTAGAAGTAGAAGCTGTGGTAGCATCTTGGTTTATAATGGAGTGAAATAGGCCAAATAAAGGATATAAATATGATTTATACAAACATATATTTTAAATATATACAATCATCATCATGTGCCATGCTGATAGGTGTGTGGTTGGGGGGAAGAAGAATGATGGTTCACAATCTCACATGATCACCAGTCTTGGATCACCTTTATTCTTGTCCTGTGTATGCCATGTTATCAAGCCATTCAGATATTTATCATTTTATCTTTTCCTTGCTCTTTTTCCATCAAGTTTGCCAGTTGCCACCAAAATTTGCTAGATTATTTATTTTCATAACATGCTGAAAAAGTAATGACTATCTATATGGGATTCCTCTAATCAGTTTATGGTTTTGACCTATTTTGTTAAAGGACTTTCTCATTCCATTTTCTGTCCATCCATTGTATTATTCTGCATTTTCTTCAGAAACCATATTTTCATAGATACCCAAATAGGTTATGAATTCACTTCTTAAAGTGAGGTTTCACCAAAGGAGATTAGGCTATAATTAGCTTGATTTACTCTCATTGTCTTTGTCTTTCCTCAATACATTTTTAGACTTGATTGATGTGATCTCCCATCAAGTGTCTTTAACAAATCTTGCATCTGATTTAGTGTGTACAGGACATTGATATAGAACAGTGTCATCAGCAATGTCCGGATCATCATGCTGCTGTGCAGAGTTGAATTCCATTTCTGGCAATGGTTTTTCTTCTCACAATCTATATTGTCAGAATAATAAAGGTGACAAAAGGCATCCATGTGACACAAATGTTCATATTTCATAGTGAAGAACTATATTTCATGTCATTGTATATTGTCTGTACTAAGTTAATGATTTTCTGTGAGATCCCATAGAGCCTTACCAATTTACAAACAAATTTCCTGTCAGTACTGTCAAAGGCTTTTCATAGTCCATGAACCCAGTATACAGTGGCGAGTTTAGTTCACTGCTTTGCTCTGTTATATTTCATAATATTACTGTCTGGTCACTACAAGATTTATTTGGTCAGAAGCCTGTCTATTCATCCCTTAACGGTTTGTTAAGTATATCTCTTAATCTCTCCAGAATGATCATACTTAATATTTTCCCAGAACTGATAACAACACTATTCCTCTTGTCACTTGTCGTCCTTGAAGGAAAATGGACTCGACAAGCACACCTTTATTATCCTTCTACTATTGGAACTATTGTATGACTTTTGTCTACAATCCTCCCTTCTGTCTTCCATACACTATATCTCTCTCTCTCTTTCTCGCTCTCTCAAGCCTTCATAACATACCCTGACAACAGTTTCCTCCAACAATTAATCACATGTTTATTGTTGAAAACTATGTCAGTTGTATGTATTGAATGTGTATATGTAGTTGGTAGTGTCTGCTAGTGTGAGTGCAAGATAGGACTCTGGAATTCGTATGTGCCGTATACTTTCTCCCGTTTCATACGGCCATGCAACAAGACGTCACACATATAATTGGAACGTTCTCATCCTGGATGCTCCGTTCTGCTTGCATCTGGAGGTAAATCCGTTATTGAAAAAAAAAACTGTTCACCACTGGATCACCGTAAGTTAATGTGATCACGGTAAGTCTTATGCCTAGACCAAGTTTTCTTTGATTATTATTTAGTTAATAAATCCATCATGGAAAACACATCGCTACTGTCCAGCACTGTCTAATGTTACTGTAAACTTTTTACACACGGTCTTTCTTTATTTAGTGAACACCTTTTTTTCCGCATGGAAACTCTTCGTGAACTAATCATTTGTTTCTTTATATTAATTTACAGTGTCAATATATTCAGTTCTAGGTCATCCTGCCTTTTTACAATGACAGTTCTTTCCATTATTTTCTAAACTTTCTCTGCACAAGTGAAGTGCCTTTATAAATGGAAAATCCTTTCCCTGGTTTATCAACAAAGCCTTCTCTGTATAAGAGACGAGACTGTCTATCTTCTCTGATATGTCAGGACGTGTATTGGAACCTGTGAGATATATATTAAATCAGGTGATATGAGTCTGCTTCATATTAATTATTATGTGAGTGCCTTTCTCCAGCCGTAATGAAAAAGCTTCCGTAAGATACTCTGACATAATACAGAAGCATTCACTACAATATAAACTATTCACTCATAGAAAGCAATGGTAAACGC
>JACEFZ010003393.1:0-55998 GCA_014155875.1 Cepaea nemoralis | reverse complement strand
TTAGAGAGAAAATTTCATTTCTTGAGTTATGATAACTCTCTGGAGCGGGGAGGACTGTAATTCTATCACAGGCAATAGTAGCCTAGATAACTAAACCTGCTTCCTTTCCCAATTGTTCAGCTTTAAGTTTTTCTTTCTGTTGTCTGTGCCATTGTTAGGAAAGTTGACATTTCCTGGGCCAAAAATCCATACTCCTAATCTACGAGCCGGCACGGTCTTCTTTTCCTACAGAGGATAGACTTTCTTAAGGGTTAGTCTTTGCATTCTACTTTGGTGTGAGGATTTCCCTCTCCATTTAGAAGACCCCGCCACAAAGTGGGGGGCTCGTCCGGGATTTTGAACCCATAGCCCACTTTACAAACTGGTTTGCTCGTCCGCGGGATATATTTCTTAACCAATCTTACATATTGTTAACTCAGTCAGTGAGCTAATACTATATATTATTATCTCTGATTCTGAGGTGATAACATCTTCAGTTACTCTGTATAGATCTGTTGATAGTTGGAAGTCTGTTGGATCACAAAAGGTCTTGTCAGTGCTATTGTGGGTAAAGATATTTTGTTCTACTCAGTATTTCTACTAATAATCATTGTGTCACATGGTAAATAATTTCCCTTTATTTAGTGATTGATTCATTAATGATAGGGAGTACAGTCAGAGTAATATCTACACCACAATACACAACATAACATATAAGCAAACAAAAAGGCGGAGATCGAAAGTGGAAACGGCGAAGGATTGGTTTGTGTGTTTGTCATATTAAGTATTCTAAATAATTAAGAATATATGTAAATTATTTATTGCATTTACCTACAAGAATAGTAAGTTGATGGGAATTAGTGACAAATTTAAGTGAAGCATAACATAAAGCGCAGTGAAATACTATTTGAGATAATACTTCAACATGTCAGATGAAAGACAACCCACTATGGCTGAGTGGAGAGAAAAGGGTACTCAGATAGGTTACTATGGGGAGGAGCTGAAAGGGTATATTGATGATGTGGAAAGAGAGTGGAGGAAGGAAAAAAGGAGATAGCCAAGGAGAGAAATGACAGAGAAAGAGAAGAAAGAATTAAAATGGCAGAAATAGAATCAAGGGGAGAGAAGGCGAATGGTAGAAATGGAGAAGTAGATAAAACTGACTGAAGAGAGGTAAAAAAGTCAACATGAACTGGAAAGGAGGAAACTGGAATTACAAAGTCAAGATACTTCTAGATTCAGCGGTTCAACTTCCCCAGCTCACAGCACAGATATTGCATCAAGCCATAATATCTCTGTGGGAGCCATGAGTTTCCCACTGTTGCCATTTGATGAGAAAACATACCAGCTGGACAACTGGATTGATCGGTTTACTTTGATGGCTGAAGCATTTGGACTTCCAAAAAGACCAGTATAATGTCAAAATGTCACAAGGGCTGAGGGGGGCCACTTATGAGATATTTGCAAAACTACCTCCAGGCCATTAACGGAACTTTGATTCACTGAAAAACGCAATCTTGAAAAGGTATGAGTTAACGTCAACCGCTTACAGGATCAAATTCTGGACCGCGAAACTGTAGTTACAAGGGGAATCTTACGCAAAACTCGCTTCCAGATTACAAGTGTATGTGTCGACATGGATTGGACTCAGTGAGCATCAGCAAACTCATGAGGGGTTGGAGTAGTTAATCCTTGCGGAACAGATTAGAGAAACCATGCCGAAAGCTATGCGGACGTTTGTGACAGAAAACAGCGGTACACGACTTGATGGGATAATCAACATAACCTAACGTTACCTTACAGCCCATGGAGAGGCGGGCGCCACAAGAGTAAACCATGCTCCTCAAGCCGATAGCCACCAATTCAGAGTTTAAGCCAGAACTCTAACTTTCAGGACTGCAGAGGCCTCAATGCTGGATCACCTACTCATGGTAATAATAATAATAACAGACAGTTGTCTCATAATTCTCAAGTTCCAGCAGAAGGCTGGAGGAAACCATTTTGCACTTTCTGCAGGACGAATGAGCACCATACCAGTGCCTGCAGAAGCAAACCGCAACCTTTTCACGCGGCATGTTTGACTACAGTAGCTAAAGCTCACCAAAGGAGGAGACAGGGTTTCAGGCCTCCAGTAGTCGAGACATCAATGGTTAATGGAAGGCAAGTTGGCTGCTCATATGATTCAGGACTTAATTATGACAGCGTCATAGCTGCTCATTTGGTACAACCTGGACAGCTGACCAACCAAACAATTGAGATGAAAGAAGCTACAATGAGCTCGGCATCAATGATATTTCCTATTGCAAGAGTGGAAGTGACTTCGAAGAATGTCACCGGGAAAATCTCGGCAGCGGTGATGTCAGACCCCATGTATGAATTCATGCTGGGAAGTAAATATGTTTACTTAGGCGAACCTGAAACACCGGCCAGGCAGACTCGGAATCAGGTCACATGATCAGGTGAGCCTGCTCCTTATATAAATTCTGTATCTCAAGAATTTAGGGCTGCACAATCCCAAGATGATTCCACAAAACCTTGTTTTAGCAAAGTGCCAAGAGCACATAATCTTCCAAGGGGAGGTAAATTATATGGAAGGAACAAGTTACGGTACATGAGAGGGGAAACAAGAAATAATGACCACCAACAACTGGGCGTCCTAGAAACTCGGACCTACCTTTTCATATTATGAGCTTACACGTGTCGAGAAAGGGGATAGGGGGAGGACCGTCCAGATGGAAGGAAGAAACCGACAGAGACGAGGACAGAGAATCAGAGCTCTATCCAACCGAGGAGACGTCCTATAGGAGAGAGGCTAAGCAAAGCTGGGATTCCCCGACACCAGAGTCTCAAGAGAGACAGGGCCGAGAGAAGGTAATAGTGATCGAAGAGCCACTCTCAACCACAAATTGAGACCTGCTTCGACCAAGACACCGTTCCAGGAGAAAGGCTCCATGAAAAAAGCATCAGGCGAGAAGATATCTCAGGAGATGTCTTCAGAAACGAAGCTGATTGCTAAGCTGACATCTTCCAATGGAGGAGGAGTCTGAATAAGTCACCACCATATGCACCCAAAGCTAGCAAATGAGAAGGCTGTTCAAGTGGCCTAAAACGTTCGCTTTGCGTACTTTTTTTTCAATCGGGGGCGTATGTCGTGGTGTACTTGTACAGCCTCTCTTCTGCTTATGCAAACAGTCGAGTATTATTAACGGAATTATAAATGTTGCCTACTTTTAATATTAATTTTATAACTATGTTTGTGAATGCCTGTCAAGAAATTATTTGGGGTGGAAAATGTGTATATGACACCGGCCAAGATTGCTTAGTCATGGTATAGACAGGAGCTCGGCAGTAGGGGTCAAAGGTTGACCAATGAAACGGCTGGAGCCGACCAATGAAAACGAAATTGACACATGTCTGCGCCTCCCCAGCAGACATTTTGTCATTTCACCATACGGGCCTAGCGAAGACGGTCGAACTCCAATTTTTATCACACTTGCTAAAAGGTGAACCATACGACTTGTCAATACTGTTAGGCCCATGCTTTGTAGCTCCATAAAGTAATTGTAGGCTTGAGAGGCTACCAGAGTTGCTACTGCACCACCACGCTTTCATCACCGAGCTATTGACGAGAAGAGCCAGTGAGTGGCTGACCACTAGGCAGAAGCAGAGCAGAGTCTGGCTCCATGCGGCACTAAGATAAGTGAGCCGCCAACCTTGCCAAATCCACTGACCGCTGAAGCCTTCTGCTAGGACCTAAAACTAGGTCAGGCACTAGCACTGATTACAGAAAGAGCTCTAGGCACACCTGACACTTATTGCAAATTACCATTTTTTTTTTCAGCTTCAACAGCATCTAATAAACTTTACACTTTTATTTTGAGTAACTTTACAAATTGCTCTTAGACTTTTCTATTTATTAGCATACAGTTTATGTAAGCAAATGTAAGTTTGATGTTTGATTATTTAGAGTGAGAATTCATTTCTTGAGTTATTATAATTCTCTGAGATTATATAATTCTATCACATGCAATAGTAGCCCAGATAACTAAACGTGCTGTCTTTTCCCAATTGTTCAGCTTCACGTTTTACTTTCTGGTGCCTGTGCCATTGTTAGGAAAGTTGACATTTCCTGGGCCACAAATCCATACTCCTAATCTATGAGCCGATACGGTTTTCTTTTCCTACAGTGGATAGACTTTCTTAAGGGTTAGTCTTTGTCTTCTACTTTGGTGTGAGGATTTCCCTCTTCATTTAGAAGACCCCGCTACAACACCTACAATTAGTTCTATGTTTTATCATAGTTATCACGAAGCTGTAACAAAAACAGCAACACCACACAAGTTACTTACTGACAGACACTAACGACGGGAAGTAAGCTTTAGCCCAGGAGTCAACGATCATGGACATCAACTGTCGTAGCTGTTCTTTCCTGATTTCCCTGTCATTTGTACAATTATCGAACACAACACACCTGTACTTACAGGCCGCAAATATTCTACCCAAAGCTGAAGTAGGGTCCTGTTCTCTACACCAGTTGTTCAGAGTCCTGTTGCGAACTTTGAGACCCAGATCGCTCTACCACTTTTCTAAACGTGTCTCCGTTACTGATAACGCAGATACAGTGATCTTCGATGAACTTTTCTCCGAACACTTCCTTCAATATGGCCATTACAAATTCTTCTTCTTCATCAAAACGACTTCCATACTTTAGCACAATTACGGCTGCATGGACGCGTTTAGGGCAAACTTTCAGTAATTGTGGCATCACTGAACGCAGAATTTAGAGACCTCCTTCACGTTGGTGGGCTTCTCTCTTGGCGCCGGTGGACAGTCAACAAGTTTCACTTTGTAATGTTCATACATGGTAGATTTTAACTCCACTGTGGTGGTGTCTGTGTCGCCATCAGGGAAAACTGCGAATTGTGTAGAACGCAAGATGGAGTTTCCAGTTGAACTTTTGCCATGCCCAGGTGGTCCACACAGTAAGATGTTTATTTGATTTCTGCGTATGTCAGATGCTGCATTATTCAACTGGCGAATAGAAATTATTAGTTTAATTAAGATCAGCGACTGTGGTTTATGGGGTTATTGTTTGCGACTTCATAAATCCCTTGGCATACGTGGTCGAGAGTTCGAAATCAACCGCAAGTAATACAAGTTCAGACAACCTTGCGTTGATTTCGATGATATGAGAGATCGCCGTTCAGAAAGAAATGGCAAACTAATGAGCGTAAAAAAATGCAAGTAACATCACACACACAAACAATAAATAATAAGGTTGATTGCAACGTCCTATAAAATTACATGCGATTAACTATAATTATGGTAGTAGTAGGATAGGTAATTGTAATAATATTAATAGCAATATGTGTATAGTGTTGAGGACACTAATAGAGCATTCGATCAATAAATCAATCTGGCAATCAGGTGCCGTCTCCACAATGAAGGTTGGTTGCAATTGATCTCCAACACTGTCTGTCTCTCGCCTTGACTGTACATTCTGTCAGGCTGATGTTCGTCCATCTCTTGATGTTATCCTCCCACTTGTGATCGTTGTCTACCTCTTGCTCGCTTGCCCTCAACCTTGGCTTCCAGTATGGTTTTTATAAGAGTATCATGTCTTTTAACGTGGCCAAAATATTTCACTTGTCTCTTCGTTATTTCTTTCATCAACACTCTCTTCATTCCCAGTTTTTCTAGAACCTCTGCATTTGATTGTTTTTGTTTCCATGAAATACAACCTATTCGTCTGTATATCCACATCTCCAGGGCTTCTATGCGACTGTCTAGCTGCTTGTTCAATGTCCAGGATTCCGCACCATACAGTAGCGTTGGATATATGTAGCATTTGACAATTCTCATTTTTAATGCGTTATTAATCTCTCTAGATGTTAATACTGATTTCATGCTGTTAAAAGCATTTTTGGCCATTCATATTCTCTTTTTGATTTCCATTTCACTTCTGCCATCATCTGTTATTATATGTCCAAGATAAGAGAAACTTGTTACTTGTTCTAGTATCTGTCCGTTTACTGTGCTGTTCATTAATGACCTTTCCTTTTCACTGCTAATTATCATAGTTTTTTTTTTTTTTTGGATGTTAATATCTAAGCCACATTCTGCACTGTGCCTGTTTACTTCTTTCACTAGATCTTGCAACTCTTGTTCATTTTCTGTTAGTAACACGGTATCGTCAGCATATCTAAGATTGTTTATGATTCTTCCACTGATGTTGAGTCCAAACATTTCACCTTGTTTAAAAATTCTTTCTGTGTATAGGTTGAAAAGGCTTGGGGACAGTACACATCCCTGCCGTACTCCTCTTTTTATCTCTATAGGCGACGAATAGTTATTACCGCATCTAATAGACGCCACATGTTCCCAGTACAAGTTACTAATAAGTCTGATGTCCTCTCCATCTACTCCTATATCTTGAAGGCATGTAATTAGTCATTCATGTTGTACTCTATCAAAAGCTTTCTTGTCTTAATATATAAATTAGGATGTGTGTATGTAAATATATATGTATGTATGTATGTATGTCCTTTATACGTTCGCGAACGGTCCATCCGATTGAGATGAAATTCTCTACACGTCTTCCTTTCATTCTCGCGCTGCCAACTGTCATATTTTTTTTTTCTTCCTCCTCCTCCTTCCTCCCCCTAACTAAATACGTACGTAAATATATGATGATGATGATAAAAGAATCCCCGAACCAAAACTGCTCCGCCAGACATGTCAGCATGGTGGATATGCTTGCAGATCTACAAATTGATGGGAAAGACATTAGACTTATAAAAAAAACATATATTGGAAACAACAAGCTGCAATAAGGATTGATAATGAAGTGGGACAGTATCAGCCAATTAAGAGAGGTGTTAGGCAGGGATGTGTGATGTCTCCAGATCTTTTTTCCCTGTACAGTGAAAATATTTTCAGAAATGTAGAGGATATAAATGGAATCAGCATTGGAGGACGAAACATCAATAACATTAGATATGCAGATGATACAGTATTAATTGCAGACAATGCGCAGGACCTGCAACAATTAGTAGATGCGGTTGTTGTACACAGTGAGCAACTGGGGTTAGAATTAAATTGTAAAAAGACTCAGGTTATGGTCGTCAGTAGGAAGGAAGAAGTGCCACAATGTAATATACGAGTAAATGGAAATATTCTTCAACAAGTGAATCGGTACAATTATCTTGGAACAGTTATAACATCTGATGGGAGATGCCTTGAAGAGATTAGAACAAGAATCGCCATGGCGAAAGTAGCCTTTAGCAAGATGAAAAACATTCTGACCAATAAAAAGATGTCAATTGAAACGAGAAAAAGAGTGTTGAGGGGATACATAGAGCCTGTTCTTTTGTATGGATGTGAAACTTGGACAATGAGCAGTCAAGCTGAAAAGCATCTGATGGCTGCAGAAATGTGGTTTCTGAGGAAAATGCAAAGAATACCATGGACAGACAGAAAAACCAATGACCAAGTACTACAGGAGACAAATGAACATCGTAGACTGATTAGAGAAATTAGACGTAGACAGTCAAAATTTTTTGGACATGTTATGAGAAGAAATGGGTTGGAGAACTTAGTGACAACTGGCAAGATCGATCAACTAGACCAAGAGGAAGACCGAGAGGAAAATACCTGGATGGCTTGGCCACATGGCATGGACGAGACAGGAACACTGAGCTGATTAACGACACTGGTGATCGAGTGAAATGGCGAGTCATGACCGCCCACGCTTTCCGGCATGGCACATGATTGATTGATTGATTGAACCAAAACGCTAGGAAAAGCGAAGAAAATGACGTGACTACACAGAATCGTCACACGGCAATCATCATCATCATCAAGTGCCGTGCCGGCTGGCGTAGGCGTTCATGGCTCTCCATAGATATCGGTCTTTGGTTTTCTGGATCAACTCTGCTGCTGATATTCCTCCATGCCACGGCAATATCAATAACAATTCATCTTTTTATGTGTAAGGAAGTTATCTGCAGTCATGTAGAAGGGAAGAACAATCAATGGAAGGACCGAAATCACAGAACCTAGACGAGTATGAATTCGGAATGGGGAACTCCCTCCTCCTCTCTTCTCCTCCTCCCTCTACCTCCTCACTCCACCCTCCTCCTCCCTCTCCCTTGTCCTTCTCCCTCTTCCTCTCCCTTCCTCCTCCATCCTCCTCCCTCCTACTCCTTCCTCCTTCTCCCTCCGCCTCCTCCCTCCTCCTCCTTCCACCTCCCTTTCCTTCCTCCCCTCCTCATTCTCCCTCCTCCTCCCTCCTCCCTCTCCCTCCTCCCTCCTCCTCCTTCTCCCTCGGCCTCCTCCCTCCTCCTCTCCCCTCCTCCTCCCTCCTTCCCCTCCTCCCTCCTCCTCCCTTCTCCTCCTTCCCCCCTCCTCTCCCCTCCTCCAATTCCTACCCTCTTCCTCTTCCCCTCCCCCTCTCCCTCCTCCATCTCCCTCCTCCATACTTCTCCTCCCTCTTCCTCCTCCTCCTCCCCCTTCCTCCTCCTCCCTCTTCCTCCTCCTCCTACCTCCTCTCTCCTCCCTTTTCCTCCCTCCTCCTCCTCCCTCTACCTAATCCCTCCTCCTCCCTCCTCCTCCTTCCTCCACATCCATCCTCCTCCTCTCCCTTCCTCCTACCCTCTTCCTCTTCCCTTCCCCCTCCTCCCTCTCCTTCCTCCACATCCCTCCTCCTCCCTCTTACTCCTCCTCCCTCCTCATCATTCCTCCTCCTCCTTCTCCTCCCTCCTCCTTCTACCTCTTCCACCCTCCACCTCCTCCCTCCTCCTCCACTCTCCTCCCTCCTTCTCCCTCTCCCTCCTCCCTCATCCTCCTGCGTTCTCCTCCTCCCTCCTCCTCCCTCCTCCTTCTCCCTCCTTCTCCCTCTTCATACTCCCCCTCCTCCTCCCTCCTCCCTCCTCCTTCTCCCTCCTCCTAATACCTCCTCCTCTCTCCTCCTACTCCTCTCCTCCTCCTCCTTCCTCCTCCTCCCTCTTCCTCTTCATACTCCCCCTCCTCCTCCCTCCTCCCTCCTCCTTCTCCCTCCTCCTAATACCTCCTCCTCTCTCCTCCTCCTCCTCCTCTCCTCCTCCTCCTTCCTCCTCCTCCCTCCTCCTCCTTCTCCTCTTTCCCCCCTCTTCCTAATCCCTCCTCCTCCCTCCTCCTCCCTCCTATTCCTCCTCCTCCCTCCTCCTCCTCTCTCCGCCTATCTCTTCCTCCTCCCTCCTCCTACCTCCTCCTCTCTCCTCCTCCCTCTACCTCCTCCCTCCTCCTCCTTCCTCCACATCCCTCCTCCTCCCTCCTCATCATTCTTCCTCCTCCTCCTTCTCCCCCTCCTCCCTCCTCCTTCTCCCTCCTCCTTCTACCTCTTCCTCCCTCCTCCTTCTCCCTCCACCTCTTCCCTCCTCCTCCCTCCTCCTCCTCACCACTCCTCCCTCTCCCTCCTCCCTCCTACTCCTCCTCCCCCTCCTCCTCCGCCTATCTCTTCCTCCCTCCTCCTCTCTCCTCCTCCCTCTTCCACCCTCTTCCTCCTCCTTCCTCCTACTCCTCCTTTTTCTTCTTCTTCTGCTGCTGCTGCCGCCGCTCCATTTACCCAAGTTAATTGTTGGGGGAATATGTAAAGATCTTTCAAGTGCTTTTTCTAATGCTTTTTGTAAGTTGGTCTTCGTTTATCTAAGGTTGTTCTAACCGCAATCAATAAATGATTAGACAGACAGACAGACAGACAGACAGACAGACAGACAGACAGACAGACAGACAGACAGACAGACAGACAGAGAGGGAGGGACAGACAGACAGATAGTCGGGAACGGGAACTTATATGAATTAAATTAGATGCTCCCCATCAGGGGCTGGGCGAAGCCGGGCCGGGTCAGACAGACAGACAGACAGATAGACAGACAGACAGACAGATAGATAGGCGGGAACGGAAACGGGAGCTTATATGACTACTTATATGAATTAAATGAGATGCTCCAAACCAGGAGCCAGGCGATGCGGGGCAGGGTCAGACAGACAAACAGACAGACAGACAGACAGACAGACAGACAGATAGACAGACAGACAGACAGACAGACAGACAGACAGACAGACAGACAGACAGGAACGGGAACGGGAGCTTATATGAATTAAATGAGATGCTCCCCATCAGAAACTGGGCGAAGCCGGGCCGGGTCTGCTAGTAGTCTATAAAACAAAAATATATACTTTTTTGAACTTCTATATATTTTTCAATTAACATCCTCAAACAGATAATTGCTTCTCTGGTGCCGCTGCTTTTGCGGAACCAAAACTGTTCTTCAGCTACTTCCTCATTAAGCTAAAGTTCTGTAATCCTCACACTCGACAGCTCTTGGCTTCTTCGGTAGTGTGATGAAAATTGATGTTTTCAAGTCCTTGGGGATGTACCCAGTATTATATATATCATTACATAATTATGTGATAGTTTCAATGCCGAAGCTGAATAAGGATGTTATCATCTCTGTTGTTATCTTGTCAGGACCTGCAGCCTTTCCTTCTTTCATCGTTTTAATAGCCTTTTCTACTTCAGCAGTTAGTATTTTTCGTCCATCTTGAGTATTATACAATGTTGGTCTATTGACCCTGTAGTCCCTGAATAATTCTGCTGTGTACTCTGTCCATCTTATCATTATGTCAGTGTTATTAATTATAATTTCTCCATTTTTTCCTCTGATATAACCGTTTCCTGTTATATTATATTTTCTTCTTTGTAAATGTTTTTATATGTTCATGTAATTCTTTCGAGTTGTGTTTTATTTCCAGATCTTCTATTTCTTTGTAATGGTTCTGCAGCCACTCCTCTTTGGCAACTCTACACATGTGACGTATTTCTCTATCTATTACTACATACTCTGGAGTGTTCTTTGCTTTCTTTCTTTGAGACACTTTACTCAAGATTTCATCGGTTATCCATAATTGTTTTTTCTTATTAATCTTCACTGGCAAGGTGGTATTTGCAATCTGAATACTGGTTTTTACACTTTCCCATTTTGTATTAATTTTATCCTCGGGATTTTCACGTCGATATTGTTCCATACTTTCAATGATTAGCCCATCATATCTATTTTTGACTTCAACTAGGTATAGTTGACTTATTTCTGGTTGTTTCAATGCCGATATATCTACTTGAGGTGTCTTCGATTTCCTTATTCCTGGGGTTTTAAGTTTTATTCGTAATTTTAAAACTACAGGATTATGGTCAGAGTTGATATCAACACCAGGGTATGTTTTGGCATTTTTAACAATGTTTTTAAATCTATTTCTAATCATAATGTAGTCAATTTGGTTTCTTGTTCTATCTCCAGGGCTTTTCCATGTATACAGTTTCCTAGGGTTATGTTGAAAAATGTGTTGCAAACAATAAGATTGTTTTCTTCACAGAACTGTATCAGCCGGTCTCCTCTGTCGTTTCTGTTTCCATACCATATTGCCCTACTATCTGCTTGTATTTATTTTTTCAAACTTTTGCGTTGATGTCTCCAATGACAATTATGACCTCTGGTTATTTTACAACTTTAAGTGTTTTTTGTAGGTCTTCATAGTATTCTTCTAGCTGTTCATCACTATAATCAGTTGTTGGAGCATATGTCTGAAGAATTACTATGTTGAACGGTCTTGCCTTAATTTTGAGAAGTATCATCCTATCTTTATGAGTCCAGAATCCACTAATATTTTTCTCTAAATCTCGTTTTACTAAAATTCCTACTCCTCTCTCGTGATGATCTCCTCCTGAATTAATGAATACGTAATCTTCTCTCCTTATATAACTTGTATCTGTCCATCTTGTTTCAGATACGCCTAAGATATCTAAATTCATGTTTTTTTGCCTCTGCAATAAGGTTATCAAACTTCCCTGCTTGATATAAGGTGCGTACGTTCCACGTACCAATTCTCAGACTTCTTCTTCTACTTTTCAGGTAGATATTGTCAGAATGCACCCTATCGAAAGAATTTGGGATGTATTCGTCATTATGCACTCGTTATTCACTATAGGAGTTGCCTCTTCCCTGTGCATTTTTTACAACAGGCTCATCTCCAGGGGGCCAATAATTACCTTTATCGCTTTTTTCTTGTTGTTGAATTACCATGGCTGTCTTTGGGATATTACATGGTGAGGTCCCAATCTCTTCCACGATGGCCAGTCATGTTCTCTATCGTGTCCTGAACACGCGTCATGTCTGCCACACACTCTGCTGTTTCGCTTTCGAAGCCGTTTATCCATTTAGATTCATCCGCCTTTTCCACCGTCCCAGTCTTTGTGTACTAGGGATGGACATTCCCTTAGTAGGATATTACCCCTACTTCACTCATGTAGTTTAGCCAGTCAGCCAAGACATGTTGCCCGTGGTGTGGCCACCGCCGTACACAAGCGGTATTCGTGGAGCCATACATGAGCTAGGTAAAGGGTGGGAACCAAATAGGATTCTGGTCTATACCTTGGGATATGGCTGCCTCTCACCGTGAGGTACTATCCCTCTCTCTTTACCCTAACTACATATTTGCTTTATAGAGTACAAAAAGGCTTTCGATAAAGTAAGATATGTCTTTATCTGTTAGTGGTGAGTAATGTGACTTTCGGGTAGTATTTGAGGTGCCGCAGATCCGAATTATCGATTGATTTTCTTATATATTCTTCGAAAGCTGGTCAGCGGACGGACAGGTGACGTCACAAAGTATCACCTCAAAATCAATACTTGAGAGGGAGGATAAATAGTCTAGGAACAATCGATCTATGTTTAAATGTGGCGGTGTATTTTAAAATATGGGCGTGTCTTAGTTTATAATAAAGATACAACTATGATATACAGTATAGACGAAATGACAACAAAATTTGTCTTAAATAGATATAATATACAACATTTTTGATTAAACCCTGAGAGGGTTTAACTATACTATAATTACATCACAAACTACTGAGCGTAATCTTGCCAAGAAATCAACAATCAGCTGAAAGATGCTGATGTTGACAGCGATGTCATGTAACGTATATGCGAACAAAAAAATAGTTACATCATCAGGAATTAAAACATGGTTACATGTGGAAATGCAAATTATAATAGTTACACACAAATGGTACAATGTAATGATATACAAGAAAGACAATTAACATAATAAATATAATACAATTCTCTAAATCATGAGAAGTGATGTGGTGACATTGCCTTCGTGGACTTTTCTTTTGATGTTGAATTATGACTGGGCGTTTAAGTAAGTAAGTGTGTGTGTGTGTGTGTGTGCGCGCGTGCGTGCGTGCGTGCGTGCGTGCGTGCGTGCCTGCCTGCCTGCGTGCGTGCGTGCGTGCGTGCGTGCGTTCGTGCGTGCGTGCGTGCGTGCGTGCGTGTGTGTGTGTGTGTGTACACACGACCCCTGTAGTTTGAATCCAATATTGGTCCCCCGGCATTCCCTGGTAATGTCAGTGTTTTTGCAGTAAGTGTATATACAGGATACCTATCTCCTTGTGGTCTGGCATTAACAACCGCATAACCAAATTGCTGTAAATAGCTACCAGGTTGATATTAAATTACCCAATATATTGTGTTAATTGTCGACCGTGACTCAGATATCACTTTAATAATTGTGTGGTCAATAGGACCTATCAAAGTACGCTGTAAGGCCGTCTAGAGTTTGTTCTTGACAGCGTACTCAAACATAAAAGTGACAATATCGTCTAGTAGTTGAGGTGCCGCTAAAAATGGGTGTCATCCCCCCCCCCCCCCCCCAAAAAAAAACATTCTATGAAAGAATCTGGGACATGGATGTCACATTCTATTACACCATAAGTTGTCTAGCCTATTACAGCGTCAATGATTTTTGGGGTATTTACCATAAAAGAGTTTTGGATGCGGGAATGTCGAACACAGGAAACAAATTATTTCTCATGATATCATTTTTTTTTTTTTTACATTCACATTCCCAAATTGATATTACTTTAACTATGACTGCGTTAACGAGAAAATCGTACATTTGGCTTTTTTTAAAAACAATTCTATCAGTGGTTTTATTGACTGGATGATAAGCTCGACCAGTAGTAAGGGGACAGTCAGTTGGATGCCCGTGGAATAAACACCCGTGTAATTGATAAATTCTTCGCGAATCTTTATCCCAACCATCGACTCTAATACAACGACAGCCCAAACGCACCTCACGCCCGTTAAATTGATTCTTCAATTAAATGTTATTTTTATATGAAATCCATGTTAGCCACTCTCTACTCTGTTGTGTGTAGTAGTGAACGTTTTGGGGTTTTAACCCATCCTCTTTTCTTTTTTAATAATCGGAAAATATGCAGAAATTGTGTTCCTATTAGTTCCCACAGATATAAGGCATTATCATAATAACCCTAAATGGATTTTACTAATTTAGCATCCCTAATTGCCATGGCTCCCACGTTGGTGTTTCCACCTTGGCGTGGTGTGGGAGCTTGAGATTCTCAATGACCCTGAGAGCTATGCCGGCGGTAGCGTAGCTACCAGCAGAGCCTCCCGAGCCGGACAGACCAAAGGGTAGAGAACAGACAAAGAAAAACACCCTGATACTCCAGGTTGGGGGTTGAAGCCTGGGGTTAACATCCCCACCTTTGTAAAATCTATTTTGTTACGAAACAGATAAATAAGCCACAAATTCGGACTGACTTATGTTGACAACGACATTGGAACGTTAAAGGACTTTTGAGATTTGGAACATGGAATGTACGGACACTATATCAAGCTGGAGCGGCCGAAGAACTAACCCGGGAGTTGGTTGAATATCAAATGGATATAACAGCAATTCAAGAAATAAGGTGGCTAGGAGAGGTTACTTTAGAGCAAAATGGGATGATTGTAATATATGGAGGGAACCCAAAATAAACATGAATTAGGAACAGGATTTGTCATCAAAAAAGAGTTATGGGGGAACGTTCTAATCTTAAAAGCCCTTAATGACAGGATTATTAAATTACGAATAAATGTTAAATGGAAAAATATAACGATGAATAATGTACATGCACCTGCTGAAGAGAAAGAAGATGATATTAAAGAAGACTTTCATAATGATCTGGAAGATGTCATAGAAGAAACCCCCAAACAGGACATCCTGAGTGTGCTGGGAGACTTCAGTGCAAAAATAGGTAGAGAGCAAACTCATTAAAAATGTTGCCGGTATGGAACATACAACTTCAAATGATAATAGATGGCGAGTCATCAACCTAGCAGAAGCCAAAGGACTGCAGATCAGCAGTACCAAACTGCAAAGAAAGGATATACATACACAAACTTGGAAATCATGTGACAAGAGAACCTATAATCACATAGATCACATTTTAATTAACAACAAAAATGGATCAAACATTCAACAAGTTAGAAGTTATAGAGGAGCTGAGTGCAACAGCGACCACTTCCTCGTTGGGGCAAAATTTAAAGTAAAAATTAAGAGAGCTCTCTATGATAAACTACAAAGGTTACACCCAACATATAAGAGAGAAAAACTACAAGAAATTACAGTCAAAGAGAAATTTGCTGATGAAATAAAATGTAAACTTGAAATTCTACAAAGCCCCTTGGAGGAAAGCGTTGACCAAACTTAGTTGAACATCAAGAATGCAATTCAAACTACCGCAGAAGAATGTCTCGGTGTGTTAACCACGCATAAAAAGAACAGTTCAAAATGTGAAGAAGCAGTCATTAGGCAAAACAATGACAGACATTTATGGTTAAATGACATCAACAACATCCAACATGAAGAGTAATTTAGAACTGAATGTAAAACGGCTACAAAAATAGTTCGGCAGCAGACGCGAGAATATATGAGCAATATAATCAAAGATATGGAAACTAATCACCAGAAAAACGAATCCATAAAGTTTTTCTTAAAGAACTGAAGTCAATGAAACGAGGGCACCACCAAAACACAAATGGTATAAAATTTAAATATTGAGCACACCCCACTACTGGCAACGCTGATCGTATTCTGGTATGAACCTAAGGCCTATCCACGTCAATATGGAAGCACTATACTCGAGTTGCGCTCTCGTTTGAGCTCGTCAGTAGTGCATATCCCTGACGGGATCCGGAAACAAGCCCCGGATCACGCGTGTGAAGCGGGTGTGTAACCACGCGGCACACACTGGACACGCAAAATTATCACAACAGAATATTACAACGCTACCCATCGTAGGCTATGCTCTAGATTGCCCAATCGCCGCGACTGACGTCCGTCAATCGATGGGACCCGAACGATCAGGACTTCTCACTGGCAAGGAACACCAGGCCTCCTAATGGGAATATGATCAATATCAAGAGGAAATGTGTAACACATGGAAAGAATATTTTGTTGAATTACTAAATTGTGAAGCTCCAAGAGGTTCTAACGTGTGAATCACAAATTGAAGAACCTGCTTTTGAAGAAATCCTATATGTAATAATACGACTTAAAAACGATAAGGTAACTGGGGCTAGTGGAATTGCTGCTGAATTTATAAAGGCAGGCGACCATGCCTTACATATAAAGCTATACAAACTAATAATAAAAATCTGGAGGACAGAAGAATTACCCCATGACTGGAAAGAGTCATTATTGATACCTATCTTTAAGAAAGGAGATAAGTTCCAAAGTGAAAATTATACAGAAATATCACTACTGTCCACAAGCTATAACATACTATCCGCGGTATTACTAAAAAGACTAAACTCATATCCAGAAGACATATTAGGTGATTACCAGGCTGGTTTTAGACAAAACAGATCAACAATAGATCAGATATTTATCCTACGACAAATAGCCGAGAAAAATTGGGAATATAAAAGAGATCTCCATAACATTTTTGTGGATTTTAAAAAGGCTTATGATAGTGTCCATAGGAATAGTCTATGGAATGCTATGCAGGAATTTGGAATACCAAGGAAGTTAATCAAAATGACCAGACTATGCATGGAAGATACTTATAATATAGTAACATATAAAGGCAGGAAATCAGACCATTTCCAAATAACATCTGTCTTGAAACAGGGTGATGCACTATCGCCGCTTCTTTTCAATCTGGCTCTAGACAAAGTTGTAAGGGAGGTAAAGGAGGAATGTGCTATTGGAGGAACATCCAAACTGCTTGGTTATGCAGATGATATATATATTATAGGGGGAAATGAACAAAAGACATTGGAAATATTGACTCAATTAAAGGGAAAAGCTCAACAAATGGTGCTGGTTATCAACCAAGATAAGATAGAATATATGGTAATCTCAAGGGAAGGAACGGCTAAAACCTCTGGCTACATACAAATAGATAATATGACCATTAAAAGAACAGAAACATACAAATATCTGGGTACAATCTTCAACTGCTCCAAAATAATAAGGGAAGAAATGTAAGCTAGAATCAACTCTGGAAATAAGATATACTATATATATATATAGAAAGAATGGAAGATAATAGGGAAACAAAACTCGCTTACACTCAGGAAATAAATGACCGTAGACCCCGAGGTAGACCAAGAAGGCGGTGGAGAGATAATATACATACAGACCTACAAGCACTTGGAATCAACGACTGGCAAGAGAAGGTCCACCAGAGAGACGAATGGAGACAGATTGTATTTGCAGCAAAGAACCTCAATGGCTCGGAATGCTGAAGAAGAAGAAGAAGAAGAAGATGTACTACAACATCTGCTAAAATCAAATGCGCTATCTCGTAACACCAAGATCACAATACACAAATCACTGCTGTATGGCTCTGAAATCTGGAGTACAACTAAAGGAGACGAAACCTTGTTACAAACCTTTGAGAACAGAGTCATAAGACGCATCTTTAGGTCCTTTAGGGATACACAAAGTGGAGAGTGGAAAAGAAGAAGCAACAAAGACATTTATGATCTAAGTCCCCGCTAATCACTGGTATCATGAAGGCTAATAGTCTGCAATGGCTGGGACATATAGAAAGAATGGAAGATAATAGGGAAACACACCTCGCTTACACTCAGGAAATAAATGACCGTAGACCCAGTAGGTAGACCAAGAAGACGGTGAAGAGATAATATACATCCATACCTGCAAGTACTTTGAATCAGCGACTGGCAAGAGAAGGTCAACCAGAGAGACGAATGGCGACGGCTTGTATCTGCAGCAAAGAACCCCAATGGCTCGGAACGCTGAAGAAGAAGAAGAATTGCCATGGACCAGTTTATACAGGCCTGGATCATGGCATGAAATTGTAACAAGCTTGGTCTACATGAGGAGACCGTGTGAAGTGGCCCCTACGGCATTGGTCACAAAAGCATGAAAAGCGCCATGGTAGTTTCGTGCGAGGTCAAAACGTCACCTTAGACAGTCGGGCTTGAACCACGGTCAGCGTCGGTCCTGGTTCTGGTTTCTTAGAGCATGGCTACCACTACGCCGCTCTTTTAGAATTGTCAATGTTTAGGCATTTTTGTGTATATTCGTGAAACTTTTGTAGGACAAGTGATTGTGCTATTGGCAGTGTCAAGCGTATAGTATTAGTAAAATAGAATGTGGGAAACTATACCAGTGTCATGTTATTCAAGCTACGTTAATTTCGGTCTAAGTAGTTAACTGTTATAGACTGCACAAGATGGAAAGGCTCAACAGCAATCAAAAGTAGAAAGAGAGGTATCTACAAAGACAAGATCAAGATTAAGCATCTCTAGAGATATAAACGAAGCGCCACTGAAATAGTACAGTAGTGGCGCGTCAAAATGATATTGTCATCCAGGGCGTGTAAAATTACCATATCGCACATGGACCTTGAAATCAATGTGTTGCTCAATCATGCCGTGTGAAACCCAGTGATCATTTACACCTGATACCAATGAATGTATCATCGGCGCGAAGCCACGTAACAAAGAAAAGAAAGACCCCAAAACTCGCCTATGATTTTAATAAACATGCCACTAGCGCCCAGCACCCAGCAACCGCTCTATGGCACTAATAACCTTTTCATCTTGTTCGTAATTATAATTAAATTTTACAAAAGGCCCCCCGACGATCCTGTCTGTAATTATTTTAAGCAAATCGTAATCCCGTTTGGAACACAAAGAAAATGTGATATTTCTACGTTGGATTATAAAGACATTAAAAAATCGTGCCTGTTGTTCTAAAGCGACTAGAAATGGCACGATATCTTTCCTATTGTACCATGGAAGGAAAATCTTGTAGCGCTGGCATATGATTATCTGACCATACCTTTTGATAGTTTTGATAGATCTGTATCATCCTCGGAAATGTTACAATTTTTTAAGCTGCGACAAAAACGTGGCGTCTGGAAGTTTCTGGATTTCCTGTAATTATATATTCATAACAGAAATACCCTTTTATTTCTGTTGCAAGACACATACAATTGTTGTTTCTATTTACTACAAAATTGACAGGAATTAACCGAGTTGAACCTAATGACTAGTTGTTCCTTCAAATGTGAATCGAATCTAGAATTAAGGTTTGGGTGATCCAAGGGAAGCACTTGTGTGTATAGATGAGCAAAACGTTATTGCAAGGTTCATATACCTTATCTGATATATGGATTAGATTGTAAAGCTATACAGTGACCACATCTTGGGGATTACAATATGAGATCAAACAAACAGTGGCCTCCATTCGTGAGACATTGGAAGCCTCTGAACAAGACATAATTATCTGTTTTACTAAAAACTTAGTGGCATTAGTATCACCAGACAATTTTGTAGTAATAAATATTGCGTTTAAAGTCGTACATGGCCCTATACAGATATACGAAAACTTATATCAACTGGAATTCCGTGCACCGCGTGCAGTTCTCAAATAGTTACTGGTGGTGAATATACCCCGCCTTTAGAACATTCGGCTGTTTTCCCCCACTATACGTTACCTCGTGCCGTGCCATATTCTTAAAGACCTTGATAACTTCCTGCAGTTACTACACGCAAATAAGCGAGCAACCCGATCGAAATCACTTATGAACATGAAATTATTTTTAAAAAATAATTGACGCAACGTTTGATTATGTCCAGTACAACTTATAATTTTAGGTGTCAGACGTTCGTTATTATTGCATTCAAACACATCCATGTTAATGTCGATCCATTCTTTTAACATACGTATTTATATGTCCTGGGAAAATTGTTTAACAACTTAATACCTTGTTTTAATTGCCAATGGTTTAGGAGCTGATGCGTACTAGTTTTAAGATCCTTAAATGATATTCCTTTGAATTACGCTAAACATATGAACAAACAAAAGTTTTGTGTATAAAGTTTGGAATTTTAATCATATAATACTGTATTAATGGTAGTGTACAATTACATATGTGGTAGAATGTCGTCTAAACATCAAACCATGGGGAATTTTGGGATATGGTACACGTAGAAACAGGTTGAAAGTATCGATTCCATACACCATATCGTGTTTGGGCGTTGTTGAAGTGCTTGTGTAAACAAAAACAAAAACAAAACTGCGCAGTTTCACAAACTCGTAAATATCTGGTCTATTTTTGATTAATTTTGACAGTTCCAACACAGGCGCATTATTTGCCGAGGCACTCAAAAATTGAAGTTTTTGTGTCCCTCTATGCCTAATCACCGTGAGACGACTAAGTTAGTTAGTTAGTCGACAGACAGAGAGTGTAGACAAAAGTGGAAGAACGTCTCAATGACGCGAAATTAAACGCACGGCGAGCGAACCTATTGCGTGGTCTGAAGTCAAAAGTAAAAGCTTACCGAGTGGATGTCGCTCGCAGTCTGACCGCTCCTGGTGTGTGCTTGAGCGATCAGTGGCAAGCGAGATGCCCAACACATGGAAGTGAGGAACTAAAGCAGCCATGAGCAGGACGTGGCAACTCTTCGGGTGAGCCCAGTCTCAGAGCAATATGTGCCGGCTCTGCAATTATGGAAGCCTCCTTGGATAGCGAGGGAATGCCCATGGTCTGCCCCTGCCTTCCCTTGAGGGCCGACCGCGATGTCGTTGATCGTTCTATCTTGACCAGCTGAGATGTTGGCGACATCACAACAGTCTAACGTGCCTCGAAACCAGAGGAAGGCTAACCTCATTAAAAAATGCCCGCCGGAAGTCGGAAGTGTCGTCCTACGGGTGGCAAACTAAAAATTGACACTACGCAATAACGTCCGAGTGAAATGTCTCGTCCGAATGTCTCTCGTGCTAGGAACAGCTCTGACTGCCTAGTTTCCGAATGCCGCTCTTGTTCGGAACAGCTCTGATTAGGTAATTTCCCGAATGTCTGTCGTGCCTGGAACAGCTCTGACGGGCGCAACGACAAGCACATGTCTGAAAACTCGCTGAGTGGATACCGTCTGCAAACTTGTCTGGTTTGTGCGGGAATGGCAAACGAAATGACCAATATATTGAAGTGAGGATTTAAATCAGCCATGAGCAGGACGTGACGATTCCCTCGGTGAGCCCAGACCAGGGCGCTATGTGTCGGCCCTGCAACTATGGAAGCAACCTTGGATGGCGGAAAATGCTATGGACTGTCCCTGCCTTCCTTTGAGGGATGACCGTTGTCTTCGACCGTTCAACCTTGGCCAGCTGGGTTGAAGATGGCACCACAAAAGTGAGAGTCTCCCAGGAATGCTACCTGGTCAAAAAAGCACGCTGTAGTCGGATGTGTTGGCCTACGGGTTTCGGCCCAAGGGCGCATAACAGACACATCGCAATCACATCTGAAAAAACACTCCGGATGAACGAAAAGAAGAAGAAATATTGTACTTACATCTAGCTTTCTGAAATTTTTCAGCAAGTCATCGAAATCTTGAATCATGTTTGTAGTACTATTTAGGTGGTAATCACTAAAGAATAAAAAGCATTAATAATATAAGGAAAATAACTGTAATACCGTATTCTTCTTCTTCTTCTTCTTCTTCTTCTTCTGCTTCTTCTTCTTCTTCTTCTTCTTCTTCTTCTTCTTCTTCTTCTTCTTCTTCTTCTTCTTCTTCTTCTTCCTCCTCCTCTCCTTCTTCCTCCTCCTCCTCTCCTTCTTCCTCCTCTCCTTCTTCTTCTTCTTCTTCTTCTTCTTCTTCTTCTTCTTCTTCTTCTTCTTCTTCTTCTTCTTCTTCTTCTTCTTCTTCTTCTTCTTCTTCTTCTTCTTCTTCATCTTCCTCTCCTTCTTCTTCTTCTTCTTCTTCTTCTTCTTCTTCTTCTTCTTCTTCTTCTTCTTCTTCTGCTTCTTCTTCTTCTTCTTCTTCCTCTCCTTCTCCTTCTTCTTCTTCTTCTTCTTCTTCTTCTTCTTCTTCTTCTTCTTCTTCTTCTTCTTCTTCTTCTTCTTCTTCTTCTTCTTCTTCTTCTTCTTCTTCTTCTACTTCTTCGTCTTCTGTTTTTCTTCTTTAGGTACCCCTAGATAGTAAGAATTTGTATTGACGAAAGGATAATTTGGTAGACGGGTGGATAGTATGAGAAAATGAATGTGTGAATGAGTGGAAAGGAAGGTAAGTTGGTGGATGATAAGTAAATGAGGGAATAGTTTGACTCGTAGGCAAGAAGGTTGGAAAACAACTGAATGAATTAACAAACCGGAAAGTGGGTGAATAGAAAAAATTGAATGAATTAAAGCGTCGGCTAGTTTCTGTGAATTACAGAAACAGTGAAGAGAAGTGTAGATAGATATTGATGGAGAGTATGTGTCAATGCATCTTCATTATGTTGACATGTCTTACTTATCGAAAGCCTTTGTGTTGTCAATAAAGCAAAGATGTAGGTCTTTGTTTACTTTTGCTTACGTTTAGAACGTTTAATTAGTGTTCTCAGCATATACATTGCATTTACTTACCCTTGCCTTCTACGTACCCACATTGTTCTTCTCCTGTTTCGGGTTTTATTTTCTTCTTAACTCTTTCATGATGATTCTTAGCAAAATTTTCTTGATGTTGCTCATTATACCAATTATTCGATGTTGATCGCATTCCATGGTTCCTGATTTCTTCGGGATAGCAATCACACAATTCAGGAAGTGTATCTCCAGTTTCATATATTGTGCTCAGCAGTCTGGTAACCTGATCTATACCATATTCTTCTGAGGCATTGATCATTTCTGTTGTGATATTGTCTGGCAACGGAGTCTTGCCAATTTTAAAATGGTTAAGAGCATTCTGAACCTCCATCTTCAAAATTGATAGTCATTCATTATTATTATTAAGACAACATCATACTGTTCTTCTCTTATATCATCATAACTGTTTTTCACATAATTTGACCATGCATGAAACATATAAAATCTGATCTTTTCCTATTATGATTCTTCCGTCTTTTTTTTTTTTTTCAGGCAGCCGGTTGATGTAAGTGTTCTTTTATTAGTAAGCTTCTGAATTCGTATGTGCATTTATTTAGTATTTTTATTGCTGTGTTGTTTATTTTTTATTTTTATGCACTTTTTATCAATGTATGCTTCCTTTTCCACTTTACATAATGTATAATAATACTTTTCGGTGAATCTCTTCATATTTGTCAGGATTATTTGTGTTGTGTCTTCTTGCTTCAATTAGTCGTAACATTTCTTCAGTCATTTATTTCTTACTACCTACTTTCTTTAATTTTTGGGATAATTGTATCTGCAGTCAAACTGATTGAATTCTTCAGCATATCCAATTCATCATCCACATCTGAAATAAGATCTCTAGATCAGACAATACATCAAATATGTTCTTTATTTCTATTTTAAAATTGTGGTATATTTCCTTGTCATTTTTCAATGTACACATATCATATTTAGTGTTTCCTAGTGTATACTTGACTTTCTTTACATTTACTTTCAGTGTTCCTGTAATCATTCTGTTTTTGTGACTATTAACGCATTTCGCAATCTTCTGCTAATCAGGATTTAATCAATCTCGGTCTAATCCTGCTGTCAGGACTCCCCCATGCCCATAATCTTCTTGGATGTTGCTTTAATCGTGTGTTTCCGACAATCAGTTCATGCTCTTTTGTCCATTCTGCAAGTCTGTATTCTCTCTCATTTCGTTCTCCCAAACCATGTTTACCGAATGTGCTACCGTCGCCTTAATTTCCTACTTCAGCATGGATGTCACCCATTGTGATGTTTATTTCTGAATTTTTACATTTCTTCAAAGCATTCTCCTTGTGATTATAAAATTTCTCTACACTATCTTCACTGCTTTCTCCTGTTGGGGTACATATTTTAATGACGTTTATGTCAAAAGCTCTGCCGATTATTACATAAGACTTCTCATCTTCTGATATGCAGCTGTAACTTGACCTCTTCTGCTCATAAGCTCTGTTACACATCTCATGTCTGATGTAATGTTTGCCTCCAAATATTTGCATTTTTTGGTATTATTTTTTTACTTTTTATTACATTTTTACTTCCATTGCAATATAACATTTTGGTGTTATCTTGCTCTTTGATATAGGAATTATTACTTATTTCTTAATCTTAAACGACAGTTCTCTTCTGCAATCTCGATTTACTACAATGTAAAATAACTGTTGCAGAGCTTTTGTGTTTCCAGCTATCAATAGTGTGTCATTGCATTGTATTTGTCCTGAACATGTGGGCTCCCAGTACCTTATCTAACACTGAATACAGTGAACACGCCCATGAACATACCAATAATATTACAAACAACGACAGGGGAAACAGTGCGACCATTCAGTCAAGCTTTTATTACACCAGAACAGCACACCCTCTGCTCAGAGGCCGCTGGTTGACGCCTCTAACTGCCCAGTAATTTCTCTGCTAGTAATGTAAACTGTGTTAGCTCTGAAGTCGGAATGGGTTCGCCTGATGGCGAGGGACACTGTTAATAGGAAAAGCTAATCCACACGCAAAATTCAGTCCATCACTACTATACAAAGTGTTATGGACTACGCTTGAGGTCAAAGCGAGCGAGCGCAAAAAAAAAGTAAACCGTGTCTAGAAATGTTATCGCCTACATTCCCTTGCCGACTCAAACCATGCACTCTATGTTCCCTATGTGTACAAGCAAACGTGTTTCTCACGATCTTACAAGCACCTGCAGCTATTACATGTGCCGGTACCCACACAATCAGCACTGAACAAACTGTGGTATGTAGATATGTATAATTTTCCAAATGTCGCGTTACTGTGAAAGCTTTTCTTGCTTTTTGTATTCTTATTTTAATATCTTTATTTGTCTCACCATCTTTGTCTACATGGCTACCCAAACAGAGGCCTGAAAAGTGAGGTTTCATCAAGGAAACACAGGGTTATCATTTATTTGATTGATTCCCATTAAAACTGTCTTTCTATGTAGATTTTTAAGATCTAATAGATGGGGGGGGGGGGGGTGTTGTTTAAAGGCAAGAGGTCGAACTTCCCAACTTCATTATTATACTGTGTGGAGGTCAGCATGGCTGAATAGATAAGAAAGCTTGTTGTTAAGCATCCCGTGCGCTAATGCCGAGGTAACCGGGGTTGAAGCCCTACACCAGTCAGTGGGATTAAAATGTTGACTTCTTGTCCCTGACTTGAGGATGTAAATTACAAGTACCTCTGAAGTCGGAGTGGGTTCGACTAATGGTGAGGGACACTGGTAATATGGAAAGCTAATCCATACTCTAAAATCAGTCCATTGCACTAGACGTAATAGCACGTGTACGGGCAACGCTTGAGTATTATGCCATACAGCTCCACAGAGCGGCCGACCGAAAGCGTCCCACAGTGCTGAACTCTGTAGATTCAGCGACGGTCCCCGGGATTTCCTTTACAACTGCACTCGTGAACCGAAGACAGAGTTCAAAAACGTTCCCAATGGTAGGTGAGTGCATACGATTATGGATGACTTGGTGAATTGATAAATAAATGGATTGCTTTATTAGAATCTGCGAATAGGTGGTTCAATTCGCGCTGGGGTTAGGTGATGAATGGATGTATGTTGAATGTGCGCGAACGTTGATGCATGAGTAAGTGTGTGAATAAGAAATTAATAATGTTAGGACTGAGAGGATGTGTAAAATTGAATATTCAAATTATATTTGTATAAAGCAAAAGTTTACTTACTACTATAGCAGAGGTTCCCAAACCAAGGCCCGCGGGCCACTTGTGGCCCGCCAACTGTCAGAAAGTGGCACGCGAGGCCTCGTTATTTAATATAATATATTTTAATAATTTCAAAAATGCACTCAGAGCGCCCCGTCAGCTGCGATAATTTACTCTGCTCGTGGTTGTTATGCTCAGATATTATCGAATGCGCCTGTTCAGTTCGCAACGAAACGTTATGAAGTTCCCATATCCCAGCCTTGTCGACCAGTCAGAGTGCGCAAGGCGCCATGTTGTCGTCTGTTACAACTGTTTAGCAGAGTCGGTAGTATTGTGTTGAAATTATATTTTTTTTTCAAATAAAAATTTTCCGTTAAAGCCTATAAACATGTGTGTGGAAAATGTAACATCAAACAATGGTAAAAAGCGAAAATGTGAAGACGTTGCTTGTCGTGAATTCAACGACGATTAGACGGAGAAATTAATGTTTATGCCTAGCCGTAGTGGTAAACCGGTTTGCTTAATTTGCGGATTTTGTGTTTGTTACAAAAACATTTAATCTGTAACGACACTTCACGACCACACATTCAGACATAAATGCTCAATATCCGATCAATTCGGAGTTAAGAAAAGATTTCATAGCTAAAAAAGAAAGTTTTCTGACCAGGCAGCAGTCATTTTTCACCAAAGCTAACGAACAGAGCAAGAGTTGTGTTGTTGCGTCGTACGAAGTCGCTCTTCTATTGGCTCGCAAAAAGAAGCCGCTCACCGATGCAGAAGAAATAATCAAGCCTTCCCTTAAAATTGCTGCTAGAATGCTTGGCAATAAAAAGTGTGAAGCAAAATTTGATCAGATTCCTTTGACAGACGAGTTGAAGAATTAGCTAACGATGTTCGTCAAGTAGCAGCACATATAAAAATTGTAAATTTGTTTCATTACCAATGGATGAATCCACTGACATTTCAGACACAGCTCACGTCGCAATTTTTGTTCGTGCAATATACGATAATTTTTAAATTACATAAGAACTTCTAGGACTTGAATCAATGCATGCAACTACCAAACGGACTGATTTATTTGAAACTCTGAAGTTGTGTGTAGAGAAAAACAACAAAGAATGGACTAAATTGGACAGTGTATGCACCGACGGTGCTCTGGCTTTGACGGGTAAAAAGTCTGGATGTCCAGCATTATTGGAACAGTTTCTTGGCCGCACTATATAATTACTATATATCATTGTATCATTCACCAAGAAGCTCTGTGTGGAAAGACATTAAATCTGAAACATGTCATCGATGTTGTTCTGAGATGTGTGAACAAAATTCGAAGTAAGCCGCTGAACAGGCGTGAGTAAGGTGGAGAAAGGAATGTTTCGTGTTTGGCAATCGTCGCTTCAGAGGTCACAGATTGTGAGAATTTTATGGATATTTTGCCCTGGCCATGCGGGGGTGCGGAGAAATGAACAGGCTGATACGCTAGCAGCGAATGCACCTCTTGGTGGTAGATTGCCCATGGACAAGGGAGAGGTGGTCATGCGCTTATGGGATCAGGTGGAGAAGGCGGAAGAACAGATAGAGAACCCATATGTGGAAAGAATGAGATTGCGGGGGGTCGGCAGAGGTTCTGGAAGAATCTCAAAAGTGAGAGGGAAGACCAGGAGAACTTTTAATCAGATAGCGGTGGGAGCTATTAGTAGCATGACTCTTCGCTGACTGCTGAACGAGGGGACGGAGCACGTATGGGAATGTCCTGAATGCAGTGATGTCGGTTCTTAACTCAACTCAACACAGGCGTGAGTTCAGACAGTTTCTATCAGACCGGAACTAGAAATACGGTGAGCTACTGTTACACTGTAACTATCTAAAGGGACAGTTCTGTCACGTTTCTGGGCACTGGAAAATAATGTCTATCTGTTTCTGTCTGAAATAAGTGAATTGCCTACAGAACGGAAATGTTTGCTGAACGGTGACTGGCTTAATGACCTGGCATTTTTAGTGGACATCACGTCTCATTTAAACTCTTTAAATGCGAGGATCCAGGGGAAAAAAACAACAAACTATTCAAAAATTTGTGCGATGACATTTCTTCATGTAAAATGAGACTACGACTGTTTATCGGACAGCTGACTGAAGGGACGTTAGAGGCGTTTCCAACTCTGAAGACGCTTGTGGTGGAAAAGAAATGTGACTTGTTACAGTACAAAGTAAAAGTTGAAAGTCTTCTGGATATCTTTCAGTCGAGATTTCACGAGTTCACAATAGAGGAGGATAATGTTGCCCTCTTCATAAATCCGTTCGCATTTCCTGAAGCCAAGCTCCGTCAATTACAGCAAAACATTCAGCACGAAGTAATTGATGTGAAATGCAATTCTACACTGAGATGTAAATTTCTGGAGCTGCCTGCTTCACCTTCAGCTGATCATATGATTTCATTCTTGCGACTATTGCCGGTCGAACAATTTGAACACTCGCGTTCATTAGCCCAGCGATACATTTGTCGTTTTGGTTTGACTTACAGATGCAAGCAGTCATTTACCGCAATGACCGTTATACAAAAAAAAAAAAAACAAGCAAAGTTCCAGACTCACCAACAGTAACCTAGTTGCGCTTATGACTTTGAGCACGACTGATTTATGCCCATACATTGATAAACTGGCATCTGAACTGAAGTAACTGGTTATGAAGAACAGTTACAACTGTAAATTAATTACATTAATAGCGGTTTTCGAAACTAATTAAACACTTAATGTTAATGTGTAGTACTGACATTGACTGCCATTAAAGTTTTAGAATTTTGTTGACAAAAGTTAAGGAAGGTAAGAATTATATTGCAAGACTTTTATAATTTTATAACGTTATGGCCCGCTTAACTACCGAAAATAGCAGGTATGGCCCTCTGCTTGAAAAGCTTGGGAACCGCTGTACTATAGGAAGGTAATGCAAACATAAAGGCCTACCTTAAGTCTTCAGTCAGTGTTATATATAGAATATAATTCATAATATACGCAAACAAATACGTTTGAGTATTGGTTCAAGATTCAACATAACTGCACACGGAACATTCGCGAGCGTGCTCGGTCCCTTTCTTCTGTAGCCACTGAGGAGTTTCCATGCTTAAAGAGCCAGTGATCGGCTGATTAAACGCCCGCCTGCACTGCCCCCTTCACTTTGAGTGGCAACCAGGCTCTCTGATCATTTCCAGATGAATCAGCCTCTCCAGGCGTGGGCCCTCTGTCACTTTTTTTGTTCTTTCCATTCGCTTCCATAGAGCTTTCATCATATCAGCCTTGTTTTAAAGCATCTCGCCACTCAAAGGGGCGGCTGCAGGCAATATATCAGCCTGTTCATTTCCTTTTCATACACATATTCCCTAAGCACAAAGTCCATGGTATGCTTTTGGCCGTCGTCTTATAGAGCGATGCAAGCATATCAGTTTTCAGTAGAAATTAAAACAGATAAATAAATAAACAATCCAACACATTCTTACACTCAAAAGTATAACTAGTTACGCTAAATGAATAAGTGATGTAGTAACTATTGTGACTAGTCTGCAGTTAAGAAAGTCACTGAGTCGCTGCGACCAGCACCGAGTCATGAAATAAAAGTGTCGTCTCAGAAAAACCAACCGCGAAAATAAAGGGAGTGGTCGGGTAGGTGGTGCATGGATATATTTGTCACGTCGTGTCTTAAGGTTACATCCGTGATGTGCATAATTCTTGGAATTTCCTACCCAATAGTAGTAGTTACAAAGAAATTGTCATTGTGGTTAATTCTTGCTTCCTCATTACCCCTCTCTCTCTCCCACCCGCCACCCCATATGTACTTGATAACTCCATATTGTGATTTAAGAAACAAAATGTGTTTACGTGACATTGCTGCTTTTCCAGTGCCACATGTCGTATCCAGGCCGTCATGATCTTGGAGGTTTCGATTTCGATGTATTTCTCTGTACCTATATTACATTAGCCGTCTCCGTGAGGAAGGTGTTACGGACTCAGTTCGTAATACCGCATACCCACGTTTGAAACACATCTGTGGACGATTTGGCAGCAAACCGCCTTGCGTTGTTTTTTTTACGAAATGGTATGGGTGCCGGTCCTTCACAAGGCAATGGCAAACTACTGAACATAAACTTGCCAAGAGATCACAACGGCAAAAAATGCTGGTGTTGACTGGACGTCCTGTAAAGGATATGCAAATAACATATTACATGGAGAAGATCAAGCTTCTCTTGAATACACTATAGTCCATTCAGAAATGATTGCCGCATTCACGATACATTTTTGTGAAAACCGTCTTCTGCATCCTTATGAAATGTTCCCTGCCGTCTTATATTTACCCCCATCCAAGGAATATGTCTTTGATAGGTCGAAAGGCAACTTAAATCATGAAAAGCGCGATATTTCTTTGATGTTTTGGAGAAAAACTAGTGAATTCAAGCTAATAAACTTGTTTTACAGTAAAGCCCGTCAATTCGGATGACGACACAAGGCGTATCCAGATTTGTATGGGAGGAATCTGGGAAGACATCCGTTTTTACTCCATCCTTGGATAGCCGTTCAAACCAGGACACAGATAATTTGAAATTTATACTTTCGTGTATTTGTTAGTCTATTTTTGTTCGTTTGTTCGGTGCTGACGAAGGCTTTTCCCGCAACGTCCATTTTGGTTTTTGTAGTCGTGCTTTGGTAAAGCTCATAACCTACTTCTCGTTTTTCAGTGATTCATTCATTGTAATGCTGTTTACCCTCGTTGGAAACACAGCGGTGACCGATTTGGCAGCAGACCGTGTCGCGCTGGTTTTAATGTGTTGGTATGGGATCCGGTCGTTTAGAAAGCAATGGCAAACTAATGAACGTAAAACTTGCCAAGACATCAACAACAGCAGTAAAATGATGGTGTTGACTACAACGTTCCGTAAAGGATATGCAACTATACAAAACAAAGTACAGGAAAACATGACGGACTGACACAATGTAATAGTAACACTGGGTCGTGAGTGCAAAGAATGAATGGGCAGTGGGTCGCACAGAATGGGAGATGCAAGAACTGATAGAAAGTAACACTCATCAAGGTGACATTGTGATCTGCACAGATGGACCAGTGGTGAGAAGCATACATAGTGGCTGGGGTGTCATTGTAAAGGCTAATGGACGATTCTTGAAAAAGGAGAGTCTGTGGGAGAGAAGAATAGGGAGAGAAGGAGCACTAGATGAAGAACATAGTTTGTTATTCAGTCCACTTTCATTTATCTTCCCGGCGTGTATGTTTCAAATTAAGGAAGTATTCATGATTGAATCCGGTAATCTAATTTTGCCATGATTTGCATTAGATGTAGCATGTCGTATCTAACCTCCATCCTTCACCTTTTGCACTTTATAGGCCCTTGACCACCATGTCCTTTGCATTTTATTCACCTTGGTCTCTAATTTACTTCTCTGTGTGGTTTTTATGTCTCTCTTTATTTCGTTAGCCCTGTGGGATGTAGATTATACTTGAAAACTATTGTCTCAATGTGTGTCCTACTGACAACGTTTTGTCCTCACCTCTTAATTATCTGGTATTTGTTTAGTTCTCTCCATGAGCTCCACATCATGTCATACACTTTAGTCCTATTCTGCACAGTCACCAATTAATAAATGTTTGTAGTTTTATTAGTAATTGTGTTAGTTGTTCTCCGTGTTTGTGATCCATACAGTATTACTGATATCACGTTAGAGTTTAAAATTCTGGGTTTGGTTCCAAGCTCAGTTCCCTTTAACTTTCACAATTTCATTGTGAAAGCTAATCTTGCTTATGGTATTCTTATTTTAATATCTTTATATGTTCCCCCATCTTTGTAGTCATGGCTATCCAAATGGGGGAATGATTCCGCCCCTGGAAGTGAGGTTTCATTAAGGACACTCGGGTTATCATTTGTTTGATTTATTATCACTATAGTTGTCTTTTTAACGTAGATTTTAGACCCAGACTATGGGAACTCTCCTCGTGTGTTGTCAGAATCTCCAATAAGGGTTTAGAGAGTTAATAAGAGTTAAGACAAGTCTAGTAGGGAGACACCCGACAGGAGAGACACCAGCGCTATAAATAGCTTCACAAGGGGACACATTTGTGTCAACCAAGGGGGCAATAAGGACAGTTGAGCGAGGGCTTCCTCAAGCCATTGGGAAGCTTGGCCTTACGAGTAACCGTGGATTACCCGGTTACTCAAGTTCACGAGCCAGCGTGCTTGGGACTCCATGCACGCAAGACTCGCTACTGCACGGAGGAGACAGCGTTCGTGCTTGACCACGCAATGAGTAGCGTGTGGACAGACCCGACTGGAGACGATTAGAGAGTAGACGTGTTCTTGACAAATGCTATAAGTTTCTAGGCAATAGTTAAATATTAGGCTTTAGATTTAGATTGTGATTACTAGTATCATTTCTCACCACTTCATTACATCCATGTTGTCTAATGTCAATGAAGCATACCGCTCGCAGAGCTTATAAATTGCCAGCTCTAAATAAATTGCATTCTTTTTGCAAATGACACGAGTTGTTATTTCGTGCAGTGCAAAAGTAGGGGAGTCCTAAAAGACCTGTCGCAAGCAAGTTGCTGACATGTGTGTTTAGCCTGTCTTGCATCTCATTTCTTGTATAGGATAAAAGCTCACTGTTAGCGCAACTTACAAATCGTTCCGCCTACCCACCTAATGTACGAGATAAGTATACGCCTGTGGAAAAATAAAGTGCACAAACCACAAACATCTTTAATTAAAGCCGATCTTATAGCGAGGTGACCTAGACATTCACTAAAGGGGATCACATTTTTAGCTTCTTTTAATACAATGTTGAAATATAAATGTAATAGAATGCTTTCTTGGAAACATGTTTGCAATAAATGATTAAATGTGTCGCAATTAGAGGTATGGGCGCCGCTGTAGCGTAGTGGGTGTACCAAGATGGGTGCGGAATGCCCATCCCCTTAGTTATAATCTATGTTAACTATAATAGACGTTATGTCTACTTCTATACGGGTGTCGCCGGCTAAAGACTACGGACAAAAGACTATAGACAAAGGTTACTATAAAAAACAGACATGTAACCCAACAATACCAACAATCAAACGTTGGGGAAGGAGAGAACATAAATCTTTATTAGAGATGGAGTCCCTACGTAATGTATGAAAATATAGTTTTCTACAGGATGGGTGTAGTCCTTTTGACAGTTATCATCAAGCCGCGGGCGAGTCAAGCATGTTTCGTCAGTATGGCAGGATGAGTAGGTCTCAAGGGATAAGAGATTACCTAATGGCTGTCGGATACCTCCCCGAACACTAGACTGTCATCATTTGGATAGACTATTTACTCTGCCTAGGTGTGTGGGTACCGATCAGTGGGTCTTCTCATCTGTTGGAGACTTCATTATGGTAGCCTTGATGTAAATACAAGTGTTCACTCCCTGGCTGACACTGAAGTGGACAGCATCTTTGTCAACAGCTAAACATAGGATCCTAGAACAATAACAACCCAGATGTACCAGTCCATATAGACAATTACCATTCTACTTCACGCAACAAATACACTTGCTAACTCTCTTTTAGGTCTCTCAGTTCCTTCAGGTCTGTCCGACGGGACATCCTCTCTGGTGGATTGGACATGTTTGCCCATGGATATAATTAACCAACAGATTTCTCTGTTGAGCTAGCCCTGGTTCAAGGCCCTGGTTATAGAGATAGAGTTATAGAGGGTACATAGAAAGGCCATGTGTGTAGGTAAAGACAACACAGACGATTTAATTTCTTTAAACCGTCAAGGATATGTGTGGGTGTTTACAGACAAGTGTGTGCACATAATTTAGCCAGGAACAATTGTAGGCGTAGGTATAAAGATAACACAGGTGAGCACACTCGGGTAGGTAGCAAAGAGAATGTTTCTTCATTCATTCATTCATTCAGCAACATGTCCTTTGAAGAACCTCGCTCCCATAAAAACCTTCCGGAAAACATGTCTGTCATAAGCAAGATGTCCCGCGTCCGATACACCCATCTGGAGATCATCTGCTACATGCTACATCCATTTTATCTTTGGCCTACCTCTTCATCTCTTCCCGGGCATATACTCCTCAATGAAAGTTCTCTGCATACTTGCAAGCCGTTAACGATTTATACTTCATTCTGCTGTTATCGTTTTCTCTTCCTTTTTGTTTCATTTCTCTTCGTTGTTTTTATTAATGCTAATGTGTCTGATGTAATCCATGGCTTGTGTTGCTTATTCTTGGTCGGGATTAGATCTTTGGCTGCTATTAAGATACGAGTATCTCTAGCTTGTACTGCCACAATTCATCAGGTGTCCGTTCCTCCTGTATATACATCAAAACCTCAAAACGATTCTTCACGTCTACGTTATATGCATCTGGTATTTTTGTGAAATCAAAAGTGGCCTTGGTTCTCGGGTAAGCTTTTATTGTGTTTTATACCGCTTCTTATATGCATCCGCTTCTTATTACTGATGGTCTGTATCACAGTTTGCACTTCGTAGAGTTTTTGCTAATGTTATGCTTGATCAGCATTTTCTTTGTATTAAAATATAATCTATCTAGTCTTCTTGGATGTTGTTTAAAAAGAGTGTTGGCTATCGTTAACTCATTTTATACGCAAAATTCAATTAATATTTCACCTGCATTAGACGTTTCTCAATCCCCGGGAAGGTTAACCCGGTCAACAAATGCCCACAGAAGTCGGATGTGTCGGCCTGACGGCGCAAGAACGCAGCTCTGCTGTAAACAGGCACAACGCAGTCACATCCGAAGAAAACAATCCGGATGAACGCAGAAGAAGAAGAAGAAGACGTTTCTCAATCCAAATGTACCTAAAACTATCCCCCATTTTCAGCTCTTCCTGTACAGACTTTTCCATTATTATTATTATTCATTATGACCAGTATTATCTAATGTGTCTTGCAGTGTGCTGTAAAAATCTTCACTTTCGTTCTAATGTGCTGTTGATGTAGGGGCATATATATGTATGAGAGCTGTGTTCTTTTGATGTCCTTTAAGTTTGATAGTGACGATTCTACCATTAATCGGGTTATATCCAATAAAAACTTTCGCTGTTGTTTTATCTAAAGAAAATGCCACACCGCTCTGGCCTTCGAAGTCTCTACTAGACTATATGAAAAGACTTCCATTTTCATTTTTAAAATGTCCTTTGACTCCCCAGCGATGTTCACTAATTCCTAACATTTGAAAAGTTAACCTCTCAATCTCATCACATACTACCATAAGCTTTTCCACATACAGTCTTTCCACGTTCCTAGTCTCACTCTGCTTCTTAGTCCGGCACCACGATTATTATAGTATGTCCAGACATGAATGCCGTCATTCACGATCAATTATTTTGAAAACTGTCTGTTGCATCGTTATGAAATTTTTCCTGCCGTCTTAAATTTACCCCCACCCAAGGAATATGTCTTTGATAGGTCCAAAAGCAACTTAAATCATCGAAAGCGGCGACATTTCTTTAATGTATTGGGGAAAATGTAGTGAATTCACGCTAACAAACTAGTTTTACAGTAAAGCAACATCATTTCGGGTAAGGACACAAGTACAAGGCGTAGCTAGATTCGTATGGGAGTGGGTGCAATAAAAAAAAAGTAGCTTAAAAGTCAACAGGGTCGACTGCATTGCACCGGGTTTTTATCCCATATGGCTCAGTATCTTTCCGCAGCGAGGAAAGCGTCGCACAAAGCCCGAAATCCGTAGCTCCAGCGACGACCCTCGGGAGTCTCCGAAAAAATAATGCACTTGTGAAATCAAGGAATCTAACATACAACCTTCGGAGCCCGAGTCAGACGGCTTGACCACTTCACCACGGAGAATCCCGAGAGGGGTGCAATGTGTAATATTAGTAAAGACAGAGAATTTACAGAGGCTTGGGGGGAAATAATGTGTAAATTGACAGGAAAGTAGAAGGAATATATTTCTTACCTTATTTTTCATTTCCTTCTTGTTTATTCAGCTGCTGGTTAATAATGTGTACACAAGTATTCATGTTAGCTTTTTATATTGAATTCGCCAAAGCTTCCAAATAGCTGTGCGTTAATGTGCGTATGGAGTGATCAGAAATGATACCGCAATTTAGTCATCATGCGTCCATTTTTAAGGATCTGTTCATCTGTCTGTGTAGTTTGTTCACACGTACACAGTGGTGACAGACCCGCTTTGAGTCTTCGTGAAAGATTGTCTACTCTGCTGTTTACTGTTCAGAGACGGAACATGATTACCTGTTTTGCACTCTGTTAATAGTTGTCAGTGTCTCTGTAGTGGGCTTTCTCCTTAACGACCAAGATGTTGGTCCTCTTTTCATTGAAGTTTATAGATTGATTCGTATGCACGTGTGTTGTCCCCTAATTCGACAACGTGTTTGCTTTCACGTTTCTTGTTATGCCACAATATGTCAGTGACACATGCCTGGGGTCATTGACATTAAGATCAGTGTCCTGGATAACAAGGAGACATATAAACAAGTTCACGAGATAAAATAGGGCGGGTAGTCAGTCCCCCACAGGGGGAAAATGAGAAGACAGTGATTGAAGGGGGAGCTGAGTGGAAGTCAGCTGGCTAGTGTAATTGTGAGGGAGACAGCTGGAGCTGTGGGGTAGTGTGTGTGGAGCCTGGTGAGGGGTTGCATAGAAGGGTTTAAAAGACAGTGGAAGACATTGACTGGGGAAAGTTGAAGTGGAGATCCTGAGAGGGTCGGATCGTTTTGGGACAGTTGAGTTTTCGGAGACCGGACAGTGAGGTCGGCGGTCGGAAAAGGGTTGAATAGTGACGGGGGAGTCAGGTAGAGAGCTCCGCCCTGTGTGGTGTTGTTCTCCAAGTTTTGAAGGGAGGCCTAAAACCCAGAGGGGGTTGGATAGTTAGTGGAGGCTTAGACCCAGTGTGTGGGTTGTATTGTGTGAGGTCCGGCCTTGGATAGTAGCTGGATAACTGGCTTGTATATTGGAGATTAAGAAGGCCTTGAGAAGGCAGTGATGTGTGCTGGTTAAGTTGTGAGAAGGATATATATATATATATATATATATATATATATATATATATATATATATATATATATATATATATATATATATATATATATATATTCTGTGGATTATATTGTTTTATGGATATATAAATAATTTACGTCTGTCCGTGTTTCGTCTGCATTAAAGGATTATGTGCGCCAACTCAATCTTGTTCACTGACTGATGGATGTGTACTACTGGGGTGAGTTGTATTTGTGAGACAGGTGGCTAGCTCAACATACACTCCGTAGAGACATACAAGGAGCATTGTAACCTAGACAACGACCATCTCACTCGGTTATTATTAAGAACATCGTGAGATTCAGTTTCTACCGCAATATTACTCTTCTGTTGGTATTCAATGCGTTTAGTGTTTGTGTGTGTGTGTGTGTGTGTGTGTGTGTGTGTGTGTGTGTGTGTGTGTGTGTGTGTGTGTGTGTGTGTGTGTGTGTGTGTGTGTGTGTGTGTGTGTGTGTGTGTGTGTGTGTGTGTGTGTGTGTGTGTGTGTGTGTGTGTTTATTTTTCAATACGGCATTGTTGTTTGTCACCGCTGAGGGCTTGCGGAATTGAAAATTCATCACTGTGGAATACAAACTGTTGTCATTAATAAGTTGTATTGTTTATGCCGATGCTGTAATGTTTAGGGCCTGCAATTCTTCTGAATATGTGGAGCAAAATATCCCAGTAGGTGTGCATGTGGATTAATGTCTGCGATTTGCCCAGACCTTAATCGGTGTCGGACTATTCCAGTAGGTTGATGACTGCTATCGGTTGCAGAAAATTCAATCAATCCTTTCTCCAATAGTCATCTTCTTCTTTCAACACACGGTCCTCACATTTTTTCCAGCAACTTTTATCAATTTTTAATAGCGCGGTCTGAGTTAATATCTTGACGTCAGACAGTTTGAACAAATTGATTGATTGATTGATTGATTTAGAAACCGACATCTCAGCATTCGGGTCATTCCCATAAGCGCTCCGTCCCCATCCTCAGCAGCCAGCGAAGAGTTCCAACACCAATAATTCCAGTAGCAACCTGATTATATGTCCATCTCGCCTTTCCTCTGAGCGTCGAGTCTCGGCCAGATCCCCTCGTCACTCCTCGCTGCCTCATTCTTGCCAGACTATGGTGATCCATTTGCTCCTCCGAGGTGTACACGTGCTCCCACAAGGCCGCAACCACGTCTGCCTTGCCATGCATCAATGCCGTAGGTATTTTGTCTTCTTGGCAACTACATTGTGAAATGATGCATTGTCCATAATTAGACAATAAGGTCTATCTAGGGATGGAAGCACTGTATTCTCGAGCCAATCTCTAAATACATTGCCATTCATCTCATTATGATAATCCCTATTGTCTGTATGCTTTGATACGAACAAGAGTCCACCATTCTGTAGTAAACCATTTTGAGTACTACCAGCATGGGCTATGACGAAACGCTGTCCTTTACTACTGGGCACATATCGCGTTATCTTTCCGTCCACTGATTGCCATTCCTTTTCACTTGTGTGGTGCGCATTGATCCAGGTTTCATCCAAATACACTATTTGTCAAGGTCTCACATCCGAGGTTGCGACGCGTTGTCTGTACCAACGCCAGACAACATAACAACACGCAACCCTGAGTGATGTTAAACACTGCAGAGGTATAAGCAGCCAAGCACAGCAATTGAGCGACGCTTAAACGACCGCTGGTCAGCAGTACACCCCGTGAACTGTGCAGGGGTCACACCAGCTGACGTGAGCGCCGACTGGCGTATAGCGTGTAGATCTGGCAGACGGGTTTAGGTGTTTGAAAGGACAGGTCGCATGGGTCTGCGAGTGGTGTTTGAATCTGCATTGAGAGCTAGCCTGTACGACAGTGGGAGACTGGTTCGAACGCTTGAATAGTGTAACTTGTAAGTGAGATGTTTATTGCTTGCATGTCTTATTATGTATTGTAGTGATATTGTTCATGCCGTAATGATTGCTATGGATTGTCATTGTGCGATGTTTGTGCGATAATAAATGCAGCGCGTAAATAAAGCTTGTGAATAATACTTTCGGATATTCACTTCGTGTGATTTGATAGCTTGATATTGCTTCACACTTGCCAGAAAACGAGCTACTTATCTTGCCTTCCGCAAGACTCTGACAAGTGCGAACGTGGTGGCTTTCGTCCGGGTTTTGATCCAAATGCGAACTTGTAAATTTTTTTTGTCCGAGTTTGAAGCGAATGTGAACATGCCGATAGAAGTGCGCAAGTCATAGATTAAGGTAAAGTAACGATTAAATAGTGTTGATATCATTAAATTATAAGTGTGAAGATATTATTGGAAGCCAACCGAGGCGTCTTCAGACTTATCGCTAAATTCAACCAATTTTGTACCTAAACTCCAAAATGGCGGCCGTGCCCTTGAATGTCATTGAGTAGGGTTAGTGTAAGCATAAAAGTTGTTGATTGTGGTAACGACTAACAATAATACTTGACAGCATACAAACCTTTACAGACTTCAGTGACATTACACACACCATACATTTACAAACGTTCTAATCCCGTCTAGTTTAAAAAGTACAGGTTTTTTGTCAACTTTACTTGAGCCTGGTGAACTTCAAAAATTTTTTCTGCGTCAACCCGAAAGACGTTCCAGTGTGATTTCGAGCACCACTGAACAGCACATTACCCAAGGATTACTTGAGTATAAAATTTTTTCATCTCTCTTTATACTTTCGTTAGTCTGGCTTTAGACATTAACTGTGCTAAAAATATTTGTAACTTACTAACATCATAAGTAATTTTGTTTATATTTATTCCATCATCCCTATTGTTCATCATGTCTTCTTTAAACGATTTCATTGAAATGGGTTTAAAAATGAATATGTCTGGTGAGGGATTGAGAACATGGAGTGAAAGTAAATATGCAGAATATCTTTTGAAGCAAGAGCAAATCAGGGAGAGGGATGAGAGAGCGGTCGAAAGGGCGTCAAAAGCACAATCAGAAGGTGCTTTAAAACTTCAACAGGCACAAGCAGAAACTGCTCTAAAAGAATCAGAAGCTGCTCTAAAAGAATCAGAAGCTGCTTTAAAACTTCAACAGGCACAAGCAGAAGCTGCTCTAAAAGAATCAGAAGCTGCTTTAAAGCTTCAGCAGGCACAATCAGAAGCTGCTCTAAAGCTTCAACAAGCACAATCAGAAGCTGCATTGAGGCAAGCTGAGATCTTAGCCCAAAGTAAAAAAGAAGAGCAAGAAATACAACTGAAAATTGAACAGCTAAAAGCTGAATCTTCTAAAGATAAAGTTAATAGAGAAACAGACAAAGATCAACCTCATAAAAAGTACCAAGGTCTGATCAGAAGTTACAACACAGGTGATTGCATAGCAGCATTTACCCAAAATTTTGAATTTGTTATGGATCATTACAAAATTCCAAAACCTGAATGGGGGATAGTATATGTAAGAAGTCTTTCTGGGGAACCTCTGAAAGTCATAGAGTCGATCCCAAATGACCTGAAAGAAGATTATCTGTGCATTAAAGCGAAAATTATGTCACATTTTTTGCTAGATGAATCAGGTTATAGAGAACAGTTTAGAAAGTTGCCTCCTAAGCCAACACACACGTTCTCTGATTACATCTCAGAAATTCAAAATATTTTTTCTAAATGGCTGTCAGCAGCCAAAGTGAATGGAAGTTATGACAAATTAGTTGATCTTATGTTGAGAGATAAGATTATCGCATCTCTCCCACCCCCCTTTTCTAAATTTTTGTTGGAATGTCAGTGTGAAAGAGTTCAACAGATCGAAAGTCGTGGCTCTGGTTATTTTGCAGCCGATAAGCAATGTTTCTCTAGTAGTCTGACCAGCACAGACTTTGTAGCAGCAGCTACATATGGCAAATATCAGGCAGGGTCGAATACCAAACAAAGACCTTATAAACAAGCTGCAGAGAAATTATATCAGTGCAAATATTGCGATTATTCACACAATGAGAATGAGATGTGCGACAAACATCCTGGGTACACTGCTTACTTGCATAATTACATTTCTAAGCAAGATAAAGAAGGAAAGAACTACAGAAAGGTTACCATATGTTATCTTTGTAAAGCTTGGGGCCACTGGCGGAAAGATTGTAAAGGCAAGTCAATGATCAGAAGGCTAATGCAGCCATGTTTGACAGTTCTTCTTCAGAAGATGAAAGTGTACAAGATCACCCAGTAAACTCAGCACATTCCATTGAGGTGTTCCATCATACAAAATGTACCATTTGTGATAAATTTCATGAGGATGGCGTGTTAACATGCGGCCATAATATACCTGTTACCAGTGAGGAGGCCAATTCTGTAGTAAACTCCAAAGGTAAACTAAACATCCACCAGGGGTATGTTAATGGTAGAGCTGCCACAGTTTTACGTGATAGCGGCAGTACTCTCATTGGTGTAAAGAGAGATTACATTTTACCATCACAATATAGTGGTAAATATGTCACATGCAGGACATTCTCAGGAAACATAGAGAAATATCCACTTGCATGGGCATATATAACTACACCATTCCTTACAGGAAAGGTTAAATGCGCAGCATTAACCAACCGTTGTTGCGATATTATCATTGGAAACCTTCCTGAAGTGAATGACATACCACATGACAGTAGTACATCAACTGTCATTTGTAATAGGGATACTACCATTTCATCTTCATCACCAATCACCATTCATGATGTATTACCACCTGTAAACGAATGTACAAATATCAACCTGGCTACGCCAGAACATACATGTAATTGTGTGAATGTAATACCAATGTGTGATGAGAATGATCGTTGTAATGTAGTAAATGCAGTAACTAGATCTACTGCACAGATGCAAGATCGAATCGATCAGACAGAGGCTTTACAACGAGTAAGTCCAGTTGTAACATCTCCTGATACAACTAGGGAGATGTTTATAACATCTCAAAAAGCCGATCGATCTCTGCAAAAGTATTTTAAACTTGTAGGCCAAAAGCCAAGAGTAGCAAAGAATGCTCAATGGTACTTTGCTCTGAAGAACGGAATTCTAACACGGTACTACACCAAAGGTTCCAGCACTATCGAACAAACAGTGCTACCTGTAGAAAACCGAAAGCAAGCATTGAATCTAGCTCATGACATACCCTTTGCAGGACACATGGCGTATGCTAAAACTAGAGCAAGGTTACTTACTCAATTTTATTGGCCAAAGTTTTGCAACGATACCAAACAGTATTGCAAATCGTGTGACAGATGCCAAAAGCTTGTCAAAAAGGGTAAACACCCACAAGCTGAATTGCAAGTTACTGATTTGGCTAGTAGACCGTTTGAAAAGATCTCGGTCGATATAGTTGGTCCTCTGAACCATGTAACGTCTAAAGGTAATAGGTACATTGTAACACTCATTGATCTATGTACTCGTTGGCCAGAAGCGATTCCATTGAAGAACATAACTTCCAAAGACATCATGGAAGTGTTCTTTCATATTTTTGCGAGGGTAGGATTCCCTGATACCATCCTTTCAGATCGGGGTAGCCAGTTTATTTCCTCAGCTACACAAGCCTTTACCAAAATGTTGGGTGTTAAACAATGCTTCAACAGTCCATACCACCCACATTCCACCGGTATAGTGGAAAAGATTAATGGCGATATGAAACATATGCTCTCGAAGGTAACCCAAGAACATCCTGAAGATTGGGATACTTATCTGCCTGCAATTTTGTTTGCATATAGGGAAGTGCCCCATTCCAGCACTGGGTTTTCACCATTCGAAATGTTATATGGTGCACAACCACGCGGCCCATTATCTATGTATGAATCTATTTTGACTGAAAGTACAACTTTGCCTATACCCATTTCACCATATGAACATGTAACATCATTGCGTGATAGAATTATGAAATCATGTATTTTGGCTAAAGAAGCTCTTCAAACATCAGGAGCTATTTACCGACAATATGCTAACAGAGGAAATAGAACTATTACACTGACACCAGGACAGGACGTTCTTCTTCTTTTGCCAAGTGATAGACATCTACTAACTGACTCATGGCAAGGACCGTTCAAAGTACTAAGACAAATTTCGACGGTAGATTACGAGATTGCAGTTAGGGACAAACATACAATACTCCATATTAACATGCTCAAACCATATCATCACAGGCAAGACGACCAAGTAGAGACTGCAGCAAGCACCTCCATAGTGGACCAGACAGACGACAACGACACTGACGAGATACTGACACCAGTTCTTGACACGACGACCAACTTACAGGACATTAAGGTAAATCCTAAACTGACACAGATACAGACTGACAGTTGCAGACAACTGATACAAGAGTACAGAACGATCTTTTCCGACAGCCCAGGACAGACAGATTTAGTGCAACACCAAATCATCTTGACATCTGACGTTCCTATTAAGTGTAGACCATATTTCATCCCTATACACTATAAAGAAAAACTTCATCAAGAAATAATTGATTTAGAAGCAAATCATATCATTCGACGTTCACAATCTCATTTCTGTTCACCAATAGTGTTAGTACGCAAAAAGGACAACACTATTAGACTTTGTGTGGACTATCGTAAACTTAACAGCATTACACAGTTAGATTTAGAACCGATGAGCAACTGTGAAGACATCTTGACTGAACTATCTGACTCACGTTATTTTACTAAACTTGACATGACAAAAGGTTACTGGCAGATAGCTGTACATCCTGATAGTATACATCTGACTGCATTTGCCACACCGTGGGGTTTATACGAATGGTGTAAACTACCTTTCGGATTAGTCAATGCACCAGCTAACTTCGTCAGAATGACAAGAATTCTTTTGACAGACATTGCTAACATCATTTGGTACATGGAACATGGACGACATTTGCATACACACAAAGGACATGACAGAGCACATAACTGCACTACAGCAGACATTTGACAGGATCAGACATCATGGACTGACTGTAAAACCTTCTAAAGTTGATATAGCCTTCCAGCAAATTTCATTTTTGGGCTATAAGATCTCAAATGGCTTTATATCAACTGACGATAACATCATGTCCAGAATTTTGAAATTGTCGCTTCAAACAACTAAGAAACAGTTGCGAAGTGTGTTAGGTCTTTTAAACTATTATAGACAGTTTATTCCTCATTTTGCTGAATTGACCAAATGTTTCACTGATCTACTAACAAATAAACATTCCAATGTGATTGTAAACAGTGAATGTTTAAGGCCAGCATTAACGAAGATTCTTTCGTATTTTTCTACATCACCTATTCTGAAATTGCCAAATTTGAATATTACTTTTAGATTAAGATGTGATGCGAGCTCCGTAGCCATTGGAGGTGTGCTTCTTAAAGAACACGACCAAATCTTGTACCCAGTATACTACGTCTCTCGAAAACTGAACACCAGCGAACGAAATTACAGTACCCGGAACTCGAGGCTCTTGCCATGGTATTTTCGGTACGTAAACTTTCTAGCTTTCTTTTAGGCAAACATTTCATTATTGAAACAGATAACAGCCCACTGACAATTGTTACCAGGGGAACGCCAAGTAACAGCAAGGTGACAAGATGGTCCCTTCTTCTGCAGGACTATAGCTATGAGATTAACCATATAAAGGGTTCACAAAACTGTCTTGCAGATCTTTTGTCGAGATGTCCATACGACGAACCTAATACCCAGTCAACACCAGAGCACAGTGCAGAGGGTGTATAAAACTGCAACATAGATAGTGCTCAGTACCACAGCCAATTGTGACAATGTGTCAGTAACGCTGTGTACGCCAATGTGATAGGGAAGATTATATCTCCCAATGTATATAACTTATGTACATATTTGGATTGTTATTATCATGCGAATGAATGCGTGTATAATTGTGAGATATGTGAAAGAATGGAATCATTATGATGTAAACTAACGTGTTGTATAACTGTGAGATATGAGAAAGAATGTGATTATTATTGTAAATATATAAATATTGTAACAACCAGACACTACAGAGAAGTGTCACTGGACAACACTATAGGATCCAGGAACTTACCAAGCCACTACAGCGTGAAGTAATCCTGAAGGTATCCAGACCGATGTGTCCAAGATGTTTTAACAAGGTACGAAAGATGACTGCGACAGTACAATCCGAGCAGAAGGCGGAAGAGACGATCCAACAGCTGATAGTAAAAACTAATACTCCGTTTATATAATATCCATCCAGAACGGACTAATGGCGTGTGAATGATACCACAACACATGTAATAGTATAGCTGTATACTTCCAATATTTTTTTGCATATTAATATTAAAAGTTACTAGACTACGCTAAAAAGTCTATAAATGTATGACACATTGTATTAAAATGTGATTTAAAATATGTCCATATACGGAATTGTATATGTCGATTTTTATAATATGTAATCTTAGCATCGTAACTTGATTGCTTCTTTACAAACGTGACTTTTTGTGCACATTTGTCAATAAGTATCAAATTATGACACTAAGAAATAAATTTGTAGTACTAATTTATGTCTTGTAAACGACGATAAATTATTGTTCCTAAATTTGTGGTATAATAACCAGGGGACATTATTCTAAAATTTTGGTGATATGCAAATATGTATTGTAACCATTAACATGTGTGCTTGATAGATAACATGTCAATGTGACGTCGTTTAGATATGGACAGTATATTGCCAAAACTGTTGACCTTCATTAGAAACTCTAAACAGAGGTCTGATGATGGAGCTATCTCAGAGGGAGATGCTCACGGCTTGACCTGATGATTTTAGTATTTTTGTTCTTGGTTGTGAGGTAGGGGCCAGTTTAGCCGATACCTACCGGACTAGCTGTGTCACAGCGAGGTAACACCCATTAAATAGATGGTACTTGACTGTTGTACTTCACAGTGCAACACAATTGTTGTATACATATTGATTACTAGTCACCTGTATATTATTATAATAACTATTAACGTATAATGTTCGACTTTGACAAGTTTAATAACACCTATATAGATTGTACATGAAAGGAAATCCTTCCATGAAAAGGGGTGTGGAGAGTGTCAAGGTCTCACATCCGAGGTTGCGACGCGTTGTCTGTACCAACGCCAGACAACATAACAACACGCAACCCTGAGTGATGTTAAACACTGCAGAGGTATAAGCAGCCAAGCACAGCAATTGAGCGACGCTTAAACGACCGCTGGTCAGCAGTACACCCCGTGAACTGTGCAGGGGTCACACCAGCTGACGTGAGCGCCGACTGGCGTGTAGCGTGTAGATCTGGCAGACGGGTTTAGGTGTTTGAAAGGACAGGTCGCATGGGTCTGCGAGTGGTGTTTGAATCTGCATTGAGAGCTAGCCTGTACGACAGTGGGAAACTGGTTCGAACGCTTGAATAGTGTAACTTGTAAGTGAGATGTTTATTGCTTGCATGTCTTATTATGTATTGTAGTGATATTGTTCATGCCGTAATGATTGCTATGGATTGTCATTGTGCGATGTTTGTGCGATAATAAATGCAGCGCGTAAATAAAGCTTGTGAATAATACTTTCGGATATTCACTTCGTGTGATTTGATAGCTTGATATTGCTTCACACTTGCCAGAAAACGAGCTACTTATCTTGCCTTCCGCAAGACTCTGACACTATGTCATAATTTTATTTGCGCATTTCCCTTATTTCACGTAGGTATCTACTTCTCGTGGCTCCTAAATGCGGTTGCTCTACCTCCCTTGTACTTTCTAAACGTGAAGCTTATATGAAAGGACCCTCATTAATGGCACACCTCTGAAGATACTGCGACACCACTGAACACGCCCCGTTTCACTTCTCAAGGCTCTTTTCGTAAATGCCAAGCCCGTGAACAACGTGAAAATTTACTATTGAACGCTCATGTTTGCTCGTGAAGATGTAATACTTCTAATAATGTGCACTTCATCTCTGTCCCGTAAATTATATACCGCATATAAACAAACATTGAAATCTGATGTACAATCTCCAGAACAAAATTTGTTTTGTTGGGTGGACATCATGATAAGGTTATATGCTAAATCTCATCATTTTCTTTCAGCTGGTTACTGAGACATGGAATTTTGTATTGGGGCAGACAAAGGTAAATAGACTATAGTACTAGCCACTGCGTTACACTCTTCCCCAATGTTATCTAATCTGCCTGACCTGGGGGTCTCACTACAAGATTGTTTTCTTATTATGTTTTCTTTAATGGTAGCTAGTGTTTCATGGCAAGTTTTGCAGATGGTAGTTTGCCGTTGCTTCCTTCTGGGCAGTGATTGTACTAATCGTTGGCAATACCCATTGTCTCTACTGATGAGATCATCTGCCTATCAACAACAACAAAACTTTATTTTGAAAGGGTTAAGAATTGGGCACGCAGGCCCGTCTAACATTCTGCCCTTTTATCACTCTCTTTCATACATTATACCATTCACACATCATTCAAGGCTAACTGAAAACAGCAACAATATAAAATATATGCATTATAAAGGCATGTGGAAAAATTAAAAATCAATACTACACGACTCAGTAATAGTAATAACTGGTGTGGCACTTGTTATTAGCTATGTGGAATATACTGGCCTACCAAAAGGGGACTGGCTGTTATACTAGGGTTTTATTATATTATTACTTCTATTATTAAGGGGGAAGGTAATCCGTACTGAGATAGTGTTCAAATAATTTGCGATTATATGTATAGGGATTGATGATGTCTTTTATTTCATGTGGAAGATTGTTCCACAGCTGAGCTGCAGAGTACGTTAAGCTTGCTTTGTATAAGTCTATCCTAGGCTTCGGAAGGTGTAATAAATTTAATCGTTTACTGTGTCTAGCATTATATTCAAACAATGGCCAAAGGTAGTTTGGGGCATTCCGATGTAGGATTTTGTGAATTAGTTTGGCCTTATTGAAAAGCAGACGTTTGCGGAGTGGTAGTAACTGAAGGCGTTTATGCAGGCTAGAATTTTCAGTTAAATGTTTGCTATAAATTAATCTCATGGCCCGTTTCTGGAGTGAGTAAAGTCGCTTGGTGCTTGAATTGGAACAACCGTCCCAGATTGTAGTGCAGTAGTCAAAATGTGTCTGTATGTGTGACGTATAGAATATTTTCCTTGTGTCCTCATCAAGGAAATTTTTAATTTTGGAGAGTTGGTAGACTTTTTTCGCTGTTTGTTTAGTGAGCGCTTGAACGCGAGGATTAAAGGTTAGGTTTCTATCAATGATGAGGCCTAATGTTTTGTGCTCAGTTCCACTTTCTACTGGCATGTTATCGATGTGAAGTTGAAGTGATCTGTGTGAATTTAGAGTCTGAAGTCTGTGTCTTGTTGTTAATAACATAGATTTTGTTTTAGTGATGTTAATTTGCATACGATTCGCATAGCTCCACCTAACTACATTATTTAATTCTTGTTGCAAAGACGACTCCAGCAAATTACTGCTTTCAGCATTTGTATACACTGTACAGTCGTCTGCAAATAGATCGCAGGACGACGAAAGATGCAAAGGTAGATCATTAATATATATGGCGAATAATAGAGGGCCAAGAATAGAGCCTTGCGGTACTCCAGTATTGAAGGTAGTGGTTTGGGACAGAGATTTATTGCATGATACTACTTGCTTTCTGTTTGACAGAAAAGATGTTATTAGCGTCACAACATTAGGGCCAATTTTCATTGTATATAGTTTTTTAATTAAAATGGCATGGTCTATCATATCAAATGCTTTTCTGAAATCGATAAACACAGCTCCACATAGATTGTTGTTATTTATATTATGGTGCCAATTTTCTATCATGTTTGTTAGGGCCGTATGGCAAGAATATTTTGGTCGAAATCCTGATTGACTGTCAACTATAAGCTTGTTGCGATCTAAATACTGTAATGTTACCTTATGGATGTGTTTTTTCTAGTGGTTTAGATAGTGATGATAGTAAAGAAATGGGTCTATAATTGTTCGGGAGACCATTGTCCAATGAACCAGATTTAAGGAGAGGATACACTTTAGCGATTTTGAGAGCTGATGGAAAGTGACCTTTGGTGATACACTGATTATATACATAGGTTAGTGATACACAGATCACTGGCGCAGCACAGCGGAGAATCCGACTGCTGATTCCATCTAACCCAGATGAGTTTGTGTTTTTTAGTTTACTGAGGTAAATGAGTACTTCAGTGACTGTCATTAGCGGTATGTCAGAAAGGATATCTCGGGGGCATCTAGTCTGGCAAAACGATGACAGTAAAGATAAGTTGCAAGGAGAATTTGGTATTGTAGCCTTCACAGAGTGCAGACCATAACCAACAACATTCTGTCGGCTGCTCTCCTTCTCCATCCTCCACTTGCTGCCATGGCTTCACGTATCCCTGGTGGGGGGGGGGGGGGGAGGCTAAACGGGTACTCCACCTTGCCCAAGGGTGTCCCGTAGACTAACAGAGGAAATGATGCGTCTTACATCTCTTTTAATAGGGAATACCACTATCCCGCTAACCTAGGGGCAAAAAGCATGGGTGTAAATAATACCCTCACAGCTCAGCGCCTTCCGATCCCAAACAGACGGTATGGGTGTTAATGTATCGGCACAAAGTCTCTGCCCCGCCACATTATGCTGAAACATGAATACTGGGACTAACTTCCTCATGGTGGGAGTCAAACGAATGTTCTATACGCTAGGAAATCCCATTCATCAGTTTTACTCCTATTAGGTGACTTCTCTCGGAGACAAGATTCAAACTAATTCGTGAAAACGAATCAACCAGACTCAACCCAATACTGCGCTCGACATTTTGTCTTCTCTTTAACGTACGGTTAGACCAGATCAATCTAGGTCGTCAGACCGCGGCGGCTGTATATAGCAATCATGGTTACTGAAACAATCGAATGGTTTAACGACTCGACACTATTATACATGTTTGCTTATTATGGAGAAAATAAGCCTTCATGATTTCTATGCAGATCGACGTACTTTTTGAGAGGCGAAGCATGGAATACAACTTGTCTTTGGGCGACCCTTCTTATACAGTGATCGTACACAGGTTAATTAATGAAGGGGTTCATTTCCCCTGCTTGAATGTTATGTCCGAATCAAATTCTGGAATCGGAACCTAACCCCCGAGGAAAATCTGACTGAACTAATGAGAATTCATAATTCACGAATTCTCTTCGGAATGCCTACAGATTACATCTGTTTCACGGTGATTTTCACTTATTCCCCTAGACAGAAAGTCCCGAGTAAAAAGGGAAGAGTCTGCTTACTCCTCAGATTGCTCAAGTACGTTATACACAAAGTAAATCCCTGTGGTAAAGAAACAAAAGGGGTAGAGCAAACAGGGAGTATGTTGACCTGACCGAGACACGTTTAAGGTATCGCTGCTAGGCACCGACCCGGTGGTCAAGGGTTCGATCCGCATCTACGGGGCAGATTTTTTTTTTTTTAAATTGACTTGGGCTACCAATTCGACCCAACCTATAATTGGTACCAAGATTATCTTGAGAATTATGTTGTTGTTTGTCCATCAAGAATGATGATGACCATTAATTTCATTAAGTAGGGTTGAAAGTATGGAGCCGTGAGTTCTAAGATGGTTGATAAGGCCTATTTTGGCTCAAAATGTTCTTTGACAATGTGGGCAAAGAATGCTTGACGTTTCCGGAGGAAGATTTCCTGCAGTGGTTTTTCTGACTAGCCTTTTCTTCACAGCTCTTGCAGTCCTGGTTGCCTCACACGTAACTACACGCTTGTGTAATGATGTACGTCAGGAATTTCTATCTCTGGCTGCAGTCCCCCAGGTGTCATGATTAATTTCAAAAGCTTTCAGTGAGATTTTCAGAGTGTCTTTAAAGCGTTTTCTCTGGCCGCTTTGGGGGCGTTTACCACAACGCAGCTCGCTGTAAAAAAAAATACGCTTATGGAGCCTGTGATCTGGCATACGATTTAAGTGACCAGCCCAGCGAATCTGATTCATCATTAGTAGAGTTGAGAATTATAGACGGCTGGTGTAATACTGACCCCATCACCCACCGAGTGTCTATTGATGTATAACATATTGGCCTAGCACCATATGGGCAGCACTCCCCAAGGAATTGAAAAGCGTCTTTTACTTCAGTATGTGTCAGTTTAACAAGGAAAGTAGATTTATCTTATACAATCTGAACTTTAACAACTCCACAAGGGCAAAGATCGGGTCTGCGTATACAGTTGAGAAACATGACTTTAATAAATACGATATCGGGCAGCTGCTCGGCGTAGTTCAAAGCCACGGTGATGTGGAATTCAAGGGAAAACTATTACAATATGCATACCAAGACACTCAAATTGGAAGATGAAATCTGTCATCAGACTACCAAGTCCTCAAATATCTAGTAAGCAAATCAACACAATGGTAGTTTCTTTAACTCATATTTTTATCTCAATATTCTTCAAGTGTATGTAATTGTGTATGTTAACATGTTTAATTACAATATTTGGCTGAGGCGTCGTTATATTAACAGGGGATTGGAGATTTACGGGGAAGAAACCTGCCCTGTCTAGTACCTCTTTAATATACGTAAATCTAGGCTTCTAAAGTCCTCCGTCCCACCGTGAAGAGAGCGACGATCTGTAAAAGACACGCTACTTGATAATGAGTCAATGTAACAACCATGTTACAACCGCGACTTTTAGAGCCAGCAAAGATTAGTAGTAAGTAATAAGAAGGGTTTTGCGTGAGGTTGGCTACCCCGCCATAAAGAAAACTTCAGCCGTAAAATGCAACCAACCATGACGAATCAGCAATGTGGAACTTGTCGCTTGTCGTTCCTCAGGGGGGGGGGGGGGGGGGGAGTGGAATCAACAAGCACATCTGTTAATTATCCTTGTCTAGGTTTTTCTCTGCTGGTGGACCTTTGTCTATATACCCCCCTTTTATTTTTAAAGTCTTTTAATCACTACCTCTCTCTCTCTCTCTCTCTGTCCAACAGACAATACCCCCTTTCACGTTCCTTCAGCACATACCTCCACTAACACAGGTTTCGAACAAAATGATAAAACATTTATTGCAGAAAAGTGTCAGTTGAGTGTGCAATGTAGGTGTGTGAATATATGTGATGTGATCTATCTTAAATGTGTGTCAGAATATAGTTTATGATCAGCATTAGAGTTTTTCCTCATTATACAGCCATTCTCGACGTCACCATTCACATAACAGGAAATAGCTCACCAAGGGTTGCCTTTCTGCCTGATACTGATTTTCTTCCCATTCTGTTCTGGAAACTCGTAAATACTATAATATCCACGGATTTATTTTTGTTAGTTCTTGTCATTCACATCACACTGTATAAATCCGTTCAATGGGAAATTATTATAGTTCAAGGAATATCTTATCCTCAATGTTTGCTTCAACTTATGGTCCGTTAGTTCTTCACACACGATATAACGGTCGGTAATATCGTCATGGTAGTACCGAAGATAAACACCGATTCAATCACATATAGTCTTTCCACTGCAGTTTGTCACTCAGGGAAAAATGTTAATGCACGATTTTTTTCCATTTATGTATGGTTTATCGTACATATGTCTGTTCGTCATTGGCTATTAAATACCTTCATTGAGCATCTCACGTAGAGTGATGCATTTCGTTTCTTTGGTCATATTTATTCACCTTAGTCTGACCAATTACTTCTGTTCAGATTGGTAACCACTTTCACTGTCAAGTGCAGGGAACCTGTTGAGTAAAACAACAGCCTGTGAGAGACCCTCAAACCCTAACCATATGATATGTGAATGTAGGTACTTAGCTGTATTCAGTAAATAACCTCTATAGATCATACTAGAGCTATACTCATGCATAAGATAGAGTAATTCAGCACTCTACCCCATACAAGGTAAAAGAAAGAAACGCGAAAAGCAAAGCACATAAATCCTAGTATAGACTTATCCTTCTGACTGTACAGACATCTTACTCTACACAACCTCAATAACTCTTCAGCCTAATGCTGTCGACTCTCTATACTACGTTTTCACACGAAAGTTCACTATGCTATAGTTCTAATCTACATCTCTATATAATCACCTTATTTACTAATTCAGGCCTAGAATTAAACCACTTAATTCCATAAAGGAAAAGTGCGGGTCGACTTTACACAACCTAGACTTAGTGATATATATTCTATTCGGCACTGAATTAAATCTACACCCCTCCGGTCTTCAGTGCAAACTGCCACTAATCTTAAAACAGTAATTTCTGTCAACAGATGAATTGCCGGTCCTACGTCACTGGGTTTTTCCTTTCACCCAATCCGCCCCTTCTCTGGCTCTTGTCGTTTGATCCCCCTACCACATCTTCAATCTTCTTTTGATGTATACAATTCTAGTTGGGATCGTTTTCTTCCGTGGTTCCATCCATCGTCTTTCACAGAGACCCGATCGTTTTTATCAGACCTCCGCTTCCTTTGAAATAAACGATCTTTCTGGACATCGCTGATTCTCCTTTGATCTCCGCTAGTTTTCCCGGGACCACGCTACTTACGTTCCCGTCCTCAAAAAGTACGCCGAGTGTTAAAGTAACAATTGCTGTCCTTTGAAATATCCAGGAGCGTAACTTCTCACCACCACTGTTTCATTCGTTTAATCTATCAGGAGCGACTCCTGCCAGCCAGTTCATCACAGAACGTACGGATAGAACTAAACAAATGTAAGTGAATAAAGAGGTAAATAAAAGATTGGCTTTGGGAAGGAAACACAACGCGAAAGAAATGATAATTGTAAAGCAAGAATGCCTCTTGTCTATAATCCACAGTTATGTTAGTTGCATGTCTTTACATGACGTCACAGTAAACACCAAAATTTTTTGCTGCTGTGATCTCTTGGCAAGTTTATGTTCAGTAGTTTGCCATTGATTTTTGAACGACCGGCACCCATACCATTTCGTAAACAACAAACACCATTCGGTCTGCTTCCAAATCGCCCGCAGCTGTGTTTCGAACGCGGTTATGCGAGATTAAGAACTACGTCTGTAAAACCTTCGCCACGGAGCTGGCCTATAAACCACAGGGCAAACATCATAGACGATCTCAAAACACACGCAGAAGAAACTTTGAGGCAGAGATGAATATTACCTGGACGTCATAGAGGAAGCTTAAAGCAATAGCAAAGGGTAGGATGATTGCGTGTGTTGGTTGTGGGTCTATGCGTGAATGGAGGATAAGGGCAGGAGAATAAAGTCAACGTACATGTGAGTTTAATCATATTATTTTATACATTACCACATTTACACATTTGTTGTTGAATTTAAATCTTCTTCCTAAAGATATTCTATTTATTTATAACTTAAAGTCAGGTCTGAGTCAAATATGAATGAGCTACCATACAACAGTAGACGGTAAAACCATCTTTCTTGTATCGCCGAATGTTGGGCGACGCTCACCAAACTCGACATCCTCCTCCGCATTGTGCGAATGGCTTCGGGCGGCTGTGAGCAATCGGGAGGGTGCAAGCTTTATCCTAGTGCCAGGAAATGCAATTTAAAGACTAAATTTCATGGCAGGGCAGACCAGACTCTAAGTCTTGGTCGGCAGCTGGTCTAAGATGGAAGCTCCGACAGGTGGACAGTTAGAGCAATGCTTTGCTGATCCGGCAGCTTTTGCAGTTTGTCTGGTTCAAGACGTATTCGCGTTTTCTTTCCTCTGGAGTAAACTAGGCTGACCGATTTTGCATAGGCAACACAAGGTTCCTAAATTCAGCCTAAGCTTTGTGCTATGGAGAGGTATAACTCTATTTTACAAACTATCGTCTGTTAAGACGGCAAGGTGCCATTCAAAGTAAGCAGCTCACGAGATATATTAGTATAATCACCGAATGGAGCGTTGGTTGTTGTTGAATCTTCTAGAAGAAAGACTTTTAACACTTAAACTCAATGCATTGGTATTGTTTCTGTTGTTTGTCCATCAATAATGATGATGACCATTCATTTCATCCAGTGGGGTTGAAAGTATGGAGCCGTGAGTTCTAAGATGGCTGATAAGGCCTATTTTGGCTCGAAATGTTCTTTGACAATGTGGACAAAGAATGCTTGACGTTTTTGGAGGAGGATTTCCTGCAGTGGTTTTTCTGTTCTGTCTTGTCTTCACAGCTCTTGCAGTCCTGGTTGCCTCACAAGTGACTGCACCCTTGCGTAATGATGCACGCCACGAATTTCGGTCTCTGGCTGCAGTCTCCCAGGTGTCATGATGAATTCCAAAAGCATTCAGTGAGATTTTCAGAGTGATCTTTAAAGCGTTTCCTTCTGGCCGCCTTGGGAGCGTTTACCACAACGCAACTCGCCGTAAAAAATTCGTTTAGGGAGCCTGTGATCTGGCATGCGAGTCAAGTGACCAGCCCAGCGAATCTGATTCTTCATTAGTAGAGTGTGGATACTGGGCATGGACTGCTCTTTCTAGGACTTCAGTGTCTGGGATCTTGTCTTGTCATTTAATCTTCAGTAACTTCCTAAGGCAGACTGTGTGAAGTGGTTTAATTTCCTAGCGTGTCGCCGATAAACAGTCCGGGTTTCACAAGCATATAGTAGTGTGGATAATACAACTGCTTTGTAGACTTTCAGCTTTGTTTGCAGGCTTATTCCATTTCTGTCCCATACATTCTTGTACAGTCTGCCAAAGGCCACACTGGCCTTGGAGATTCTTGCATTCACTTCATCATCAATTGTGACAGCTTGTGACACAGTGCTGCCAAGATAGGTGAATTTGTCCACAACACTTAAACTATGACCATTCACTTTGATATTCGGCACAGTGTGATTATTCCCTGGAGCTGGCTGGTACATAACTACAGTCTTCTCCAAATTGATACTGAGCCCAAAGTTGGCACAGGCATGTGAGAAAGCTGAAACATTATGTTGCATGTCCGCCTCTGAGTTGGCGTATAGAGCGCAATCATCAGCAAACAGGAGCTCTCTGATGGTGTCGCTGTTAATTTTGGTTTTAGCTTTCAGCCTTCTGAGATTTAATAACTTTCCATCCATGCGGTAGTTGATGTCTAT